>CM076581.1:545885271-546330075 GCA_034641835.2 Pinus albicaulis | reverse complement strand
CCAAGCTCTCAATCAAACTCACAAACAACAAAATAAGGTGTTTTTGGAGGGAAACAACCCTCCCCTTACCTCCACATTAGCCCTAAAACCAATTTCTGGCCGTGCGTGGGTCCGCGTAGGGAAGGAGTAGCTAACCGGCTAGTTAGGTACGGAACCGGCCGGTTTATGCATTAACCGGCCGGTTCCGTACCTAACTGGTCGGTTAGGTCCGGTTAACTGCTCAAAATAGGGTAGACCCTCCTCCAAACCGAGTTGCATGACCGGTTCTGACCGTGGGCTCAGCTGACCGGCTGGTTTGACCGGTTACTGGTTTAAACCGACCAGTTTTGATAACTATGACCAATATATATCCATCTGTGAGGGTGTGTGACACAACTGTTGGGGCTCCAAGGCTACATTACAATTTTGGCCAACGTTGCACATAAGTGGAATAAATTCAAAATAAATGTTCTGCTCATCTGATCAAGATGATCTTTAGATCGATCTTGCACCTCTCTGAAAGAGGAATCCAATAAAAATATTGGCATCGTCATCTGAGCATCACAACATGGAGTTTGGACCTAGTTTCCCAAATTTAACACTCCCTCTCAACTAGGGAGAACTCCATCCCACCTGTGCCATCCAAACATCGTGCGTCATCCCGCCGTAAGTTGCTTTGCTGGCTTCTTTATTTCAGAACAAAAGGTGAGTCACAAAGACATCACTCCCGGCTGACAAAATAAGCTCAGAGGTCCGAAACCTCTATAGGACTCAAAGGAGTCTCACACTAACCCGAAGTTAGTTTAACTGACCCGAAGTTAGTTGGAGGTTCGAAACCTCACTAGACTTGATCCCTGATCAAGTGGTTGGACATGTGCCATCCTAGACATAGAGAGTACAACAATCTCCGATGCATCCATCGGTCTTGCTATTGGTTTCTATCTTTTTCCATCCCATTGGCCAAGATGAGAGGTACTTCCCATGAGTTTGGGTCTCCATGGGTAGGATGCATACGGGGCACAAATCAAAGAGAGGTGAACTAACTCAATATCATAACCAAGCGTAACCCTGTGGTTGCTTATAGCTCTAAGAAGCTATCTCGAAAGCCCCCTGAAGCTCCCAGAGCTCATCGTCCAACACGACCCTCAACATAGGGTCGTTCCACGATTCCAAGATTCTCATGGAAGGTTAAGAACTTGACCTTCCCCAAGGGCTTTGTGAGAATATTCGCGACCTGCTCATTAGTTCCTATATGATCGAGCCTTACGGCGCCTTGCTGTACCATATCCCAGATAAAGTGGTACGTGATATCAATATGCTTGGATCGATCATGGAACACGAGATTCTCTGACAAAGGAATCCCACTCTGGTTATCACAAAGGATAACAGTGGTATCTAGCACATGCCCGAACAACTAACTGAAGAGCTTTCGCAACCAAATAGCTTCACAATAGGCCATACTCACTGCAATGTATTCAGCGTCAGCAGTGCATAAAGCCACTGACTTCTGCTTCCTGCTCATCCAAGATATCGAAGCAGACCCAAGTGTGAGGCAACATCTAGATGTGCTCGTGCGATCCACCACACTGCTAGCCCAATCGGCGTCAGTGTATACATGGAGTCTCAGACTCCCGGCAGTGTATCTCAGCCCATGGTTTATCGTGCCCCGAAGATATTTCAACAGATTCTTGGCACCAACCCAGTGAATGTGATGAGGATCAACCATGTGTTGACTCAGTGTTCACTGCAAAACATATGTCCGAACGAGTGTTCAATAAGAACATTAGAGCCCCTACGAGTTGACGATACTCGGTAGGATTTGCTAGCACGGGCCCAACAACGTTTCCACTCAACTTCTTAAAGTTGAGCTCCATCGGTGTTGACACGGACTTACAGTCCACCACTCCAAATCTTTCTAGTAGCTTCACCATGTATTTTCATTGAGAGAGGAAAATCTTGCCAGGTCTCTGCTAAACCTCTAGGCCTAGGAAATAATGCATCAGTCCTAGGTCCTTCATCTCGAACTCAGAAGCGAGCTCCCTCTTACACTGATGAATGAGAGGGTCAGCACCCGTCAGGAAGAGATTGTCCACATAGAGAACCAGAAGGATAGGCTTTTCTCTATCAACCTTGAAGTAAAGGTTCAGATCAACTTCACTTCGAGTGAAGCCCAACTTCATCAAGTAGTTATCTATCGTCTTGTACCAAGCCCTGGGGGCTTGCTTTTACCCATTGAGGGCTTTCTTCAACTTGTATACATGAGAGTCTCTATCCTGGACTTCGAACCCCATAGGTTGCTCCACATACACCTCTTCCTTTATCGAACCATGTAGAAAGGTGGTCTTCACATCCATCTGATGAAGATTCCATCCTTACGTAGCAGCAAGGGCAATAATAGATCGAATGGTGGTATATCGGGCCACTGGTGTAAATATATCATCAAAGTCTACGCCATCCTTTTGAGAGAAGCCTCGGGCAACGAATCTTGCCTTGAATTTTTTAGCACTACCATCATATCCATGCTTGATCTTATAGAGCCATTTCGAGGTGACAACAACTTTGTCCTCCGGTCTCGGAACCACATCCCAGACATCATTCTTCATAATTGACTTGTACTCTTTGTGCATAGCATCCTTCTAGACTTGATGCTCTACGTACAACTTCTCCAAAAGATCCAAGCTCAGATTGTACGATTGTACTCATGGCTGCTAGATACCCTTGGTATCTATTTGGCTTCTTTCTTTCACGGAATGTCCCCCTTGGGGCCATATGTCTCTCAACATCTTCGAGAGTATCCTGGAGCCATGCAAGTCTTCTCTTCATTGAAGGAGGTGGATCAATGGGGTCCATCGGTCCTTCAACATCAGACATCATCTCATCCTTCGGTTCTTCCTGATTCCCAGATCTTACATCACGATCTTCCTCAAAATTTGGAAGATTTATCACTTTCCCGAGGGAACCATCTTCATCAAAGGTAACATCGTGGCAAATCTCCACTTCTCTTTGACCAGACACATAGACTCTATAAGCCTTCGAAGTTTCCTTGTAGCCCACAAACATTCCCTTCTTCCTAGAAGCATCGAACTTGCTTCTCTTCTCTTTCGACACATGAAAATAAACGGGACAACCAAAAACTCTAAAATGAGAAACATCACGTTTCTTACGAGAGAAAACCTCTTCGGGAGTTTTGGAGTCCAGAGCGGAATGCAGGCATCGATTTTGTATGTACACAATAGTGTTCGCAGCTTCTCCCCGCAGACACTTCGGAAGACCTTGGCCACATAGCATGGCACGGGCAACTTCCACAATGGTCCTGTTCTTTCTTTCAGCAACTCCATTTTTCTCAGGATTATACACTGTTGTGGTCTCCCTCTTAATGCCAGCTTCTTTGCAAAAGTAATTGAACTCATTCGTCTCATATTTAGTGCCATTATCGGTCCTCAAAATCTTGATCTTCTTCCTTGTTTGATTTTCCACCAAAGCTTTGAAAGTACGAAACCACATGAATGCTTCATCCTTTTTCAAGAAGTATATCCAGGTCTTGCGAGAGAAGTCATCTATAAACGTCATGTAATAAGAACATCCTCCCAAAGATGTCATGGGAAGCATACTAGACAGATCAGAATGTCTCAATTGTAGGACATCGAATATCTTTGTGACACTCGAGGGGAAAGGTCCCCTTGTATGCTTTCCTTCGGCACAACCCTGACATACACCTTCATGATCATTTTTGAATTCGGACATCCTTGTCACCACCTTCCTTGCTTTGGGAATTACAAAGGTGTCCAAACCTCTGGTGCCATAGTTTGGTTTGACGAATTGTGTCACGTCATAGGACTTCCTCCAACTTGGTAGAGTGTATCAACTCTAAACACAATCGTAAGAGCTTCCTTAAAACTCTTCTTCCAGATGCATACCTTTCCATCGACGAATGCCACCTTGAAACCTTTGTCTTCCATGGCTGAAATAGACATAAGGTTCTTCTTCAAATCAGGTACATACAAAACATCTTGCAAATGGAGGACTTGACCTTGAGATAAGTGGAGGGTCACAGTCCCTGTCCCTTTCACGGGACAAGTGGCATTATCTCCAAGGATAATTTTCAGATTAGTATCTTTCTCAATCAAATCAAAGAGAGCTTCTTTAAACCCAGTGAGGTGCCTTGAAGCACCACTATCAATCAACCAGACATCCAAGGTGTCGTGTGGAGATGTAGTAAAGAGGGAAGATACAAGAATGAATTCATTTTTCTTATCATCAACAACATTTGATTCATTATACCTGGAATTTCTTGACCTTTTGAAAGGTTGCCCATTTCCATTGTGACTAGAGGGAGCCCTCCTCTTTCCTTTGAACCTGTTGTTCCTTTGATTGCCATTCCTCCCGTTGTCATTGTTATCATCATCCCTGAGAGAATCCCTTCTATTAGGGCATTCTCTAGCACAATGGCTAGTCTTGTTACATGTGTAACATCTTCCTTTCTTTCCTCGGGTCCCTGCTATTCCATGGTTCCTCAGACCACCGTTCTTCTTCTTCTTAGCACAAGCGGTGAAGGCAACATTACCTTCATTTTCATATTCCATCATTCTTGCTTCCTCTTGAGTGCATCTCGACAATACTTTGTCAAAATTAGGAATCACATTATTATTGAGAATGGTAGTAATGAATACATGCCATTCAGAGGGGAGACCTCCAAGTGCGGTGAGAACCATTTCTCGATCAACTATTGTTTCCCTAATGGCAAGAATATTATTCCTGATTTCAGTTAACTTCAGAAAATAGGATTAAATGGATTCATCCTTGCCTTTCTTGAGATTCTTCAATTGGTTCTTAAAGAAAAGAACTTGATTTGCATTGTTAGCCCTGAACATATTGACCAACTTATCATACATCTCCTTAGATGTGCCTAGCTTAGAGATGTAGGCAACCGGAATTTTATGGATGGAATCTTGGATGATCAGCTTAGCTTTGATTTCCCCTTCCTTATACTTTGTCTTGGTGGCTGCAGGTGTAGATGATGGAGGCTCTTGGATTTTACCCTGCACACCCTGCACATAGTCCATGACACCTTGATCTTCCAAGATCAAATCCAAAGACATCTTCCAAGCATGAAAGTCAGACTTGCCAGTCAACTTGTCATCAGTTTTGAGGCCTTTATAATTTGAGGTACCCATGGGTCCTTGACAAATGCTACTTTTTCGGTGATTGCTCTCAATACAAACTTGGGCTTTGTCTTCACCTTAGCTCTGATACCATGTAAATTTTTGTAGATGTTCTATGCTTGATGCAACTTTACTTTAAATTCGATATCAAATAACAATCACATAAACATGAAAGTAAAACACTGATAGAACATACCAATAGATCGACGGAAGACAAGCCAAACATACACTTAACTTGATCAACAAAATATAAGTGTTGTGGTGCGTTTCGATGGTCAACAGGATGCTTCAACCAGCGAAGTCTTTTCACGGTCAGTCAATCAGAAGTGTCACACAACCCTCAAGACAACTCTACAACAGTCAACCCAAAGTCAACAAATTTCAACGTTGTCCAGTCAACGGTCAACACAAAACAACAACAATAGAAAGTCAACGCAGCAAGGTTAATGGTCAACGTCTAGCCTCGGTTTTTGTGCCAAAAAATGTAGACTGCAGAGATCAAAGTTTTGGGAGAGTTTGAGGTCAATGACCAAGTGTTGACCAAAGTCAACATTGGTCAAATTTGCGCTGAAAACTCTAGAACAGATTCGAAACCCTAGCTGCTGTTTTCCCACGTGTGACTGAAGAGAAGCCTCCAAATGATGATCGAACCAATCAGACACGAGATAAATGTGTGATGAGTGATGGTGAAAATGACCTCCAACGTTGACCAATATATATCCATCTGTGAGGGTGTGTGACACATCTGTTGGGGATCCAAACCTACATTACAATTCTGGCCGACCTTGCACATAAGTGGAATAAATTCAAAATAAATGTTCTGCTCATCCAATCAAGATGATCTTTAGATCGATCTTGCACCTCTACGAAAGAGGAATCCAATAAAAATATTGGCATCGTCATCTGAGCATGACAACATGGAGTTTGGACCTAATTGCCCAAAATTAACAAGCTCTCATTAACCACTATTGAAGAAGCCAATCTAAGAGGGAACAACTGTTGCGATCTACATCATCATCAACAAAGAAGTTGATGGAAAAAGAAAAGCATCTAAACATAATCACTGATCAAACGAGAAAATTACCTGGTACTCGTTTTTTTGAGGTAGTAAAAAAAACACCCGATTTTGAAAAGTGGTGATGCAGAATCATCATTTTTTTTAGCATAATTTTGGCACTTAAAATTTTCTTATGATTTTTTTTTTAATGTCATGATTTTCATGTTGATTTTGAAAAGTGGTGATGTAGAATCACCTACTTTTTTTTAGAGATTTGTTTTTGACACTACAAATTTTCTAATATCTTCTTCTTCCTTGAGAAGTTTACTTTTAAGTGTATTTATGTACTTTTTTTTTGTAATGAAATCTTCATTTTTTCACACAGAGAAAAAAAGGGTCAATATTTTAAAGCTAGGATTTTCTATATGTTTATGTATTGTTAATTAATATTTCAATGCACATCAAATAATTGTCGCGAAAAAACCAATATTTTTAATCATATGACCAAAAAAATACAATTTTCAATATAAATACAATGAAAAAAATACACATGTTGAGACTTTTTGTTAACAAAACATAAAAAACTTAAAAAAATAGCATTTTTATGAATTTTATGTCAAAAATTAATAGTGATCACAGTTTTTTTGCAAAAAATAAGGATTATTCTCATAAAATATCAAAGTCTAATCATTGCAAGTAAAACTGATTAATAGCTCTCAAATTTGAGCTTTATTTGCAAGCATAACTTAAAGGTAATCCCTAATATCAACTAATCCATGTTCAACTTCTTGTAGAACATCATAAATGTCTTCTTCCGCAACATTTTCAGCTTCATTTTGGTCATTGTCATCTTCTAATGGATCTTTCATGTCTGCAAATCTTTCAAAATGTCATTTTCCAATCATTTCATATAACCGTGGTTGAGGTTCTTTTGTCTTTTTTGCCACACGTGATTCATTAAAATCCCTTTTCCTCAAACCAACTTCTTGCGTTGCATTTGGAAGAAATTGAAGAGCATTAATTATTTGTTGAATAAATTTGCATTGCACTAGTCTTTCTCAATGGAAATACAATTTCTTCATTTTTCTAGGCAACATGCTAGCGTTGTACCTAATCATCAAGCACAAAAGAAATAATTAAGCAAATTAGTATAAACACATAAAAATTAAAAAATAATATATTTAAATTCAATTTTATATAATAAAACTTTCTTGAACTTGAGAATAAATCCAAAACCCAATCTCGTTCATTTGAACATAGATCTATAAGATAGTTAATCAATGCTTGCATTTTTTGATAAATGTTAACTATATCTCCTTTTGAATATTTTTTTTCATATCTTAGTTTTGTTACAACAACATCATAAACCAATACTTGACTATGACTCTTCCCATCTATTTGATTCAAAAGAATATGCCTATAGATATCCTCTTTTGTTTAACATTCAACATGGATGAACTCACAATCATTTATAATAGGTTGATCTCCGGAACAAATAAGATTTGACTTCTTTTTGTAACATAACATAGTAAAAGTTCAATTAAATTGTACATAATTAAAAAATTCTAACATTAATCGAACATAAAATTTCAATGTCTTACCATTTTAGCTACATCCTTGAGCTTGTTTTTCCCTTGAAGCTTGTTAATAACATTGCAAAATGCGTGTTTGAATGAAATGTCATAAATCTCGAAAGTGGTGATGCTGTGATTTCTTGAAAACCCGTAACCACTTTATTAAAAGCTTGATAAGTATATGGTTCACTATCAATTCAATGTTTGAGAAATTGAAACCATGAGGAATATCTGCAATAACTAGGCCATATTCCCTTTTAGGTATGAGTTTTGCAATGTCTTCACAATCACCTGGTATTATTTGATATTGGATACGGTCGAGCCCATCCAAATGAAATGATTAAGAATATGATCAAGTTCAACATTCTTAAGATGTTGCTTTAGCATATTTTTCAACTTAATTTTTTCAATAAAGCTTTTGAAAGTATCTGGTACTCCATTTGCATCCTTCTTTGACATATTTAATGACATAAAAAATATATATGTATAAGTAATAAAATAAAAATAGTTTACATATGAATAAAATGAATGTATAAATCAACATACCTTATTGAAAACAATATAATTTTTTTTAAATGTTGCTATAGAACTTGTTTCTGGGTAGTTGCGCACAACATCATCCCAACTGTCTTCATTCAACATTTTAACCATACGTTCTTGTATTTTCATATAAATCTTCTGATTGAATAAATAAAGTTACCAAAAGATTTTATACAAAGTTAAAACTCTTAATATAGTGAGATGTATAACAAATTCTACCAACAACAAAATGCTTTATTTAAAAGAAAATTATAATCAAAAGAAAAGTACAAATAAATCAACAAACTTACTTTTGAAATTTTGCGCACATTTCTTCCATTGATAATTCACCCGACTTCACACGGGATAGTACTGATTTGAATAGTTTATCATCTTTCACTCCTTGCATTGTTCTCCAAGGTGTGATAGTCATATCCTCTGGAAGTTGCTTTATTCCAGGGCATGTCTTACTGTTGGTACATATTATGCGTCTACACTTTTTAACCTTATGATTTTTTATGGAAATATTCTCCCACCGCTCAAAAATCTCGTCAATCAATTCCCATATCTCCCCAGTTTTAAATGCCAACTGAAAAATGTTATCCATGCCTTTGAATATATTTGAATGTATTTTGCTATTTTTTGATTTGATTTTGTCATCAATTTGATACCCTGTGTCCACTAAACATTCCTTTTGAAATGTTAGATTAACTGTTGCCTTATCCTCACCACATTTTTCTATGAATTCATTATGAATAAATCCGACCCTTTGGATGAAAGTCATTTTCATTTTGTACTCATTATCTGCATTATGATCCCATGCCAATAACTTTGACTTTTTTTTTGTTAAATCAGCGTAAATGATGCATTTCACTATTTGGAAAAGATAGTTATTGGATATTCCTCAATCAACTGTCTTTTAGTCTCTACTGAATGGTTCCCTCCAATTACATAATATTTATAATCAAAACATCGTGTCTTGTCAAATACTTGTTTGTTGGGAACCTAACGTGGATCAACAAGAACCACATAATCCACCACATGCGCATATGGATTGAACCTGAACAATGTTTTCAGATTATGTACATGTAGGTGATGTGCCTTTCTTATTTGATATTGAGATTGTCTTTCATCTGGCCTATATAATTGGTTGATATTAAGCTCAAATGTGTTGGCCATCACAAATTAATTTATTCTTCCTCAACTCGGATCGAATGACATTTTGTTTTGTTTTAATAATGCTATCCTCTAACTCGGCACCTGGTGTTATGATTTCTCTGCTTCTTTTAGAGCGTTTAGTTTGTTTTTTCATTGTTGCTCATGACTTTTATAGGTTGACCAACATTGATTTCTTCTTCTTACTGGTTAACATATCTTTTTTTTGATAAACAAGCTTTTCATCATCAGCTAAAAGAGAGACATTTTTGGCCATTTTTCTTTTTGGTATTTGTTTTTTTTCTCCTTTTGCACAATAGTTCTAATCTCCTCCTCACTAATGCTAACATTATTTTCAGATTCATCTTCTACATCTTCAAAAGCAATCAAAAGCAACATGTTTAGGTTTACTAGATTGACCCACCTTAGTGAGTCTTCGTTGATCCCCTCTTTGAACCACTGCAGTGTCATGAGCTATTGTTCTTTGTTTCATTCTCATTTTTTCTTTTGTTTTTGTGTGGAAAGTCTTGATCACAGTCATAACATTTGGTCCCATATAATAAATACCCTCAATCAAGTTTGAAATAGGCTCAACAAAATCTTGTGAAACAAAATAAAATGTCAATGATCAATAATTTATACAAAATTGAATGATCCTTACAATAATGTATAACACAAATATAAATAAACATACTTACAATGTTATTTGCAATGTTGCTTGAGATTTCTGCATACAACTCTGTAGATGTTTTATCTGTGTCATACTTAACCTTTGATAGAGGATATCTAAGCTTTTCACGTTTATTAGCCATTTTTCAAGAACATAAATAGTGTTTGTAGTCGGAACCAAACATATGTCTCGTATTCTTCCCATCACTTGATATGCTTCACCTAAGTGAATCATACCACAAAAGAGATAGATATGTATACCATCATGGCTTACAGTCTTCAAGATACCATGAAAAATCTGTCTTATTTATTTCCTTTGCGTTCTTCCATTCAGAATAAAGCTTGATTGAACTTGATGGGCCAGTTGCTCGACTTTTATTACGTTTTTCAATTATTTTGTGTTCAACAATTTTCATAATGTGCCCATCAATATTCTTAGTGCGTCCAACAATATACATAGTGCGTCCAGCAGTATCCGTAGTGCGTCCAACTGCAACTTTATATTTGACAATTGCAACCCTTGGTCTAGAAACATTCACATAAATCTTCTTTGATGCCATTTTCCTCATAAAAAGAATATATATATATATGAAAAAACACATCTTAATTAATAGATTTTTTTAAAAAGTTACCCAATATAAATTTTAAAATTACTTGAAAATTAAATTAAAAAAAAAAACTATATAACTAACTTTTCTTAATATTTTTAAAATTATAAAAACATATATATTTTATTTTTTCATTTAAAAATAAACAATTCTAAATCTTATACATATATTAAAAACAAATTAATAACTTATTTAAACAAACAAACAAAAAAATAATTTTAAAAAGATTTTAATATTAACATTTTTTAAACAATTTTAAAATAAAAACAAAAAAACAAAATTATATTAATTTTTTTTAACATAAGTGTTTTTTAAAAAAATGATAAAAATGAAATTAATTTTTTTTATTTAAACATTAAAATTAAAACAATTTATTAAAACATATTAAAATTAAAACAATTTATTAAAATATATTAAAATTAAACACATTTATTAAAACTTTTTTTTTTAAATTGTAAATTTTAAAATTATTAATATATTAATATTTTTAAAAATAATTAATTAATTTTTTAAACATTTTTTATAAAAAAATTGTTTTCAATGCCCCTGTGGGCGAAAAAATAAATTTATTAATTATTAATTAAAAAAAGAAAAAAAACTATATCATAATTTTTTTTTTTTAACTAAAAAACACTATATATATATATATTTATTTTAAAAAGTAATAATTTTGTTTTGTTTTGTTTTAAAAACTAATAAAATAACAAAAAAATTATAAATGGAACTTTTTGTTTGAAAAACTTATAAAAAACCAAAAAATATATATAACTATATAAATAAAAAACGATTATATAAAAAAATTATATTTTGTTTAAATAAAAGAACATTTAAAATACATAATGCAATTATAAAAAAACAAATTAATTTAAAAAAATATATATTTGTTTTTTTGTTATGCGCAAGGTTGTTTTTTCAATTTTTGTTTCGTGGAGGAACCCATCAAGCCTAAAAAATAAATTTTTTCTAAATTTTTGTCTAAAAAACCCTGCAAATTTGAGTTTTGTTTCCATTTTCTCTGCTATAAATATTAAAAAATAGCGTTTTGGAACATAAAAACCATAAAAAAATAGTTTTGGAACATAAAAGTCATTAAAAAAATAGATTCTCCCCAAATTCATCTTTAAATGATCAAAATAGAAGGAACACTAACCTTTCTAATGCGTAAAACTCGCATTCATTGTGTTATCAATGCCAATGCAACGCCTCCAGAAATTGCCTCCAACAAAACCGAGTGCCTCCACAAATTTCTCCAACAAAACCATAATACTTGATGTGATGTGAGGAATAGAAACAATGATTGTTATTATATAACGAAGATTGTGCGATTGCTTTAGCGTTTCGCGAATGTGGGATTAAAATTAAATCTCCAACAAAACCAAGTGCCTCCACAAATTTCTCCAACAAAACCCATAATACTTGATGTGATGTGAGGAATAGAAACAATGATTGTTATTATATAACGAAGATTGTGCGATTGCTTTAGCGTTTCGCGAATGTGGGATTAAAATTAAAATTATGACAATTAATACAAAGTTAATTTATAGGTTTATATTAACTTTTATTCAATGTTGGCCAAAAAACAAAACATCAATTTTAAAAATTAATTTCGAAACGTTGTCAATGTTAAATCATTTAAATAAAAAATTTATTTTAATTTGGAAGGAATGCATGAAAGGAATATTTTTGTGGATATTTTGAATAGAAAGTAGGGTGAACGCAGGGTAGTAAAATGTTTTGAAATACATTTTAAAAGAATATTTTGGAGAGAAATATTTCAAGCGAAAATTTTGGAGGGAATTTTTTTCGTCAATTTTTTTCGAGGGAAACTAATTTTTAGCGATAATTTTTGGGGAGAAATTTTAGAGGGAAAATTTCAGTCTTTAAGCTATATATTGTTATTAGAAGAGAGTGCATTTGCATCATTCATCATCTTCTTGTTGAAAGTTATGGGTTCCATTTGATACTAAAGCTTTTCTTTCTACAACATCAACATATTCGTCACACAACAACTCTATTCAGATTGATGAATATAGTAGGAGTTTGTTTACCAAGAACAGAGTCAAATTTTTGACTCGGTCATAATCCAAGGATGATGAGAACATAATTGATGAAGGGCAGCAAAAAGAAAATTCTGTAAATCAAGAGTTAGTTACTCCACTTCATCCTAATGCTAAGGATTATAAGAGCACCAGTGATGAAGGACACGATGAAGAATTTCCCGTGTCAAAATTTCCACTTCATCCTAATCCTAAGGATTATGCGAGCACCACTGATGAAGGGGGTGTTGTCGCACATCCGATCTTTGAATCGTGCACTTATTCTTGGAAGCTCTTGTGATTTTTTGATGAATAAAGTATAAAAACTTTGGGGTTCAAACTTTGGTGTTCCTTTTCCAGATTTATGTGGTGATATTGTCTCTAAACTCTGCTACTTCTATTGGCTTTTGATGGTTGATGGCCTTTATGGATTAATCTGCATACAGGTATCTTGTGCAGTTTTCTGGGTTTCTAAAATAGCATTTTGATTTAACGGAAAGATTAGTTATCTATTTTTCTGAAAGGTCTCATGTTTATTTTTTAATCTCTATCAATCTTAAATTCGAATCTAAGTGTGTAGAGATTGTTTTTTAAGGTTTGAGCGTTTGGGGAAGTCTTCAGTTAGACCAGTCGACTCTCAGATTTCATAAATCTGAAAAAGCCCATTGTTTCCTAATTTCTAAGGTTATCTTACGGAATATTTTTTTGCAGGGTCTTTCTAGAGCTTGTGCCTAAATAAAAAAAATTATCTTTATTTTTTTTTGAACTTAAAGCTAGATCTGGCTAGTAAGAGCCTTAGATCTTCAGATCTGGGAGTGAAGTCAGACTTATACTCCTCAGATCTGATAGATCTGCAACTCTTGTGCATAGATCTGTAAATATATTGTATAGATCTGTAATTTACATGTGTAGATCTGAAGTTTTGTAACATAATTTTGAATTCTAACATTTGGGTTTTTAGGATTTTTGCTATTTTTGTACATATTGGGTATTGGGTTTCTTTTTTTTCACTTGTGCAGGATTAGATCTGAAAAATTCGCTAAGGAAATCTTCAGATCTGAAAAATGAGCCAAGGAAATTGCATCAGCCAAGGAAATCTTCAGATTTCAAAAATCAGCCAAGGAAATTTTCAGATCTGAGCCAGGTCTAGACCTTGGAAGACAAGATCTGGGCTCAATATTTGTTTGCCGGAATAGATCTGAAAAAATCAGCCAAGGAAAACTTCAGATCTGAGCTAGATCTAGACCCTCGAGGAAGTATAGGGTTTTGAGGTTATTTTTACAGGATTTTGGTCTCCAAATTTCTAATTTTCAAGCGGCAACATTATCCCAAAATTTCAAGGATTTTCAACGGTGGGATCTTCAAAGCCTTGAGCTAAGGGTTTGAACTCTAAACTCTTATTTTCTGCAGATTTTATTACAAAAAACAAATCACGAATAATTAGGCCCTAAAAACATATTTTATATGGTCAAAATTGTTTAGAATTGCAAAATCTTCATTTTCAAAATTTTTGACCATTTGGACATTTTTATTTTTCCCTAGATATGGATTTAAAGCTTGCTGGAAATTACTGCATCACTGTGTAAAATTAGATCTGAACATTTCTGATGCATATCCTAAATAAGGGTCTAAAAATTTTGAATTTTCAGTTTTTTGGCAAAACTAACTATTTTCAGACATTGTGAGGATCATTTTCAGTATTTTCAGTTTGCTGATCTGTTATCATTTTACTGCTGTTATAAACTTATCAGTTCTGAAAATAACTGAATCAAACTCTTTTAAAGCCTTAAAATTGAAATTTTCAAGTTTTAATATATTTTTGCTGTTTCTGGAAATATTTGACAGCTATTTTGGGCAGTTTTATCTTGTTGATCTGTCACTGTTTCACCGCTGAAATAAAAATATCAGATCTGAAATTTCACTTAATCAAACCCTAAAAATTGATTTTTCTTCAAGTTTATCAATTTTTACTATTTTTAGTCATTTTGGGCATTGGTGTCGGCATCGTTTGTTTGCTGATCTATGGTTTAAATTACTGTTGCAATTTATATTTCAGATCTGAAATCTTGCTCAAGAATATATTCTAAGTTTGACTATAAGAGAAAATTTAATTTTTGGATTTGCATTATTTTAGGATATTGTTCAATCCATAAATTATTTGATGAAATGTTTATTTAGCATCTAACTTTCATGGTATATCTGGATGAATAATTACTGAGATTTAAATGCTAGTAAATTTCATATGTTTCAGTTGGGTTTGATGATCAGTGGCATCTGAGTTTTGGAACGTGTTCTATCAATTAAAATTGCCTAATGTTTAATTAACTTTTGTTTCATCTAGTTGAATTATTGCATGTTTATTGAATACTAATGTTTGGGAAATCTTTTCAAGTGTGATTGATATCTGATTTTGAGAGCTTTATTGTGGATCTATATATCTTTTAATCGAGTAATTTTGGCATCTTCATAATTGACACTCTCGCTTAAGTACTTAGTGGTTAGATCAGATTATTTATAATCTCAGTGCTTTAGGCTTTTTAACATTAACTCTCATCTTCAAAGCTTGCTCCATCTCGCTTCTTCTTCAAATTGTTTTCCTTGCATTCTGCATTTTAAATTAACATTGCATAGCAGTGGTTTCTCATCAAGTACTTGGTTGTAATTTCCTTGGCAGGATAGTTGACTCCATAAGACACTGATATCAATCTTTCCAATTCAATCGAATTATTTAATCTTGCTAGATCTTTTACAAGTATTTGGTCGTTTAACTGTGTCTCCCGAACTGGTTGGTTCCCAATGAGTTCTCCTTCATTCCATTTCCATAGGGTCTACCCCCCTTAGTCTGCTATAAGGAGACAACTTAAATAGAGATATTGGGGATTAGGGTGACAACCCCCGATTTGAGCCGTTGTTGCGATGCCTAGACATTCTGTGCGACAACAGGGGGGAATGAAGAATTTCCAAAGTTAAAATATCTACTTCGTCCTAATCCTAAGGATTATGTGAGCACCACTAATGAAGAGGGGAATGAAGAATTTGCAGAGGCAAAAAATCCACTTCATCCTAATCCTAAGGATTATGCGAGCACCACTGATGAAGAGGGGAATGAAGAATTTCCAGAGTCAAAATATCCACTTCGTCCTAATCCTGAGGATTATGCGAGCACCACTGATGAAGAGGCGAATGAAGAATTTCTAGAGACAAAATATCCACTTCGTCTTAATCCTAAGGATTATGCGAGCACCTCTGATGAAGAGGGGGATGAATTTCCAAAGTCAAAATTTCCACTTCATCCTAATGCTAAGGATTATAAGAGCACCACTGATGAGGGGGGAGGGGGACAGATGAAGAATTTCCAGAGTTAAATTCTCAACTTTATCTTAATCCTAAGGATTATGAGAGCACCATTGATGAAGAATTTCCAATAAATAGAGATTCAAAGCATCCACTTATTCCTAATCCTAAGGATTATGAGAGTACCAGCGAGGAAGGGGAGAGGTGGGATGAAGAATTTATAGTGAATAGAGATTCAAAGATTCCACTTAGGCCTAATCTTAAGGATTATGAGAGCACCATTGAGGAAGGGGAGGATGAAGAGTTTCTTGCAAATGATAATTTTAGAGGCACAAATCTGAATAATGCATTTTCTTTAAGTGAGCGTTTCAAAGGCACTCATGGTGATGTAGAATTGAATCCTCCAAGGGAAGATTTCGAAAGCATGGATGAAGATGGTGAAGAATTTCATCCAAGTCAGGGTTTCAAAAGCGCAGATGATTCTTGTGAAATTTTGTCTTCAAGTGAGGATGGTAATGAATGTTTTCCAAGCAATGATTCTGATGAATTTCTTATGTTCAAAATGATGAAAGTGGGGATAATCCTGAGGGTGATGAAACTGCTTCTACAAAGGATAATGGAATGATGACGTCGTTGCAAGCAAATATTGCAACTAGGAGTAGGAGTAGACCTTTTCATATCAATTCAAAATATTTCAGTTATACAAGGGTTAAGACAACATATCTCACAAGCAGAAGTTCTGTCGTACATCTCATTTCAAGTAATTGTTGTAGAAATGATTGCTTGAAACATATGGATTTCAACTATGTTTTGGAGAAAAGGAAAAAATATTTGTCAATGAATAAAAGCATGCAAAATTCATATTTAGTGGCTTGCATGCAATCCACACTAGCAGGTATTGATTATCATATTGGGAATGTATTGCTCTGTAGAAAGGCTATCCAAATGTTGCATTTAATTGGTAATTTTTGTTTGTCAAGAATCCAAGATAGACTCGAAAAGGATCCCACATATTATTCAAAAGTACGTTATAAACAAGAGGTTGGGCCATTAGCAAATAATGCTATGTCATGGATGAAATACTTATTTTCAAAGCATGGAGAGTGTATTCCAAATAAAGACACAATACATATTCCAGATAATTTCTCGAGACGAGAAATCTACAACTTTTACAAAGAATATGCATAAGGCGCTGAAGAAGTTGGTAGTTTTATTATATATTCATATTTTACAAGGATATGGAAGAACGAATTCAACAATGTTCATATTCCTAAGAAAACAAGGATGGGAATTTGCAGAACATGTGCTTCTCTTAAAGCAAAAAGAGATAAATGTCAAGGAGAAGAAAGAGGTACGTGTTCATAACAATATTTTTAAAATTTGGATGGTTATCAACTATGAAAATATATGTATTCATATGTTTATTTTATTTTATGTGCAGTTTCTGTTGTCAAAGAACTTCAAGAGCATCGCAATCAGTAAGCAAGTGAAAGACAAAAAATGTATAAACATCGAAATAAGTGTTATGATAATTCAAATAAATATTTGGGTTTGATAATTGATGGTATAGACCAAAAGAAAACACTTCTGCCACATTTTGTCCGCACACCAAAAATATTACAGGAGGAAAATTTCATTCAGTTTCACTTTGTTGGTTGTATGGTCTTTAATGAGAAGATGTTGCCAAGGGTTTACTTCACAACTTCAAATATTCATAATAATGCAAATCTGACCATAACTATAATCCATGATGTGGTTACTCATTGGTTTGGTATTCTTCCTGAAGTTCTGTATGTACAATTAGACAACACAAGTCGTGAAAACAAAAGTCAAGTTCTTTTTGGGTATCTAAACATGCTCATTGAATTGGGAATTTTTAAAAAGATAAAGGTTGGTTTCCTTCTTGTTGGGCATACTCATGACCATAGTAATCAAATGTTCAGTCGTTTTTCAGTAGCATTGAGGAGGAAAGTTATTGGGAACCTGCAATCAATCATTAATTGAATGTATTAAGAAACCATACATTCCAGAGCCTATTTTTCATTTGTTGGAAGAAACTATTGACATGCAAAGGTTTATTCTAGGATCGCATGGTAAGGAGAAATGCATTGAACAACTTAAGGACATTAGCCTCCAACATCAATTTCTTATCAAAAAAATTGATGGGATAACACTAATATGGGGCAAAGTATTCAACTGCTGCAGAATGGGGGCCATCATCAGGTTTAACATTTTTGAAGTTCTTTCCAGACCGTCCAATATTTGCATCAAAGGTATTGTTATTATAGTCAGTTGTTGAACTCCATAATGCATGAACGCATAAGAGAGACATAAATTATGCTGAATGTTTGGATGAAATTAAAAGATGTATTAGAGATACATATGAGTACTTTGATGTTGCTGATTTAGTTTGGTGGGAGCTGTTTTTCAATAATCAAAGTGATATGATTTCAAGATTAATAAATGAGGATACGCTTTTGAAGACTCCGTTTTTTTGGTCACAAATATGCTAAATGAACATTAGGAAACACACAATGTTGAACAACAGCAGGCTTAAGATATTATTAATCCTACACAGGTAGAGGAAAGAGAAATATATATTGGTTCTAGAAGATCATGTGTACAACGTGAAGCCATGGAAGACCTTTATAGGGGTTCTGTGCATGATGTTAAGTAGGGTTGCATGATAGCAGTGTTAGCAGATGAAGATCCACTTGGCTATCCATTGTGGATTCCCAAGGTTATAAAGGTCATTAAAGAAAATGAAGATATTATAGCTGTTGAAGTATATTGGTATGCCACAAGTACCCACCCATTCAGTGGTGTGTACAAGCCAGAGATGGTAGTTTAAATTTTTTTTGGCGAAAAGAGGCAAAGGAAGGGCACAAATATAAATCGTCGCCGCACAAATGTATTGAAATTGGAAGATGTTGACATACTTGTGTATGACTTCAAATTGACAAAGAGAGGAACTCTTCATTTGAAGACCATAAATATTTTGAAGAAACTGCTACCATAACAAATAATGTTGACATGGAACTACGCTGAATGTAGTCGTAGATCTAAAAGACTTTTGAAATCTAAAATGGTGGACATGCATGTTGACTTAGATGGAGCACTAGTTGATGAAGGAGAATAATATGGATCATCTTCATCTGCATCCAGTCATTCATTTGAAGATATAGGTTTTGATGGTGTGCCAGACCCTATCACGGATTTTGAATAACTGTCTAAGACATTTTTATGTAATTGATGTTTGCATGGTGACTTGAAATAAATATTTTGACTTCCATATGATCTTACATGAAGTTATGATGCATTTCTATGTTTGTTGGATTATATGTTTTTAATTATGAAGAATTCATCTCTTTAGAATATCCACAGTGCAACAATGAATTACAAAATTAATTTATGTTATATTCAATATACCAACGTTGATATTTTGATTAAAAGTAAAAAAAATTAGAAAATAATGTTGAATTTTTAGATTATGCAGTGATATTGCCATGATATTATTTATTGTTAACATTTGGTATAAGATACTTTTAAAAATTCTAAAATTTTTATGCCTCATTGAAAGGGGACACTTTGTTTTGATGGTTGATTTTTAGGTTTTGGTTGCAATTAGATAAGTTGTCTTAGGTTAATATTTGAAAAGAGATATATTTTTATCCTTTAAAATAAAAATTACTCTTGGAATAATAAATATTTCATTTACTTGTTCATTTTTAAAAATTGTTCAAGTCATATAATTTGTCCATAACTTCATGGTTCAAGTATGTTAAAAAATTAATATTTAAAAACTTAAGATTTAAAACTTGTCAAAATATTAAGGTTTTTATGCGGTATGATATTTTATCTTTAATGTCATGGTTTAAAACAATCACAATTTTAGAGTGTTTTAGAGTCAATATATTTTTTCTTTAACAAGATATAAGGCTTTTAGAAATAAGGAGTCAAAATTGTTGGTAATTATAAGACTTTCAGACATGATATTTGTATCTTTAACATCATGTATCAAAATTGTGACACATTTTTTTTTTTGGTTATTCCACCATCAACACTTTTTGTTTCAAGGGTGCTTTTTCAATCATTTTTTCAAGAAAAAAATTGGCTTTTAACATAATTTAAAAAAATGTTGAAATTTGTCCCTTAACAAAAATGCGTTCTAGAAGACACACTTTTCGTTTTTGGGTTGATTTTTCAAATTTTTGAGTTTTTTTAGGCTAGAGTTCTCGTTTTGAGGTGATAGTTCTCATTTTATCGGTAACTATGTTTCTACTCAAGTAAGTATCTTTATGACTTCATCTGAATCTGTCAAAATGTCTTTTTGCAAAGAAAGCAACAAACTGGTTGGGGTTTCAAACTTTCTTGCATGAAAGAAAAGGACAAATCTAAATCTTATTAAGAATGAAGTCATGACAAATACATGAAGGGAGACATAAGAGCCTAAAGGATTCTTATAGAATCCATAAAGCACTCTTTCATCCTCTATGTATCAAAACTAGAATCTTCAAAAGAAACATATGACAAATTGGTGAAGCTGTTCTCAATGGATACCACAAGGGAAGTAATATCTCTGAGATAAGAACTATACAGGTTGAAGATGTCAAGAGAAGGAATAACTTCATATTTTATGAAGTACAAGATCAACTGCAGGAATTGGGGAAAGTAATACAATGGTTTTGAATGCTCTACTAAAGGGATGGGGAAAAGTTCACTTCAAGTATCTATGGGAAGAAAGAAGCAACATCCTTCCAGGATCTATTGCCTCTTTGTAAGATAGAAGAGACAAGGTTAAAAATCTAAAGTGGATAAATGATCAAATGAAGAGAATCAAGCTTATGCTGCGATGTCAAGGAGAAAGGGAAGATTCGATGAGTTTGGTCCTCAGAAGAAAAGAAGAAACATGGAGAAGATACGATGCTATGGATGTAATGAAAGATTGTCCCAAATCTAATGAGGATAAGAGGAAAAAGGAAGAAGACCATATCATCGGAAAAATGGAAGAACCAGATTCAAAGAAGCCTAAGAAAGAGGAAGTGAAAGATCTCTATTACGATTGAGATCATCTTCCTCTTTAAGAGGTAACTGTTAGGTTATAAAATAATATGTTAGGAAGCATTGTATATTAGATAAATGCATCTCTTTAGAATTGGCATCATGATGTAAGCATTGAAGGAGGAGCACTCGTCATAGGAGGATGTCTAAAACATCTATGTTATAGACATGGCTTTTGGGAATCTCATTGAAAATGGTATTTATAGAAGACAATCATCTAAATCAAGGTTCATCATTCATTAATCATATGGAAACAAGTGCTGACATGTTCTAATGGAATCCTCTTTGGATTCACTGGTTAGAAAGAAAGCAAAAGGTTTCATCGAGAATTCTAACTTACAGAATTCTGGAATTAGGATATGATGACATATTGATGAGGCAGGTCAAGGGAATGAAACTCTTCATTCTAAGAAAACCTGCTGCAGGATGACTCAAAAGGAAAGTATGAGGTACATGTATATATATGCTGACACTGGATGCTATGAAGTCATGTCATATGGTTGCAGGTTGTGTACTACTATCTTTAGAAGTATGATCAGAATAGAAAGCATAAACTCTTCCTAGATGAAATCAACATAATATGTCCTCATATGGAATATGAGGTGATTGTACATTATCAAGGATTTGCACAATGGAAGTTCCTGGGAATATAATAAAGTTGTTCAGAGAAAGAAAAAAGGAAGAGATCGTGGGAAGTACAACCATGGAAAGAAGTAGTTATCATCAGGAAGCCAAGAAGACTTGACTAGGAAATCTCCTGGGAAGATATTTAGACTCTAATAGAAGTTTGGAAAAGATGGAGACCCTTGACAATACATATCTTTAGGATATGTGTCAATCTGTAAACAAAGGATGCCGATGCCTACAAGAAGATGTCATAGTGAAAGATCATCGCTAAGGTATCTTTTGATTTAAAAGTTCATATTTATAATTAATTAATATCTGATGATCTTATGTAGGGATGCCAAAAGGAAGTATATGTCTTCCACAAATTGATAACCATATGATAGGATGAAAGATCCTTGGGAGAAACATGATTTGAAGGAAAGCAGAATGGCATGAAGCTAGACCAGATGAGAAGATTGATGGATCACTTTTTGACAGAAGACATGACTCTTGGGTGAAAGTGATGGATGATCTGTGCCCTATGAAGAGATCCCAAAGTTGAAGGCTCCGCAATTCATGGCATCAATGGAAGGAGTCCTTCATGAGCAGCTGGATGTTTTCAACATTGTTGCTACAAGTCCTTGATTAAGAGGGAGTCTCGTAATAAGTTTCTTACTTGGAAGAAACTCCGTAATTCCTAAGCCAAGAAGAAAGCTTAGGTACATTCTTTAAAAGTACATTTCTTTGTGGAATATGTTCTCCCCAATTGAGAGGGAGAAATAGACACATCATTTTGGTCTTCACTTGGAAGACAGAATGCAGGATTGGTTAATCATCTGGCATTCGATACTCTTTTGGTATGTATTAGAGCACTATGGAAAGAGTAGTCGTGAAAGGATGGATATTCTTTGAGGATTAGCAATCCCGATAAGAATAGTCCTTAGAGGTCATACTTGTTGAACATCCGGGTGGAGCATGTATACCTTGGAGACAATGATGAAGGTGTCTATAATCATTTGTCTTACCAGCATTGTAGCTCATGGTCTCATGGAGAGACAGAGCTGTAAGTCAAGGCCTTGCTCTATGACAATGCTGGATAATATGATGCTATAACATATGATTACCAATCAAATTCTTCTTATGAGATTCTTCAGATTGAGAGTGACCATGTACCATTATGAATACCTCCCTATTTAAGAGGGAGTGTTGGAAAGTGTAACTAGGTTCGGTCATCATAATGACTAGTAAAATGCTTTGGGGTGTAATCACCAAAGGGGGAAAAAGCCCACTGCAGCTCATCTTCCCTTACCGATAGTCTGATGTGTGAGTTTTGTAGATGAGCCATAAATCTTTCCTAGTGCCTTAAGAGATTTCCGAGGATGTCCAATTACCTTGCTGATCGCCAGCCTTGGGCCCAACTGGCTGTTTCTACCAGTCTACCACCTCTGAGAGCTTAAAAATGCCATTATTGTTTAATAAAGTGACTAGATCCCGCGAGAGTTGTTAGTTAGCACTGCACTTGAACTGGGGGTCTACACCCACTCACACCCTTTGGCCATTCCCTACCATCCATGCTAGACCATCCCCAATGACCTAGATTGAGGCTAGAACCGTCTTCCATATTACTGAGACATTTGTTCTTGGTCTTACTGGAAGTCTGACCTATTCTTCTATGAATAAGAATGTATGTATTTATGATGGACCATCATTATCCATAAGATTTGAGTAGACAAGAGCCTCCAACTTACCTTCGCCGCAAGGGCTTTTGCAAATAGAACGATGTTTTTTAGGCCCTAACTTCCCCAAGCTTTTGGGACTGCAATCTTTTCCCATTTTACCCATGGAATTACGAAATGATCCTTGGAACATGCTTATAGAAACCTTAGGCAAACCTTTTTTAGTTTCTCCAAAATGCACTTGGGAATCACAAAGAGGGACATCCAATCAATGTTTCAAATATCGACATCAGGATAAAATCGACAAAGGTCCTATGTTTCAACTTGCACATGTTCCTATGCTTATCAATATTTATTATTTAGACACACAAATCGGATTTTTCATAGTAGACTGTTTTTTTGTGTTTGTTTGGTATTTGGAGATTTGATTTTGTTTTTGTTTTTAATATAATATATATATTTAAGGAACAAGGTTATGCATAGCAGGTTAAACACTCCAAAAGACTTGGAATACGTAGATCTCCATTGAAGATACAAGAATAAATATTAAAATGTATGAATGATAATGATGTTACAAATGAGAGTGAGGGCCTGCTTATATACTTTAGTCAGGTGTCCCTTTATGAATGGTCATGTCCTTAGGGACATACCTCTTCATTAACAAATTGCTAATTAATCATTATTTATGATGTGTTATTATTATTTATATCTTTATTTTATTCATAATATTGCCTTCCTCTTTCTTTGTTTCGAATGTCTTCTTGTCTCGGAATTGACATCTTCGTTGATACAAGTTGATATGATGCCCTAAGTGATAAACAAAATTGTCGCACTGAGAAAGGATCTGACCATCCTAAATCAATCTTTTGCAGAATCTTTCGGTTATTGGAAACTTGTGATGAATTGTTATCACTGGATTGATTTGTGCACACTTCAGTATTCTTCGAAACATAAGTTTGCTATTTATGTTCTAGTGATACAGATACGTAGAGTGATTGACATGTCTACTCTTGTGATTCGGATGTCGATAAGGAGTTTTAGTGATTTGATTTTCCCTTATCTCGTTTGTGTCATTTTCTTGATTTACTTGAAGTATCTGATTTCCTTTAGTTGCGTGGTTAAATTCAGGATCTTGACTTGAAATTTATGTTGCTTGATCTGCAATTTCTGAGTATGTCTTCACTTCTGCTGGTTTATCCTTTTCTTGAGTTATAATATTGACTGGATTGGTATTCGTTTCTTGGACTGTCACGATAGGAAACTTTGATACTTCTTGAATACATTGTTCTAACCTGTCTTTTAGTGACTTCTTGTCCTTCTTAAGCTTCTTAATATGCGTTAGTAATTTTTCACTATGGTTTTTAAGCCGAGAAATTTCTTCATTCTTGTCCGTGGTGATTTTGTCAACTTCTTTTTGCATATTTTGTAATACCTTTTTACCTTCTTGAAAAGTTACTTTTGAAATATCTTGAAAATATGTTGTATGTTTTCTGGTGTCACTGAATTTGGCTTCAATGCAATATCTTGTAGTCCATCTTTCTATACTGAAAATGATTTCTCTTGCAATTTAGTTGTTACTAGTTCCCTAAAATATTTATTAAGTACTGTCACATTAGTTCTTCTCAGCATTATCAACTACTTCCGGCTTGACTTGTAATATGTTTTGCACTCTAGCTTGGAGACAATTCCGGAGGTGTATGCTGCTACAATACGTGAGCTGGAGCAATTGCTTGCATTAGATGACTTGTGCCTTGAAGCATGCTTAGGCTCAGAACATCGAAGTGGAATAGGCACTGGCAGCAGTGGGGCTGCTGGTATATTGCAACTTGTCTGTATACTTATTTTCACAGTACATAATGCAAATGGGAGTAATTCTTCACCACAGCCAACATACGCTGAAGTTTTGCAGCGCTCTGCCTTATTACAGAATGCACTTACTGCAGCATTTGAGCTTGCAGGTCGCCTTATCCGCAGATGTGTAGATTCAAATGATGTTTCCAGTAGCCCTTTCTTGCCTGCCATGCTAGTGTTTACAGAGTGGTTGGCTAGCAAGCCGGAGATTGCTGTAGGTAGTGAAGTTGATGAGAAGCAGGCCAATGCAAGGTCCTTCTTTTGGAGGCAATTTGTTGCTCTTCTGAACACACTGCATGAAAGTAAGGATTTGGATGCTAATACAGATAGCCATGGAATGTCAATTGAAGGTGGCATTACACTGTGGGAAGATTATGAACTACAGGGATTTGTTCCTCTTAGTCATGCTCAGTCGGGATTAGATTATTCTATATCTCCTCCTAGCATAAGTCTGAAAGAGAGAAAGGAACTGCAGGTGCGTGTTGATCGTCTCTGGGCAGCAGGAAAGGCGATTGGAATAGCATTTGATGGTACAGGGAATGGAATTGTCTATGACGAAGAGACTCAGAGGTTTTTCATGGCTGGAGAGCTGAAAGGGATGAATAAAAATGAAAAGGCATCTGCAGCCGGGCAGGTTGTTAGACATCAATACAATTGTGGTGGACTTAATGACAGGTCTGTAGTTGGATTCCAAGAAAACAGTGTATATGTTAAGGATGTTTGTTCAAAAACAGCTAATGGCGATGAAGATGATGACGAATATATTGTTTTCAAGCCAGTCCCAAAGGATATATCTGCTGTGCATGCCCCTCATATTTCAGCTGGTAGGGAATGTGGTGAAGTGTCTTTTAGTGCCTCAAATTTTGCTCTATCTGATGCATCCCATGTTTCCCAGGGTATAAGGGGAATTGAAAATTTAGAAATATCTGGCATAACCAATCAGCATCCACCTGTTTCTCTCTCTCATGGACCACTTATGTTTTCAACATGCCCCTTTCCTGATTTTATTCCTAAGACATGCATTCAAAGTGATCTCATAGCTTCAGATGTTACTGCTCCTCAGAGTCAAGTAGTGACTGGGTTTTCTTCTGCAGCTTCTGACACCTTAAATTCTGTGGTTAGCATGCCAGCTTCTTTGCGTGCACCTGGTGCTGGCTTGGCTGGTTCAGTTCATCAAGATTTGCAGCTGAACAGGCAATGCAGTGTTGGGGGACTACCATTATCTGCCCTGCCTAGCCCTACCTTAACCACCTGGGGCATTCAGAACAGTGATACGATGTTTATTGGTAGCTCTGGAAAGATTAATCCTCCGGGTGTTATTGGACAACAGAAGCAGGCTGATGTGAGTCTTTCTTATTGGGATACAGGGATAGATGTTCCTTCCTTGGCTGGGTTTTCAAGTGTCTCTATTAGTGAGCCAACATCAATGCAGGTTACACATGATAATTTGGTTATGGCATCAGATTTCATGGGAATTTCATGTCATGGGGAAAGAGTTGAGCACAGTGGTATCCCTTCTAGTTTTCTTGCAGACTATACTTTTTCAGCTTTGAAGCCATATCCCTCAGCACCTTTGCTTCCAGATGACGATAATGTTTATATGCCTGGGGACAGCATCTCCAGTAACCGATATCTAAATCAAACAGGAATTGCCAGTACACTGTTGAAAGATAAGAATTTTATAAAGCCATGTATTCCCAGTATTACACTGGGAAAAAAGGAAAACACTGGCACAAGTTGGATAGGTCCTTCTGCTGTTGGTCCACCTCCAGGGTTTGGCCTGCCATTCAAGTCTGGACAGAGTGAAGAGGATGTAGAGGGACTGCTTCAAGTTGATGATTATGCATGGCTGGATGGTTATACCTCTTCATTGCCTGAAATAAATGACCAAAAATATAGAGATTGGGGCCTTCCAATGTATTCATCAGATAACGGAATATGGTCCAATCCAGACAAAATATCTGTCTCAAGTGATATGGGTTTTCCATTTCCAGGAATGGGCTTCTCTGAATATAACCAGGGTGATGACCAGCAACTAAAACAAAACCTAGGGAGTCAGCTCTGTGAACAACTGTTGCAGGAACATCAGACAAAGTGGTTTGATTATGACATGGAGTTAAAGCCAGCGCAGTTTGGAAGGTTGCAATCACTTTATGAGACCCAACAGCAATCTCAGTCTCAACAACAATTACTTTTATTGCGGCAGAAACAGCAAGAATGGTATAGGCGGCGGTATCACATGGGAGGTCCGTTTCCATCCTGAAAGGAAGGTGCATTGGTATAACACCAGCACATACATAATCATCTCATCAGCCACAATTCAATTCCATACATAGAGACATCATTTGGGATTGACAGTCCACTTACTAGATGCTCATATATAGGTATAATCTGCACTAATATTTCAAAATGCCTAGATTTCTAGTAACTCTGTTTTCCATCTTGCTTTGTTTTTGAAAATCCTGAAACGTAGAAGCTTCACACAAAAATGTATCTTTGCTATTCTTTGTGATTTTCTTATTCAATAAAATGTTAAGATCAAACATATTTTTTGTCATTGTACTCAGCATGTTGTGCTTCCAGATACTTCAGTCGAAATTGGCAGCAGATTTGCCGAGACTGCAAGTGCTTCAGCCAATATTTCTACAATTGAAGTGAACTTTGGAGACTCCATTGAGACTATATCAGATAAGTTACTGCTAAACACGGAATTGGAGATCCCAATAGAGTATGCTTGATGATGTTTATGAGTTAAACTTAGGATGGCCTGAGTGTTGAAGATTTGATTCATGAATCTGGGGATTGTTGGACCTTTTGTTTGGGAGGGGATGAAAGAGAGAGTGGGGTTGGGTGGGGAGAAGCAAGATGTGAATTGTATAGGTGGCCTATGCACACTTTGTGATGCTGATCTTGGCTATGTTATGGCCACGATTACAGAAGGCAAGTGATCCTTTTCTCAACCAAATTTTGTTATTGCCTCAAATTTTAACAGTAGTTTAGAGTCACCTTGTAACTTATTTGTAAAAAATATATTAGTGTTGGCATCAGATTAGTTTTTGTCAATATATTTCTGTGCTTTTGTAATAGGACACTTAATGTAGAACTGATTGCTGTTTAATCCAATAGTATTGTTTGTTCTGATCGATGAGTAATTTGTCTTGTGTAGGGAGGATATTTGACTTGAAATGAAGGGTTGCAAATGTTTCGAAATATTTTCTTCTAAGCCTTTTGGTACTGCATTCATTGGCTGGCTGGAGAATGTTTCTAAGTACTTTAAATACAACTTTGATATATAGTTTTGGAGCATAATGCTATTATAAATTTTCTGTTAGACAGGCATATGTGCCTCTACTCGTTGCTATTTGATTATATATATGTTTATAATATTTCCTTAGAGAGTGGGAAAAGACAATTCAATCGTGATAAAACATATCTGAATTATAAATAGCTTTTTTTTGTATTTATTCCTAGGAAAGCAGCATGAGTTGTGTCATATCAAATTTTTGACTATGCCATACTAGTTTTCTAGGAAACTGGATATTATAAACTTCTTGTATGTGGGTTGAACCGAGTCTGCTGATATGACTTTTCTAAGATAGTTGTGCTTCTTCTCGTAGCTGTTAATGATTTTTGGGGTTAATTCGTTGCTTAGTTGTTGATGCATTATTCTGGCTTTGAAATATGGTTAACATGCCAATGAAGTAGTTCTTGTATATGTAACAAATAAAGGAACTACATTTTGTGGAATTTTAGACATAAATTGAAAGTAATTCATAGTGATTCATGATTTCTGTTTCGTGAATTTCAATGTGTGATTTCCATGTCAAGTATATAGGGATTAAAAGTTAGGTTGGGGAATAATTTTTGCATGAAAATCAGTCATATACATCTATTCTTAGTTGTTGATGCATTATTCTGGCTTTGAAATATGGTTAACAAGCCAATGAAGTAGTTCTTGTATATTTAACAAATAAAGGAACTACATTTTGTGGAATTTTAGACATAAATTGAAAGAAATTCAGAATGATTCATGATTTCTGTTTCGTGAATTTCAATGTGTGATTTCCATGTCAAGTATATAGGGATTAAAAGTTAGGTTGGGGATTAATTTTTGCATGAAAATCAGTCATATACATCTAGTTGGAAACATGCTCAGCTTTTACACAATTGAAATTACTCTGTTAATTAATCTAGAGGATGGCAATCTTGAGACTGGAAGCAGAAGTAAAATCTGGAATTAGGTTAACAGGTTCACTGTGAGTTCATTGAGATGCTTTTATTTGGCAATTTTCGAAGATTGTTGAGTGTCTATTATATATACCAGAGATATCAACTGGAAGATTGAAGTTTGTGCAGGGAAAAGAGCTGTTTGCATAAGATGCGAACTACTTATGTTGGATTTTGTTTACCTGCGTTCAACGTCTGAAGTTGAATATTGCCAAACAGTCTTGTATATTCCCTTGTGTTAAGGCACATGAATTCTTTTGGAAATAAAAATTTTAGTAACTATACATGGATTCCAATTTGGTTGGTGTATTTTGTTCGTTGATTGATAATTTTGATGTTGCTCTTGGATATCTTGTGATGGGATTGGGATTAGCCTAGTATTAGCCTCTCGCTGACTTTGAAGCTGCTGTCCTGATGACTCTGTCATCTCTGGCTTCTTTCTAATTTGGACTTCACATCAAAATAGAGTCAAATGTGTGAACCAGTTCAATTGTTATGGGAACATTATATAAACTTTGAGCATAAATCATAATGAATACAAGGTAGCAAAAGAATTGTTGATCAAGACCAAAGAAGCAAACAGTAACTGTTAAAGAGTTGAGGACGTTATGAGTGATCTGACTATCTGTGTTGGTTCAATAGAATTTGAATTTGAATGACAGATGTATTCAAATTTAGCGATGAGAGACTTTTTCAAGAGAAGTTACGCTTTATCACATCTCCCGAGAAGAATTATAGTTAACTGTTAGACATAACCTAGAGCCATGTGACATATATAGATTGTACAAAGTTCAAACTGGATTGCTAGATCTTCCTGTTGCATTTTGAAAATTAGCGTGGGCAGTTTTAGAAGCCATGAATGATGGTTAAATAATAAAAATGTCCCATCGTCTTTCAATTCAAATTTAATAGCAATATAAATTATTTCTAACCTATCGGAAAATTGCGTAGGACAATATTAGAACCAATCAATTTATATAAATTATATATTAATGTTGCTTTTTCTCAATAAGGAGAATTGAAGTGTTGAGAACTCCTCGATTTATTAAAGTGTTTCTTACTTAAATGTACCAAATTATATTTTTTTCCTGGAAAAAAGCCCGTATTTTTCATTTAGAAAGTTGAAAAAAAAACACATTCTGCAAACGCACCTTAAGTGCATTCACTGAAATCTACTTTGATCCCCATGAGGCTGTGATCAGTCAAAAATACAACCTTGAGTGTTTTACAAAAATACTGTCTGCAATAAACACGGCCAAAATAATGCTTGTTTGGAAACAAGCCAGTAATGTCCAGGTAATGTGCGTAAAGCACCCATGATGATAAAACAGCCTAAATTACAAAAAGAAAAAACAAAAAAAGTAGATAATTTTGTAGCAGTAAAAGTAAATATACACAACACAAAATATAGTGCTGAAAATAAATTCAGCCATGATCATCGTCAGCAGGCTCCTTCATAAAGGGGCGGCAGTAAAACTGATTCTGAACAGTGCCTGTAGTTTCAATCACTTGCCAAAGCCCCCAATCCAAGTGTAGACCTTCTTTAGAAAGCCTATCAGCATCACTGTTCTGTTCCTTGTAACTCAATTCACCACCAGGAGTGAATCACCAAAGATTTGAAGATGTTCACAACCCTTTCCAATGCAAAAGCAATCAAGGATCTCCATGCCAACAATGTGGCCCAATTATTTGAGCCCCTCCCAATACTAAGTTGACATCAAAGAAATGATGTTCATTAAGATAAAGTTCAAAGCCCCCACCACAAGAAGCACCCACATCTTGAGATGCGCCATCAAAATAACCCCATGGCAAATTGACATCGATCGATATTGTGCAACAATCCGAAACTATGGATAATGTAATAGCTATACTATTAGCTGCAATCTGAGCTGAGAAAGATGGGGAGCCCTGAAAGATGGCTTTGTTATCAATGGCAGAGCACGAAAGGATTTGGTCTCTCGGTCATTCGTCCAAGCCTTCCATGAGGCCTCAAAAGTCAACCTAGCCCAACTAAAAGCAACACCAAATATTTCCCGACACACCAACCAGACTTGTCTAGCAAAAGAGCAATGGACAAATAGATGGGCAATTGATTCCTCACTACCCCTGCAAGGAATACACTATTTTGGCCCAATTTTGTGGCACCTTTGCATCAAATCCCAAGGAGAAACAGAGTGCATAAGAATGCAACATGTAAAAATCTTAGCTTTGGAGGGGCATTTAAAATTCCATAAGACACACCACGACCATAAAACTATGACCTCTTGAATCATAATATTTAGTTGCATATAATCGATCTTTGGGGTATATACACCATGTGGATTGATAGACCAAACTAGTTCGTCCTTGGCAACCGAAAGTCTAAGATGAGAGGAATATAGCGCATTTATAAAAGTGGCCCACTCCCTCTAAAATCTACCATGTAGATTTGACATATCCATCATCAACCAACCTTGATGCCATAGGGTGGTGTTCACAGGGCCATTTATATGGGCGATGTGGGATATGCCTCGGTCCTTGAGTAGGTTAATCAAATATTGTGATAAAAGGTGACTATTCCCGCTACCCGGCCATGGGTCCATGCTCAATCGAACCTTGGCAACATCACCAATCCTCCAAGCAAGCCCAGAAGAAATCACATGAAATGAGTTTAAAACTGCCCACCAAACCATTGAGATGTTATGTCTAGGTTTGTACTGGAGTTGAATATAGTCATCTAGTGAGTGGGGGGATATATTTGTGCATAATAACATGAGTCCGTAGGATTTCTGAAGATAATAGTTGCCATCCACATTTCGCAGCTAGAACCTTTGAGAACAATATGTTTTTAGGATCCCAACTACCGAGTAGTTTTGGCATAGTAATATGAGACCATTTTTTTTTAAACAAAAATGAGTAATTTTATTAGTAATTCTGCGCTTGATCACAGCGAATACATGGGGAGTACAACTTCAAATTCACAAATGCTTCCCAACCATCATACCAACATAGAACTCGTTCTATCAACTTATAGAAATATTTGATGACGTTGCTCGTAATAGTATTACATTGCTATAACTTTTGACAATGATGACCAAACTTTACAAAATGTAAACATAATTATTCTTTCGCAAATTGCAGTGGCATTAAAACCTTACAGAACAATAATACACCAAAGACATGAGGATTATTATGATTATGTAGTTGGCTCGGTGAGATTGGAATCAAGGTTGACAGGCATGTCCATAAGTAGGTCCAGAAGATCCAACACGGTCTTGGTGAGCTTGAGTTTAGTGAGCATTCCTCTGAGAGCATCAACTTCATCTTCCATTTTGGCCAATTGCTGCTTAAGAGCCAACAAAAGCTTGTTGATTAAAAGGCTTGATCTTTTTTTTTTTTTTGATTTTAAAAATTCGGTTTTGACTATCTTTTCGTTTCAGAATTTTCTTTGATACTAAACGATATGATCCTTGGAGTGATATATAAAATTGTCGCACGGAAGATGGATCAGACCATCCTAGATCAATCTTTTGTGGAATCTTGTGGCCACTAGAAACTTGTGATAGTTTGTTATCACATGAGTGGATTGCACTGACATTAGTATTCTTCAGAACATCAGTTTGTTGCTTCTCTTATGAATACATAGCTTGATTGAGTTGCCTACTCTCATGATTCAGATGTCGATAGAGAACTTTTTTTGTTTGACTTTCCCTTATTAGTCGTGTGGAAATTTTTTGATTTCTTCTAGCGAAGATGTTATTGAGTTTGTTACATAACCTTCACTTGGGATGTTCATCGTCTGAACTGCAACATCTAATTGTGTATTTTCTTCAACTTGCTTGTTTTCTTCTTGAGTTGTGATATTCACTAGATCAATATCTGTTTCCTTATGTTCAACTTGGACTGGTACGACTGGAGACTTCGATACTTCTTGAGCAAGTTGTTCTAACTTGTTTTTTAATGACTTTTTGCCCTTCTTAAGCAAACTTCTTCATTTTTTTCAACAGTGATTTTGTCAACTTCTATTTGCATATTTTGTATCGTCTCTATACTTTCTTGAAGAATTACTTTTGAGATTTCTTGTATGTCTTTAGACGTCACTGAATTTGGCTTCAATGTAATGTCTTGTAGCGTTATTTTTTTTGTGGGAAAATGTCAGAAACTTCTTTTTTATATTTATGATAAAGGACCCTAGAGTTTCCATCCAAGGTGAACCCAAAATAATGTCATCTTGATTGCTCCATAGGGTTTGAACTGAGAATTGTGATATAAATCTATAATCGTCAATGTTTAACTGTAAATTGGTTATGTCATATTTTTTGTTGCCAAAACAGTGTAATTTTTCGATTATATTTGACTCCGGAATCATTAATTGGTTTGCAATTTTAGGTGTTATATTATTTTTATCTTCGGCAGGTGAGATAACAATAGTGACACATTTTCCCGCAAGGGATCGTTTAATTCTAAATAACACTTACGCATAGTTACGTGAAGTTTCGAAAATCATCCTTCAATTCCAAATTAGACTCCATTTTTCTGTTTATATTTTTACATCAACAACATTTTAATGTCAACACTAAGTAGCTATTTTAATATATTTTTTTATACTTTCACCACACTACAAACTTTTATAAAAAATATATAAAGAGATAATTTTGTTTATTTTTTTAGACTTCAAAACTTCTTATTGAATCTTTAACAGTGTTTTTTTTCTCCTCCCAATTATTGAATCCTTAACATGCCCTTTTTATATAAAATATTTTATTTTATTTATTTATTTTTTCTCATATATATATATATATATATATAACTTATGAATTATCCAATATTACGAACAAGGAGACGTGTCTGGAGGTTGACCATGGCTTAACCGATGTGACGGTCGACAAATGGTGGTGAGGTATTGAATATCAGTGGATAGGCCGAACAGTTGACTGGGTTATGATGACAACAAATGAAGTGAGCAGTAGGGTTGAGGCGGAGGGATAGGAGGTCAACAGTGCGGTATGGCGTCGATGTACCAAAAAACGAGAAGCCAAAGATGGAGTGTTTGTTGGCATTGATAATGAAAAATGGACATGTGTGACGGAAGGTGGAGCGATGAACAGAGCGGTAGGAACTGTAGCGGCGGTGGCAACCAAATGGAACTTGCAGTGGATAGATTCGGCTGGCCGACTTGGTGTCAATGGAAGCACGTAGAACTTGTGATGTCAGACGACGACGGTGGAGTAAGAACGTCACGTGCAAAGTGGTGGTCTCTCGTATTGCAACAATCCCTGAGGATGAGGCCGCATGCAGTTGCAGTGTAAAGCATGGTGAAGCTGTCTAATTTAGAGTCGACAGAAGAATTGAATGGCGGTTGGTTGTTGTTGATTGGTGGAAAAGGTGTCGAGATGAATCGAAAAAGGTTGGGGTTTGGTGGCAGCTGCTTGCGGGTCGATTTGCTGTAAGTAGTTTTATTCCATTAATCTTTTAATTATTAATGCTTTGGTTTTAATATATAATTTTTTTGTATGTATTTTTATTTTTTATTTTTTTTGATGAACTCTTTTCTTTCCTTTACTCTTCTTTTATTTTATTTTTCTTTGACTCTTGCTATTTTATTTTTTTATAATTTATTTAATTTCCTTTTTTTTGTTTCTCTTCTTTTTATTTTTTTTATTATTCTTTTTATTTTATGGCCAAGGGCGTAAATGGCGATATGGAGAAACTCTAAGACTGATAGTAAAATGATTCAACGACAACAACGTTGACGAATTTGACGGTCAAGGACCTAGATTAGAGAGCGTGGCTATGTGCAGCGGTGAACGGCTAGAAGATTGAACTGCTCTGATACCAAATGAAGTGAGCAAAGTTCTTACTTTTCGTTAAATACTCCAGAAGACTTGGAATATGAAAATATTCATTGAGGATACAAATATTATATATTAGAATGTATGAATGAGAATGATTGATTTGAATGTTACAAATGAGGCCCGCTTATATACCTAGGCAGGTGCCTCTTCACGGAAGGTCATGTCCCATTTAAACATGCCTCTTCAACCTAATTACAAATCAACTAATCAATATTTATTGTTTACATTATTTATATCATTTTATTCATAACATTGCAAGGTCAAAGTTTTAATCTTCACAAAATCACTGGAAGATTATCATCTGAAGAGGAAGGAAGGGAAGACTTGGTGATTGGAGAAAGTTCGTGTCTATGTCAAAGAGTCTTGTATTATCTCATCTTGTCTTGTGAAACTACTGAAGGAAGAGGTTTGACTGGGTTTTCGCCTATCTAGGGGTTTTTCTTTCGTTGTCCGCCTACATATGGTGTCCCTGATATTCATGTTTTGTATTTGATAATTGCTTGATGAAACAAAGATAAAAGAATAATGCAAGAAGGTTAATAAGAACATAAGAATATCACAAGTAATTATCAACATAAGAAAATATTTCTGATTTTCCAACATGGTATAAGAGCTACGGTGAAGAAGGAAGAAAACTACACTTGAAGATCTATTGAAAGGAGAATAAGGAGTCTTAAGAAATTGAATAAGGGTCATCAAGAAAATGGATCATTTAAGGGATAAGCCTACTATCTTCAAGAACCATGTCTAACTCATTGAAAGGAGAAAACAAACTAGAAGGTGAATCTAACTGTAGGGCATGGAAAAAGATGATAGATCTAAACATATTGATATCCGGTATCATCATATCAGAGATTGTGTGCAACAGAAGATCATGTTGCTTCAGTACATTCCTACGGAGGATCAGGATGCAGATATCATGACGAATGCGCTCACCAGGAACAAATTCGAATACCATAGAGGCAGGATCGGGGTGAAGGATAATCCCTATCTTGTTGAGAGGGAGTGTTGAGATTCAACAAGATGACGAGTTTAGTGAAAAGAGTCGCCTTCACTGAGTGGGCCTGTAGGCTATTTTTGGTGCAAGTCTATTTTTAGACTATGTCTATTTTTAGACATGATCATATTTCAGAAGTTGCAGGATGCTATTTGTGGATGGTTGATCAAGTTGGAAAAATAGATGAAATTCTATTTTTAGAATATTGGGCGAAGTCTATTTATAGATCGCTGATCTAAAAATAGATGCATGTCAATTATTATTAGCTCTTAATAATAATTAGATACTAAACAACAACTTATTCTCCTGGAGCACTTTGTTTCAGTGCACATATGTGGCACATCAGTGGACTGAGGGAATTACGCAATTCCCAAGGGTTTACTGGAGATAATGCATGGAGGACTCAGTTAGAACTCAAGTGGCATAGTTATGACACAGTTGGAAGAAGTAGTTATGGAGTTGTATTCAGTTTAACTCAGTTAAACTCAGTTGAGCTAGTTGTATCTAGTCTAATTGAATGATACACTAGTGAGAGTGGAGCGAATTAATTAGTTAATTAATTCACAAATAACAACTCATTAATCAACTGAACAATACAACAGTTAACTACAGTGCATGTCAGTTCCAGTGGAGACCCAGTGGAGAGATAGGTGAAAGGGGAAGATGGACTATCTGTTGTGACTATAATGATGCATTGATTTCATCACACACACATTGGAGTTTCCAATGAGGATTGCGCAGTCAAGGCAAGGGTAATTCGAATTCATTCAGAGCTATTCTTCAGCAGAGATTGCGCAGTGGAGGCAGGCTAGCAGGAGGGCAAAGATCGGTGCATGGATTTGCAAGATTGTTTCTGATTAGTGTATGGCGATTGTACTGTACTGAGAGCTTGATAAGCTTTGTATGAGGATTGTCATATGATTCCATGATACATAATATATAGTTGGGGGTTTTCAACTTTAGGCTTTACTGGTTAAAAACTGTGTTATGTGCGATTGTTTTTATTTATGCTTTACATGTGTGTGCAATTAAATTTTCCGCAAAAGATTAACAAGTGGAATAGATTCAGTATCTTGCATAAAGTTAAATAGTGTGAGATCAGGTGGATCTAGGACATATGCATGCTTTGCATATAATTTCTACATAGATCTATCATGAAACACATGATTAATCGAAAGTTTAATGCAACTCTGATTATCACAATGAATCACTGTCGGATCTAAATGAGAACCAAACAAACCAACCAAGATCTTTCTCATCCAGATAGCCTCACATGCAGTTTGAATCGCTGCTATGTATTCCGCTTTCGCTGAACTGAGTGCCACGGATCTTTGGTTCCTGCTGTACCAAGAAACAGTTGTAGATCCAATGCTAAAGATCTCCTCCGATGTGCTCTTTCTGTCCGATGGGCTGCCTGCCCAATATGAATCCTTGAAGAAATGCAACTTCACCTCATCCCTCTGTCTGTACCATAAGCCATACTCAAATGTGCCCCTCAGGTATCTCACGACATGCTTGCCCGCCTTCCAAAAGATCTTGGTAGGTTTAGCCATCGCTTGACTTAGCTAGTTAACTGCATAGCAAATGTCCGGTCTCGTATTCACTAGATACATTAGCGAACCCACTAACTTTCGATAGACAATAACATCCACTACTTCTCCAGAAGTAGTATCCTCTTTCCTCCAGTTTCCTAGAAGAGGAGTATCCATGGGTTTGCAGCTTCCATGTGAAACTTAACCAGTATCTCCCTTGCGTACTTTCTTTGTGACACATAAAGTTCACCATCTCGCTGCCATATTTCCAATCCAAGGAAATAATGGAGGCCCATATCTTTCATCTCTAACTCCTTTGCAAGGTCCTCCTTTCATGAGTGTATCCGATTTTCATCATTAGTCAATATTAAATCAACAACATAAATAACATTGATTAAAAACTTACCCCCCACCACAATTTGATATAGGTTTGCATCTGCTTCAATTCTGGTGAAGCCCAGTCTGGTGAAATAGCTGTCTATCCAAGTGTACCAAGCATGAGGTGCTTGCTTCAGCCCATACAACGCTCTTTTGAGTCGGCACACAAGCGACTCGCTGTTGAAGATCTCAAATCCTTCAGGCTGCTCTATGTACATCTGTTCCTCAATGATCCCATTGAGGAACACAATATTCACATCCATCTGATGAATGTGCCAACCCATCTGTGTTGAGAGAGCAAGGATGGTCCTTATGGAAGAATACCTTGCGACAGGTGCAAAGGTTTCTTAATAATCAATCCCCTCGATCTGTGAGAAGCCCCAGGCCACAATTATGGCCTTGTATTTCTCAACATTCCCATAAACAACTTGCATAGGGGGAATTTTGAGGTCTAAATTGGGCCTCCTAAGGAAAATGTAAAATCAAAATTCACTTTATGAGAACCAATCACATTTTAGGGGATGACATCATCCTTAATAGTTGCGGTGGCATTGCTTGAGTTAAAGGTACTTACTTGTCACCTTTTCAATGGTAGATAAAAACTCATGGTTAGCCATGGTAGTATTCTAAGTACTTTTAAAGTCATAAAGTAAAGTACTCATAATAAATGTGATTTCACACTTTTTGAACTTAATATTATTATTGTCATTTCATATTTTTGAAAGAAACAATGCATATCCCTATACAATCTTCATGTATTTACACACTTTTCAATAAATATATTTGTATATTTTCAAATATTTATTTATAAATCAAATCAATTCAATATGTAATAAAAAATTCATACATAAAACAATATATTATATTATATTATTTTTATATAGTATATTAATTACATGTTATTATATGATTTAAATAATATAAATTTTAATTAATAGTATATTCCATAATTAAGAATTTATGAATTTATATATATATTTTATTTTAAGTTAGTTAAGTACAAAGGACAAATACATTAGTTGTGCAATGATAATGACTTTTTCTTGAAAATATTATTCTTATTTATAGCCACATCAATACAAATTTTTTATTATTTTTATTTTGGTACAACTTTTGAATTGAATTTAACCATGGTTACATCGCTTTTGGTGCAAAAAGTGAATTGCAAATTCATAAATATTATTTTATTGATTTAGCTATTATTTTATTATTTCCTTAGGAGGCCCATTTTATACCTCAAGATTCCCCTAATGCTTTACCTTGTGGATCCATCTCGAACCTACCACTGATTTATCAACCAGCCTTGGAACAATTTCCCAAACACTGTTTTTGACAATGGAGTCATACTCCTCCACCATTACATCTACCCATGTGGGCTCCTACACTGCTTCCTGAAAGGAAGATGGCTCAGTCACAATACATTTTCTCATGAGAGCCATGTATCCAGTAAATCAGTGAAGAGACTATCTTTGTCTACGCTATGAAGTAGGGGCTCCTACATTCTACGCAACATCAAGTCTCAGCGTATCAATTTCTATGGTACGCCTTCTACCAATTCTGATGGTTGGCTCTGCATGAGTGGACTCTTCCACTCCATGAACCTCATCTTGTGGCTGATTCACATATAGAGACTCACATTTGGGAACCAATAGTTCCTCCTCCGTCTGCAAGTCTAGTTCCCTTTCAAGCGACAACCGTATGGATTTCCCCTCATTGAATTTTATATCCCGTCACACCGCAGTCATTTGACTATTTGGAAAATACACACGATAATTATGGGGTATTTCTGTGTACCCTAAAAATATCCCAACTTCAGTAGTCGGCTCCAGCTTCTTCCTGGCGTCCTTGGTCATGTTAGCACCCAATCTGAACCTCAAGGCTGAAAAAGGAAAATCAGGGTAACAACTAAACCACGCTCAGCCTTGTAGCTAGCCCTACAAGGACAGGAGAGGGCTCTCTCCGTAGAATAGATATTCAATAAAATGGTAATGAACTGATTTTAGGCTAGGTATATAAATGGGAAAAAGAGCTTTGATGAATTACTGAAATTTCAGGGATGTATGGGACAAGAGGACAGTATGAACTGAGGAATTAAATCGGGATACAGAGTATTTCATAGGGCAAGATAGGCAGAAGGTTTAGCAATAAAGTCTAAATAAGATGAAATGGAAAGACTGTTGAGAAGCTGAAAAGGGCATAATAAATGAATCATTTTCAAACAGAAGAAAATACACAGAGTATGAATGATTCCCCAAGGCAGAGCATATAAAATGGATTCTACCTTTCTAACTTGAAAACATTCAACTGGAGATGTTAATGAATGAATGGTGTAACATAACAATGTACATATGAAACATAAAGGAGAAACATATGCTAAAACTCATATCACATGAATCCCATAAATCAGAGCTGCATCACTTTATTTAATTCCCTGCCAAACTGTACAACGGAGCACAAAGCTCACTGCCACACTATTTCCCTACTTCTGAGTTTTCAGACCTCCGACCTCTTTTTTTCTGCAAATAATTAGAATTTACAATAAATAGATGAATTTTGCCAGAATACAAATCGATGGAAGGGGATAAATCACAACTAAAGATAGAAGGCCAAAAGCCAACAGTCTCTTCGTAAAGGAAGAGCTGCATTACATCTGGCCAGTGAGAAGGAAAAAAATTATAACGTAGATTTATCTACAACGTAACTAAAGATGTGACTGTTACAATTTGGGTCTCTGCCTCTGGCTGTCGCTTTGCTTTCCATTATTCCTTTTGAATAACTGGCTTTTAATAAGATGTTGTTGCAGTAAACTGGAATAAACTGAAATAATGCCTTACGTGAAGGGAAATAGTGAATAAGAAGGAAGGGAGAGGAGGCGGGACCAGCATCTTAATCACAATCGGGATCGGGGAGCGGGAAAATATATACAAAATAAAACTTTTGATGCGGTTGGATTAAACCATGGGAAGTCCTTTAATAAATGTAATAAAATGCGATTTTGGGACTTACAAAGGGGAAAGGGCCTTTATATTATAATGGGGAGTAAGCGCTGTATGGTGGGCCCGGGGATAACATCGCAATCGCAATATTGGAATTTGCGATCAGAATTTGCGACAGGGATTTTGCAACGGGGATTTTGCGACGGGAATTTGCGATGATCGCACATCGCACATTGCAAATTCCACATCAACAAGACACTTGAATCTCTAAACTTGCGATCTTGCGATTTTGTGCTAAAGTGGTGGGGTTTATATATATGATATAACTTTGTTCTAAAGTTTGTGGGGTATTGGTCGGAGAAGTGTTTAAGGGGAGGGACTTTGTAATATGAAGTTTTTTATTATAAAGTCCAAAGGCATGGAGGGAAAGTGGTTGGGTAATAAAATCGCATATTTTATTAAATGATTTACAATGCGATATTATAATCGCAAGGGGGAAGGAAGGGGTTTTTAAAGGGATTTGAACATAAAGTTAAAGGGGAAACATGGGAAATAGGTGGGGCTTAGGGAATAGAGGGCTTTTACTTCACTTAAGCACAAAATTCAATCCAAAAGCCAGTTTTGAGAGTGTAGTATACCGTTGGAAAGCTCTTTCCGGGTTCTTTCTGATGGATCTGCTTAGAAGATGATTTGGCACTGAACATACTGCGGAAAACTGCTCTGAAGGCAGGGACATCACTTTGTGGAGATAACAACTTCTAAATTGTGGCTGAAAGACAAAGTATCATGTCTTCACCTCAAAAAATGGTTTTGAGGTGAAGCTTGCATCAAACCAAACAAATGATATCTTTGATCTTCCTGGTGTTATGACTTTGTATTTATTGACTTCCTCATGACTTCGTTGATCTTTATTTGACACTTGACTCATTAATTTGACCATGGCGAGACCTTAGAGACTAATGAGACCCATCCTATGACCTACTAATATGATTTTGAGAATGAAAGTGACAAGTGACTGAAGATCATAGGAAGGAAAATCAGCAAGTACCTCATGAGGGAAAACTGGTAACAAATTACTACCATCAATGAATCCATGACCTAACGGAATGGCGAAATTGATTATTATGGGACTTCTAATATGCAAATGCAAAAGAGCAATTTTGATCACTGATGGCAGTATGACTAGAGTGACACTAACATTGGCTCCAATGGGGATGGTAGCTCCTTGGAGGTGCCAAGAACACCGTAGACCAAGTAGCCTTATTAATTGGGCATGGAGTCAAAAATACTGAAAAACTGACACAATGCATACTGACACTGACTCAAGACTAAGACTGAAAAACTGAAATAAACCAAACCATACACATATCATTCAAGTTTTATAGTCTTCACTTCGGGCCCCAAACTTCAATGACTGTGTACTCTGAACTCTGATAAACATAACATGGTATATACAATGATGATGACATATATCCTGATCCTTTGTTTTCAACAATGGTAGTGCTTCAAAAGCCTACCATTTACTGCTCCTCCAGGACAATTTTGGCCATCCATTTCTGAAAGCAAGAAGGCATTCTGTCCTCTGTAAGCTGAGATCTTGTATGGTCCTTTCCACAGATTGTCGAACTTACCATGCTTCCCTTTGTCTTAATTTCTGGCATCCCATTTCAACACTATATCATCCAGCTGAAACTTTTCTGCCTTTGTCTTCCTGTCATAGATCTTTTTAATTTTCTCCTGCAACTGAATAACGTTCTGTGACACTTCCTCTCTTGTTTGCTGAAGGTGGATCATTTGATTGATTCTTTGCTGATTTTCATTGTCCTTGCTGCCAACTTCTTGCAATAATTTCATAACTAGGACTGTAAGGGATGTAGGAAAGACAGCGTCAGTACCATAAACTAGCTCAAATGGTGACATAGCTATTGATCTTTTACTGCTAACTCTGTCTGCCCACATCGCGTTGATGAGCTTTCGGTGCCAATTTCTTTTGTTTGCCTCCAGCATTTTTTTAATTATATTCACTAATGATTTGTTAGATGACTCAGCCAGGCCGTTTCCTTGTGGATAATAAGCTGTCGAATGGCCCAGCGCAATGTTGTATTTGTCACAAAAGTCGATCATTTTCTTGGATCTGAACGCTGCTGCATTGTCTGTTACGATTTTACAGGGGCAGCCAAAATGAGATAGAATATTCGATTCCAATAATTGAATGATTACCGGGTCTGTTGCTTGCCTGGCTGGGACGGCCTTGATCCATTTAGTAAAGTAATCTGTCCCTGTCAAGATCCATCGGTGCTGTGCTGAGGACGCGGGATGAATCTCCCCTATAAAATCGAGCCCCCACTGCTGAAAGGGTGCGTTCACTGAAACTGGTTTCAAAGGAACTGGAAGCAATTTCTTCTTCCCTTGGAAGATTTGGCATTCGTGACATTTCATCACTGTCTTATATAAATCAGAAAATAATGTGGGCCAATAATATCCTGCTCTCAATATCTTGTTAGCTGTAGTCTTCTAAAACAAGTGACCGCCGTAGTCGCCTTTATGAAACTCGTGCATTACCTTCTGCGCTTCTTCTTCAACCAAACAATTGAGCAGAACGCCTCCTGGATCTTTCCAATACAGAGTGCTGTCTAAAATGCAGTATTTTGTAGATTTTAGCTTCATAGATCTACCTTTTCTCTTGGACATGCCCGTAGGAGGAGACAAATGCTGAAGGATATAGACGATAACTGAATACCACGGGGACTGTAGAAAAATGTCTGCAATTGGAACCAGCAAACCTTCATCTTCCTCTTCTGCCACTGCTGTTATAAGGTTTATATCTAAGGCGTGCAAATTTGATTGGGCCATCAATTTCGCCAAGCCTTGGCCTTTGATCAATTTCGTGGGCTTGATCTCCAGATCATACTCCAACATGGTTGCTATCCACTTACCTCTTCGACCTTCTGGATCAGTTTGCATCAACACCTCCTTCACTGCTACGTTTGGTACATATGCTATAATATGTGAATGCAGAATATAGACCCTGAAATCCTTCAATGCTTTGATAAGGGCCAATGCCTGTTTTTCAATGATATTATACCTCAAAGCAACGTCTCTAATAGTCCTACTGAAAAAGGCAATTGGATTTTTGATCTCGTCTCTCTTTTGCATTAAAACAGCCGCTAAAGTATGCTCAGATGCAAACGAAAATATGATAAAGTCTTGAGCGTAGTCAGGACTGATCAAAACTGGGGCATTGGACAAAGAAAAATTTACCAGATTGAATGATTTGATAGCCTCCTCACTCCATTTAACAGTGCTGTCTTTCTTTAACATATTAGTCATTTCCCTCAAATGCTCAACCAGATTGGGTATAAATCGACGTAAGAAGTTCATCTTACCATTGAATGCTTGGATCTCCTTCTTGTTTCGTGGCAGGTCTATGAGCTGGATTGCCTCCACTCTAGCTGGATCGATGCGAATACCATATTTGGAGATGATATGTCCTAGCAGCTTGCCTTCATCCATGGCGAAGAGGCACTTCTTGGGATTGAGAGAAATTTCGAACTTTCTGCATCGCTGAAAAACAACTCTCAAATGGTACAAATGCTCATCATCTGATCCTGAAAACACTGTCAAATCATCCAAATAGACAACCAGAAAAACATCTTTTTCATTTGCAAAGGCGATGTCCATTGCACGTTGGAAAGTAGCTCCTGCATTCTTCAGTCCGAAAGGCATTTTGGCATACTGGAAGGTTCCCCAGGGTGTTGTGAAGGCAGTTTTATCTTGGTCCTTCTCATGCACCAAGATTTGGTTGTAGCCTGAGTAGCCATCAAGTAATGACATCCTGGATGCTCCAACTACTCTGTGCAGAATATGGTCCATTTTCGGAAGTGGATAATTATCCTTTAAGGAAGCCTTATTCAAGTTCCGAAAATCTATGCACAACCTTATTTCTGCAGTCTTCTTACGTACCGGGACCAAATTTGAAATCCAGTCAGAAAATCTAATGGGGACTATGATACCAGCTTTGTATAATCTGTTTACCTCTTTTTCAATGGATGACAGCAGCTTCGGATTGATTCTTCTCAGCTTCTGTATGAATGGCTTTTGATCTGGCTTGATAGGAATAGTATGCTGGATTATGTTCCTATCATACATTTTCAAATCTGAATAATCCCATGCAAATACATCAGAAAATTCGAAAAGCAACTTCACATACTTATCCTTCACTTCAGGGGACAATGTCTTTGACAATTTCACGAACTTGGGTTGATCAGGTGTTCCAAGATTCACATCTTCAACTCCTTTCTCTGTGGGCACCAAGCTTGGCTTCTTTGCAACATCGTCCTGATCAAACAACTCCTCTAGAGGTATGAGACCTCTAGGAATTACGTTATCTTTCAGCTGCAATATGTCCATCTGGTTTGTTTCCATTTCTTGATCATCCACCACATACTCACCTTCTATGAGAGTGTCCTTGAATTTTCCATCACCCTGCAAAAATGCATTTATCTCATTATCATCCCAAAATACTTGCCAATACCTCAAATTATCCGGAACAGCAGGCCTATGTTTGACATGGATTTCGAATTTGTTGCTGGAGTTCATCGAAAATTTCAGGTTACTTGCAGTGGTTGCAAGAGAATCAGCAATAAGATTCTGCATCCTGGGCACTGCTGTCAAAGTGTACTCTGGGAATGTCTTCAAAATGTCCAGAACTGCATTTCTGTATGCCCTCAGTCTTGGATGTTTAGCTTGGTACTCTCCTTTCACCTGCTTGATTATTAACTCAGAGTCACCATACACAGAAATCCTTTTTTCCTTCAACTTCTTCAAGATTTTGAGGCCTGCAATCAGAGCTTCATACTCTGCTTCATTGTTAGAGCATTCAAAAGCCAACTTGTAAGCACATACTCTAACATTACTAGGGACCTTCTCAGGTTGAAAAATAGGACTCCTAATCCATATTCCAATGCTAGCTCCATCCTTACCAACAGCTCCATCAAAATCCATACTCCACAGACCTTCTTCTTCTTCTTGTAGATGCTGAAAATTTGTTTCTTTCTCTTCTTTGCCTTGGCTGATTTCTGGCTGTTCATTATCCATTTGCTGCTGGCAGGCAGAAGGCTTAGAAGTACTTGCTACTTTGTCTTTTTCCTGTTTGAGGATTTCTCTAAAATTTTCTGAAATCTCAGGTATCTCCTCCACTTGTACCAACTGAACATTCTCATCATTTAAAACACCATCTGAATATAAGACAAAAGACTCTAAATCTGTGTGTACTGCATTGATGGGATGATTTACTGGCTTGTCTTTGCTAGTGATCATGTATTTCATTTTCTTTTCCCTATATAACTTTCTCAACTGGCCAAACACAGGGATTGTGGCATAGGAGAAATCAAGCTGTATGGTCCCCTTAAGTTTGGCACCCCAAGACCTAGATAGGAGCATTCCAAACCTTGGTGGGACAGCAGAAACAACTACATCCATCAAGACATTTTTGGCTGGGATTTGATCTAAAGACACTACTAAATCTTTGATGAGACCAATACAGTGGACCCTACTTGAATCAAAAGAGTACAAATCATGGTATTTTCTAGTAACATCAAGGCCTAACTTCTCCATGACAAATTTGGGCATTAAATTATGGGAGGCCCCGGAGTCTAACATGGCATTATGCAAGATAAACTCATATAACCTAAGACTGAGGTAAAAGGGGGGAACTTCATTTTCTTCAGACTCTTGTGTGGCTGGACCAAAAATAAGTTCGGGGTAGTCATCCTCCACATTAACCATATTAGAAAGAGGGTCAATTTGCAAGACTTTAGACACCTGATTTTTATATACACTATTGTTTACCAACTCGGTCAAGGGCACAGACACTTTCAACTTGGAAATTTCATTTTCTAAATTAAAGGAGGGAACTTTTTCTACCTCTTTAATAGGAGGGTCTTTCTTCTCCATTTGTTCTCTCGCTACGTTCTGCTGGCCTTTTTCTTTTGCGGCATTCTCAGCTGTGGGTGCTTTGCTGGATGAAGGATTGGCCGACTCTTTTCCTTTCTTCTGTGCCTCGTCCTTCATTTGTAGTTATTTTCTCCTTTGAATGGGGCTGATGGTGACGTTTCTGTTCCTTAGAGAATACTGCCCTTGCTGGGCTGACAGCGTGTTCATATAACCTCTCTGGTAGTCATCATATTCCTTTTCTAACACCATGTCATTGGCCAAAATGAAATTTTCATCCCCTTGAATGTCTGGAGTCACCACTATGTATTCTTCGTCTTCTGTGAGGAAAATGGGTGCACCATCAGCTGTGAAAAAATGATTGGTTTCAAACAGAGAACCATCGTCGTCTGAGTCAGTCCCTTGCACGTAGTTCTGCTGTAACGGTGTTTTAATTGGCTATTGTGGTGCCGCTTGGTCCTGCGCCCTTTGTTCTCTCTGTCTAATTCTGAATTGCGTTTGCTGTTGTCCTCTAAAATTTGGATTTATTATTTGAGTTTCGGGTCTGTTGGAAATCGTCAAACGCTCAACCATCTTTTCCATTGTACGAATTAGAGTGTCCATTCTGCTGTCCGAAGTGGAGGCTTCCTCTTTCACCACGACTTTCTTTTCGGTTCTAGCTCGAGCTCTTCTAGTTAGCAGATTAGCTTCAACGCTTACTGCTATTTTTTGCATTTCTTCAAGAGACGGTGGATCTCTTTCACGCAGCTGATATGCCATATCGACATCAAAACCGTCCGGAAACTTTAGCATCGCTGAATCCACGGGTGGTTTGAGGTTGGCCGGAATAACATTGTATGCAACATTGAATCTTAAACAATAGTCTTGCACAGTTTCACCCACATTTCTTTTCATATTCTCATATTCAGACAGAATTTGGTGTGGGTTCCTTTTCACCTCCCACCGGTCTAGGAACTGTGTGTAACTCTTGCAAAGTGTGAATAGAGCCTGCTAGTAAAGCTCTGAACCACTTTCTCACTTCACCTCCGAAGCTTTGAACAAACAACCTGGTTGCTACATTCTCTTCTTCCACTTCATGCAAGTCAAAAAATTCATTCATCTTGTCAACATGCTGCTGGGCTGTAATGCCCTGAGTGGCATCAAAGATAGCAATTTTACTCTGATAATCAGCAGGCATATCATTGAGAACCTGAGGTAAAACCAAGGGTGCATACCAGGTAGCCATATTTCTGGAAGGATTTACCACAACGTTTGTAATGCTGGGATTTGAGGTAGGTGTTGATGGAGGAGATGAGAACTGGGAATTTATTGATGGGAATGCTAATGAATCAGGAGGATGGAATGTTGCGCCTGATGATTCTGAAGGCTCAGGAATATAAGTTGCAGTGATGGACTGAGGCGAATTCAAAATGTAGTCATCAATGGAAGAATTTGCTCTCTGAACTTCAATATCTACAAGAAACTCCAGATCTAAAATCATGTCTTCAAGTGCAGTTTCAGACTTACTTCTAAACAAAGAAAGCTCAAAATTCTCATCAAAAGAAATCTCCTCTACAAAAAAACATTCACTGGGCCAAGTATGGGACCTGAAAATAGGTGTAGGACTTGGCGATCCCTCTTGTCTTCTGACTATTCTTGGGATAAGATTCGGATTTTCGAACACAGGGGGAGGATTTTGATCAGGATTAGCCCTTGTATATCTTCTTGAAGCCAGTGTGGTCAACTTACTACTATACAATATTTATATCAGCCTAGAAAATTCTGAAATATCATCATCGAGACTTTGCAAGAAAAATATTACTGGGGTGATAAATCTTCTACGCAAAAGTTTGTAATTGCTTCCCCAGCGGAGTCGCCAGAGATGTTAGCACCCAATCTGAACCTCAAGGCTGAAAAAGGAAAATCAGGGTAACAACTAAACCACGCTCAGCCTTGTAGCTAGCCCTACAAGGACAGGAGAGGGCTCTCTTCGTAGAATATATATTTAATAAAATGGTAATGAACTGATTTTAGGCTAGGTATATAAATGGGAAAAAGAGCTTTGATGAATTACTGAAATTTCAGGGATGTATGGGACAAGAGGACAGTATGAACTGAGGAATTAAATCGGGATACAAAATATTTCATAGGGCAAGATAGGCAGGAGGTTTAGCAATCAAGTCTAAATAAGATGAAATGGAAAGACTGTTGAGAAGCTGAAAAGGGCATAATAAATGAATCCTTTTCAAATAGAAGAAAATACACAGAGTATGACTGATTCCCCAAGGCAGAGCATATAAAATGGATTCTACCTTTCTAACTTGAAAACATTCAACCAGAGATGTTAATGAATGAATGGTGTAACATAACAATGTACATATGAAACATAAAGGAGAAACATATGCTAAAACTCATACCACATGAATCCCATAAATCAGAGCTGCATCACTTTATTTAATTCCCTGCCAAACTGTACAATGGAGCGCAGAGCTCACTGCCACACTATTCCCCTACTTCTGAGTTTTTAGAGCTCAGACTTTCCTTCCTTGCAAATAATTACGATTTACAATAAATAGACGAATTTTGCCGGAATACAAATCGATGGAAGGGGAGAAATCACAACTGAAGATAGAAGGCCAAAAGCCAACAGTCTCTTCGTAAAGGAAGAGCTGCATTACATCTGGCCAGTGAGAAGGCAAAAAATTGCAATGTAGATTTCTCTACAACGTAACTGAAGATGTGACTGTTACAATTTGGGTCTCGGCCTCTGGCTGTCACTTTGCTTTCCATTATTCCTTTTGAATAACTGGCTTTTAATAAGATGTCGTTGCAGTAAACTGTAATAAACTGAAATAATGCCTTTCGTGAAGGGAAATAGTGAATAAGAAGGAAGGGAGAGGAGGCGGGACCAACATCTTAATCGCAATCGGGATCGGGGAGCGGGAAAATATATACAAAATAAAACTTTCGATGCGGTTGGATTAAACCATGGGAAGTCCTTTAATAAATGTAATAAAATGTGATTTTGGGACTTACAAAGGGGAAAGGGCCGTTATATTATAATGGGGATTAAGTGCTGTATGGTGGGCCCGGGGATAAAATCGCAATTTCAATATTGGAATTTGCGATGGGAATTTTGCGACGGGGATTTTGCGACGGGAATTTTGCGATGGGAATTTTGCAATGGGAATTTGCGATGAGATTTTGCGATGGGAATTTTGCGATGGGAATTTGCGATGGGAATTTTTTGACGAGGATTTTGCGACAGGAATTTTGCGATGGGGATTTTGCGATGGGATTTTTGCGATGGGAATTTTGCGATGATCGCACATCGCACATCGCAAATTCCACATCAACAAGACACTTGAATCTCTAAACTTGCGATCTTGCGATTTTGCGCTAAAGTGGTGGGGTTTATATATATGATATAACTTTTTTATAAAGTTTGTGGGGTATTGGTCGGAGAAGTGTTTAAGGGGAGGGACTTTGTAATATGAAGTTTTTTATTATAAAGTCCAAAGGCATGGAGGGGAAGTGGTTGGGTAATAAAATCGCATATTTTATTAAATGATTTACAATGCGATATTATAATCGGAAGGGGGAAGGAAGGGGTTTTTAAAGGGATTTGAACATAAAGTTAAAGGGGAAACATGAGAAATAGGTGGGGCTTAGGGAATAGAGGGCTTTTACTTCACTTAAGCACAAAATTCAATCCAGAAGCCAGTTTTGAGAGTGTAGTATACTGTTTGAAAGTTCTTTCCGGGCTCTTTCTGATGGATATGCTTTGAAGATGATTTAGCACTAAGCATACTGCGGAAAACTTCTCTGAAGGCAGAGACATCACTTTGTGGAGATAACAACTTCTGAATTGTGGCTGAAAGGCAAAGTATCATGTCTTCACCTCAAAACATGGTTTTGAGGTGAAGCTTGCATCAAACCAAACAAATGATATCTTTGATCTTCCTGGTGCTATGACTTTGTATTTATTGACTTCCTCATGACTTCGCTGATCTTTATTTGACACTTGACTCGTTAATTTGACCATGGCGAGACCTTAGAGACTAATGAGACCCATCCTATGACCTACTAATATGATTTTGAGAATGAAAGTGACAAATGACTGAAGATCATAGGAAGGAAAATCAGCAAGTACCTCATGAGGGAAAACTGGTAACAAATTACTACCATCAATGAATATTGATTATTATGGGACTCCTAATATGCAAATGCAAAAGAGCAATTTTGATCACCGATGGCAGTATGACTAGAGTGACACTAACAAGTCACATGCACATAAACAGATGAGCCAAAAATCTTAAAGTGTGAAACATCAGGTTTCTTACCAGCGAAAACTTCTTCAGGTGTACTCATACCAAGTACTCTATGAGGACAACGATTTTGCACATAAACCACAATGTTGCATGCTTCCGCCCACAAATGCATTTGTAGGCCCTGATCATGCAACATTGCTCGTGCTGCACTCATGATTATTCCGTTCTTCCTCTCCACAACCCCATTTTGCTGTGGGTTATGAGGCGCTATGAGTTCTCTTCGAATTTCTTCTTTGCTGTAGAAGTTCTTGAATTTGTTAGAGATGTATTCTCCACCATTATCGCTCCTCAAAGCCTTCACTTGTTTCCCTGAATCTTTCTCCACCAATGCCTTAAAATCACAGAATTTTGAGAATGTTTGATCCTTCTTCTGCATGAAGATCCAACATTTACAAGAAAATTCATCAACAAAAATAACATAATACTCATGTTTTGTTGTTGAAGCAACCAGGAACATTCCACACACGTCTGTGTGAACTCTCTCAAGGATCTCCGAAGCACGGTTCTCCTTTTCATGAAAGGCGGACTTTACATACTTCCCCATGGTTCAACCCTTGCACTGATCTAATTGAGAAAGTGTTCCCATTGGAATTCTAGTAGATATTTGCTGTATGACTTTCAAGGCTCCATAATGAAGATGGCCCAATCACCTGTGCCATAATTCGCCCTCATCCCGGATCACCACTTTTTCCGCCTTGCCCATCATGGTAGCACAACCATCTACCTCCAGCTTGTAGAGATTCTTAACTCGAATCCCTATCCTCTTAGCTTGATCTGTTGTTTTATGTCGCAGGAAAGCTTTTCCATCGCTGAAAGCAACATCATAGCCTCTGTCCTCCAACATTGCGACTGAGACCAAGTTTTTCTTCAGACGTGGAACATGCATAACATCTTTCAATTGAAATGGTTTACCTAAGTCCGTTTGAAAGGTAATGGTACCAATGCCAGTTGCAATTTATCGTCCATCGTTGCCCATATCTATATGCATCTAGAGATCTTTCTCCTCCAAGTCACTGAAAAGCTCCTTATCTCCCGTCATGTGGAAGGAAGTATCGCTATCCAAATACCACGCTAATCCCAATTCACTTGACACCATGCATGCGATCAAGGATAAGTCAAGTTCAAATTGCAAGGCAAGGGCCTCACCAGCTGCAGCTCCAACAACCTTCTTGTTCTTCTTCTTCTGCGGACAACTAGTTTCAATATGCCCATATTCGTGATAATGAAAACACTTCACCTTGGAAATATCCAGCTTCTTGCCTTTAGACTCTGATTTAGAATGGAATTTCTTCCCCTTCCCATTCTTTTCCTTGGCAGCCAAAGCACAATCCTCTTCATCATCATGCTTTGATGAAGAGCCATCTCTGGTGTTCCGCCTGAACTCCTCTTGCACCAGATCCGACCACAGTCGTTCCCAATCTGGAAATTTTTCTCATCCGTTGACAGAGTCTTCATGACTGTGCCAAATATCAGGAAGTCCCAAGAGAGCCAAGCTCACCAAATAATTATCAAAAAAAATTATTCCCACACTCCCCAGTTCATCTCGACATTGGACAAACTTCGTGAGATACTTTGGAATGTTGTCGCCCTTTTCCATCTTGATCTTCCTGAGTTTGTCTTTGAGCACCAATTTCATATGGTCGTTGCTACTTTGGAAAAGATCCGTCAAATCCGTCAACATAGCATATGGTGTTGCTTTCCCATGAAGGCTTAAGACAATGTGGTTTCGTACTCCTTCCAACAAAATCCTTCTCGCCTTTGCCACTTTCTTTTTCCATGCATCAAGTAATGCAACATTTGTCGAAGTAGGCTTAGGAACATCATTGTCAATGAATTCCTTCAATCCATTATCTTCGAGCACCGCCTCCATCTTGTCCTTCCAAGCAATTTAGTTCAAGCTTCCCTTGAGTGCATACTCTAGCCGCAAGCCATTGAAAGCCATTTTGATGTTAACTCAACTGTAGCACCAAGAAAGTCTTTTTGTAAATTTGAATTCTTTCCACCAACAAACTCAACTCCTGCTTCAAAATTACAATCTCGCGTGCTCTAATACCATGTAGAAATTTAATACAAAATATGTATTGCTTGGATTCTCATGATCTAACAATTATATGCTACTGTTAAATAGATAATCGCTTCTACAAAATCTTTGCAAAATTTAAAACACAATCGCAAATAGCAATATCTTGAAGAAACATCAATCACACATAACATAGATAATTTACCCCGGGGAAAGCATATAGCTTAAAACCCCACTATATTCTATTATGTATTATATCATGGATCATGAAACAATTACATACAAAGCTCCAATCCAAGAGCTCTCAGTACAATAGCTAACTGTCTCACACTGTCATACAAAAATTGGCAAGTTCCTTAGCCAATTTATTGCCTCCAGACATCCTGCCTCCACTGCATAATCCCAGTTGATAGAGATCCCTGAATGAATGGAATCCTGCTTGCCTCGACTGTGCAATCCTCATGGGAACATCCAATGTGTGTGTGGTTGCATGTGTGCAACCGATAATGTCACAACTGATAATCAATCTGTCCCTTTCACCTACATCTCAACTGGGTCTCCACTGGATCTGACATGCATGTAGTTAATAGTAGTAAATCTTCAGTTGCATGTAAGACCAATGATTGTGAATTAATTAATAATTAATTCACTTGATCTCTCATTAGTGTATCTCCAGTTACAACTAGCACAACTGATTTTAACTCACTTAACTGAGTTAAACTACTTGATAACTCTCATAACTACACTTCCAACTCTGTTACAACTTCGAATCACTCAGTTACAACTAAGTCCACTTGCATGTCCCACCAACCAACCACTCAACTCGAAATTCCTATAGCTAACTAATTTTCCACTTCAGTTAACTATTTCCAAGTGCTCATTGAAAATAGATTATTGTTTATTGTCCAACTAATATTAAGGGATAATAATACCCGACATGCATCTATAAATAGACATGAAATCTATAAATAGAACTTGCACATACATCTATAAATATAATTTTTTCATGCATCGATAAATAGACATCCACCTAAAAATAGCTTGAGGCTCCATCCTAGTGTAGGTGCATAATTTTCACTAGGATCTTCTTGTTGAATCTCAAAAAATACTACCTGAAAATGAGCTTGTGATTATTACTCTTCTAGGATTACCAACATATTGGAGTGTCTTTGCATCAAGGATCAACAGTTGGAAGGATACTCCTACATTCGAACAATTATGGAATGCATGTAGTCAAGAAGTCAGAATATCATTGGTAAGCAACAAGGAGAATGAAGAGAACATCTCAAACACCTATTCCTTTCATCACAAGAATAAAGGAACCTTCAAGAAGTTCAAAGGGCCATGGAAGAAGATAGACCTATCCAATATTGAATGTGAAAATTGTTACAAAATGGGTCATTATAGAAACAATTGTCTTGAGAATCCAAGGAATAAAAGGAGAGTCAGGGATCAAGCAAATGTTTCCGATGAAGTTCACCAAAGAAAAACAAGATGGAAGAATATGAATTCAAAGCCTTATTTGCTAGGGACTCTTAGGGATTCAATCCGTTACATATACTTATAGTCTAAGTTTTGAATTGTTTTCCTTTATGTTTTGATTTATAGTACTTATAGGTCTAACTTGCTTTGGTAGAACATTTTTGAATTTTTTTGTGAAGTTATAGGTATCCCTCAAGATTGGATTGAGAAGGATCCCTCACCATTTTACATAAGATAAGTATCTTACTCCATGTACAACCTTTTATGTTTGGTTTCCTCTCTTATGTTTGTATTATATGCTAATAATTCTTCTTTTATATTTTCCTTGTTTAGGAAAGCTTGTTGAATACTCAAGGGTCATGGAGGAGACCTCACAAGACAAAGCATGATAGAAGTTTTGTTGCAAAGGAAGTTCTTCAAGAATTTATGTCCTACAAGGTTTGTTAAGAAACAACTCAAAGGTATGTCTTAGACCATAAGCTTTGTTCTCTTCATAACAAAGGTATATTCATTTCTTTTAATAATTTTCTTTACATTACTAACATCGTTATGTCTAGGAACTTTGAATCATAATGATTTTTATTTGGGTGATAAGTCATTAGATTGAATCTACCCTAATTATACATTTGATCATTCTTATGGAACCCTAAAAAGGTTCTCTATAAAACCCTAACCTAAGGGTATGTCGATGCTAATATGAAAACCCTAGTCTACTTAGGGTTATTGATGCAATCTAGAAAATACTATTCTTTTGATGTTTAGGGTTTTGATACTATTATATAAACCCTAGTCTGTTAGATCTTTATGGTTTTGGAAAATTAGGGTTTATGAACAAAACCCTTATAATATCTATAGTAATCTCCCAGGAATGAAACCCTGGGTGTATGATTGTGTGTTTGATCGAAACCCTAGCCTGATCAAAATTGTTATATGTCTAACTTTAATGTATTGATATTTTTGTCTTGGGTTTGCCTAATATATGTGATATGCTTGTGCATGATTATGAAATTCTAGATATGTATATGCTAACCTAATTGTCGATGCTCATAGTTCCTAAATTATAGGGTTTGTAACAAAGGTCAAGTAGAAGTTTGATATTCTAGGATACGGTTATATTGTTTCCAATATGATGATGAAGTCTAGGGTTTACAATAAACCCTAGTAGGAATCGGTAATATCATTGAAATCATAAATGGTGCTATGATTGGTTTTGATTTTTGATATCTAAATCTTAATGTCTTATAGATGGATTCTAGGGTTTGCAATGTATCATAGTAGAGTCTGTCATATCTTTGAAAGTAATATTGAGACCCTAGATATAATGAGACTGATACCTTGATTGAGTAACTTTAAGTCGTAATGATGTGATCTAGGGTTTGTAACAAAACCCTAGCAAGAAATTGAAAGTATAGAAGTTTGTGTCTCTTGTTGATTATGAACCTAACTAAGTTTAGGTATTTGATGTCTAAAAGCCTAAGGCTTCCGTTATTGTATGATTCTAATATAGTTAACTTCATGCTTCTGTATATATGTATTTGGTTGTACTTGTTGTTTAAGTTATGTAGGGACATAATCTTCAAGATGTTGAAGATATTCGTAAGTAAAGTTGAATTGATTTTTAAGCATAATGAAGGAGGTTATATGAATGACGATGATCAAAAGGAATGAAGCCATGAAAGACTCTCCAAGGTTATATAAATTTTTTGATCTCCCTAAGTTAAGAGGGAGCCTTGATAAAAGAAAGGATATCTCTCCCCAGTTGAGTGGGAGGCATATTATGATAGTAATAATGGATACATTGAAAAATAAATTGGAGAATGTATATTGAGGATGTCGTGGTGATGCTGAAGAAATTAAAGATGAAAAGCTTTAGAATAGTTGCATATGAATTAACTTGATATAATTGGCATCAAGAATATTGAAGGCCCTGACAGTTTGTGTTTACTGATGTATATTATAAATTTTGTTACTAATTGGGGTTGTTATTTGATTTTACTGATCAATTTGATCGAGAGTTATTTGATGTTTAATTATTTGTTTGATCGGGAGAGATATGTTTTTACCGATTTGAATAATTAGGAGTGTTGAGGGATCATGTGTAATAGAAAATGCATGGGAGGACATTTGGCTGGCCTGTGTATTGATGTCTAGTTCTCGAAGTAGGGAGGGTGGCATTGTTCATAGAGCTCTAACCTTGCATTACACACATAGATCCTGGGTTGATGATTAGAAAGTAAGCCTGACGATGCTTATAGAGGCTAAAAGCTTTATTCCATCTTAGCCCCACCCATATAGATTTCCTTGGTCAGGAATCTAGTATGTGGCACTGTATGTGCCTAAAATCTTCATAGTTCACGTGTTTTGAGATCTTCCATGTACTTTTATATATATGTAATTATGAATACCTCCATAGTTAAGAGGGTCTGTTGAAGAATGTAACTAGGTTCGGTCTTCATAATTGTACTTGAGTCATAATGAAATGTATAATTGTCAAAATAATTTTTATTATTATTAAAATGACTTATTAAAGCACAAGTTTCTTGCTTGGGTCATTATTTTCTAGGTAAAATTCCCCATTGAGGAATTTTAGGTTTTATCTGGAGTCATTAGATTCATTGTCCATTTTATTAAACCCTTATTGGGCTTTTGTATCATGTAAAAAGAATTATTATTGAGTCAAATAAGTCATTTGTCACCTCCACACCAAGTCAACCCTTACCTGATGAAGTGTGCCTGCATTAGGGCAATTCAACCCACACAAGAGGCTATATATAGAAGTGTAGTTCGATTCATTTAGAGCATGAATCAATCAATTTCAATACACAAGAAGGAGAAGTAGAAAAAGTGTGAAGTTGTAGAGGAAGGATAAGAATTGAAGGGAAAGTCAAGATCGAAATCTTGGGCCTTCTACATCACACATGTGAAGTTACTAGGAAATTTCAGGGGTTGAAATTATGAGATTTACTACAATTCGAAGTTCTGTTGCTGCAAGGTCGAAGTTTTGTCACTGCAAGGTTGAAGTTATGTCGTTGCAAGGTTGAAATTATGTTGCTACAAAGTCAAAGTTTTGCTACTGCAAGGTCGAAGTTCTAGGTCAAAATTGCTGGAAGGTTATCATCTGAAGAGGAAGGGATGACTTGGTGATTGGATAAGTTTTGTGTCTAGGTCAAAGAGTCTTGGATTATCTCGTTTTTTCTTCTAAAACTACTTAAGGAAGAAGTTTGACTGGGTTTTCCCCTTTCTAGGGGTTTTTCCCTGGCTACCCGCCTACATCTGGTGTCCTTGATATTCATGTTTTGTATTTGATAATTGCTTGATGAAACATAGATAAAAGAAGAACATAAGAAAGTTAATAGAACATAATAATATCACAATTAATTATCAACATAAGAAAATATTTGTGCCTTTCTGATTTTTGAACACCAACTAACCTGGAGGTTGAAAGATCGATACTGTTGATCGACAGTCCAACGAACAACCAAATTTGTAGACCAAACCCTAATTTTAAGAAGAATTATGAACTATCCCTGAACCACAGACTTCCCTGAGCAAGCTAGAGAGAATTCATGCACGATGATACCATAATCCAAATTGTGATGATTGACCTTTCTATCCAAGAACTGTAAAATTTCTAAATTTAGCAAGGGGAACTTGTCGATACCTTCGAGTTTAATAATATTAAGAACCCGAGTGTTCTAGAGAGATGTGAAGTTGGGCTCATAAGAAGAACCTTGCTAGCCTAAAAGGCCCTTTCTCCAAATTATCCATGAACAAAAGTGACGAGCCTTGGAATCCCTTGTCGCTAGAAACAAACCTAGGACAGGCTCTTCACAACAGATGCCAGAGGAGGCCCGTATGGATGCCACAGTGAAATGCACAAGCCAAAATTTTACCCAATTCCTCGACCACTAACCAAAGAGTCAATTTTCTGAGAAACTTAACAGAGCTTGAGCCAAGAAGCAAGCCATTTTATTGCCGATTTGATTGCATTGCCACACAATTGATTTCATATCACGATTAATTTCGTTCAAACACCCACCCTAGAAAATCACCAGAAATATGAAGTGTTGGAGATTACAGGTATTTAGACTTGTATTATCAACAGTGCAAGCATGTGATTATGAATGAAACATCACTGCATTGCAACAAAACCCATGATCAACTACGTTAAGGACAAAAACGATACAAGGCATATTAAATGTAATCATAAAGGCACAAGGATGGGTTGAATTGATGTGGATTCGTAAGATGCATATGTAAGCGATCAAGGAAGAGGAAGAGTTGGGAAGGGGGACATTGGAGCTAAGGAAATAAGGGGGGGGGGATGCAAGAAGAGGGGAGGCAAGTGGGGGGACTTTAAAGGAGAGATCATATTCCAAGAGATATCAAGAGGAAGATCAAGAGAGACCATCATTTTACATCACAAGACATCAAAGAGTCATACTTAAAGCAAGGAGAAAAGATCATAGGTCCTTAGTGTTAGCGACCTATGAAATTTTTGACAAGCAAACAGGTGGCTAAATTGTTTTTGAGCCTTCAAGAAATACATTTCCTCTGAAAACATATCATTCTTGAAGCCTCTATGTGTTTTTTTCCTTTGAATAATCCTCACTGCTGTTCCCATATAAAAAGCCTCTCTGTTTGTGAAGAAGAATTCCCAAAAAGGCCTCCATTTTCCCTTATTTCACTCCGACAAAGCCTCTGTTTTCATCCCTTTTTTCCCCTCTCAAAATCCCCCATTAACCCTCTAAATCTCCCCAAAGCCCTGTTGAAGCCTTATAATATCCTTTATCTGGCCTAAACACCCCTTATTCCCTCTACCGAAACCCCTTTTAGGCCTTAAAAATCCTCTTTTTGGCTTAAAAGACACCCATTTTACATATAAGGCCTAAGCCCCTTTTCGGCCAGCCCCTTAACCACTTCCCCATCACATGACTCGCGCCCAGAACCAAGCGCTTAAGCCCGTAGGCGCTTATCGCAATCAAAGGTTTTAAGTGAGCACATTTTCTTTGTTACGTTTATTTTTCCCGATGCGATGACTTTTGTTCTATCGGACCCCGCCGCGTTCTCAACCGTTGATCTTTTAAGATCTAATGGTCAGTGCTTGTTCCGCATTGCGCCCATTGCCCCTCTCCATTTACCCCTCTGATTACATGTTGACCGTTGATCTCCCTGCTAGATCCAACGGCTATCGCGTAATCGCATCACCGCCAATCGCACCAATCCCATGTTACCGACCCCTCCCGATTGGCGAGCCCCGATTGAATCCTAGCCATTCATCCATTCAGATCCAACAGTCCAGATTTATCCTCACTCTGCTCGTTTTCCCCCATATTTTCCCCTCCTGATTGGATCTCCGTCGTTGATCCCTTCAGATCCAACGACCCTTATTCATCTTGCCCATTTATTTAACCCTTTGCCTTCCCACTCCTTCCTTTCATCCTGACCGTTCATCCTATAGATCCGACGGTCCAGATTAAAACCACCATTGACCTGTCCCCACATTACCGACCGTGCAACTGTCCGTATCGTGCTCCATCCATCACCATTAGATCTCATGATCCCAAATCCAATGGCCGAGAACCATATCGCATTTTTTCTTTGTCCGGGCTTTAAAAATTTAAATTCACGCGATATGGGCGGTTTTATTTCGCCACGTGTCAGGCGGCGCACCATATCACATAATTTTGGGCGATTTTCAAAACTGCGCTTTGTCTGCGCGAAAACAGTTGTTTTTCCCCGAAAACCACTTTCCCCTTGTTCTGCCTCCGAAAGTCCATCAGAAGATCCCGACCGTTGATCTGTATAGATCAACGACCCTCATTTTATCGCGCATTTCATTCGTATTTTTCCATCGATCTTGCATAGAATTTCATCGGGACACCTCAACCATTGATTTCCTCCTGAGATCCAATGGCCCACGTTTAATCGCCCTTCGCCTGCTGGGTCCCACCATCAAATGGCCTCGCTTTCATGCATTTTCCTCCATTTTCTTTGTAATTTTCCCAAGCATTAAAACTTGGGTTTTTACACTATAACTTATTTTCTCTGCCTAACTCACTATTAACACCTCCATCTACGATCCTGATCGTTGATCATCATCTATCCCTCTAATCCAACGATCTGCGACCTTTCTTGTCCCAAACCTCCATCAGTTCCATTTTCACCATTCTGCAATGTTTTTCATCCGTTTACTCACTGTTTCCATAGTCGCGCCACCACTCCACAGGCCTCCACAACATTTCTCCGCCACCTCCCCTGGATTTTTATAATGAGTTTATTGCATTGTTGCAAGTTTTACAGAGTGGTAGTTCCACTCCGTCTCCACAGTCACAGTTACTGTGACTCAGATGCAGAGTAACCATTTCAGCAGCGGAAAAGTGTATCAGTGGAGGAGATCAAAGGTTTTCGAGCCTGATCTTGAAGATTTAATGTTTTAATTCCATGTTCAAAGGATAAAGACACAATTTGAAGACCGTGAAGATGATCAAGAGACCTATTAAGGTATAAGCACATGAAACAAGCCATATCTGTGATATAACAACAGCAGAATGTATTTTCTTAGAAAGTACACCTTCCGACAGAAGTCTCCATGCCTCCTCAAGCTCTTAAAAGCCATTTCACTGATAGAAGCTTCTTAAATACTGTCAGGACCGCAGTTATGGAAGCATGGAGAGACCTACAGACTTTCCATCCCTGTCACTTATTTCAGAAGGCTACCACAAAGTACCATACAGTCAGAGAGGACTCCAAAGAATACATGCGAAGTTAATTAAAAACTGACAGAGAATTCCAGACCATACTATAGAGTACATACAACGATGCAAAGCCATTAAGCAGAGTGGGCTCGATCTTCTGCCTCCACTCTGTCTTAATGAGTCAATTTAATTTACATCTACTACTACAGTTATCCATTCTCCTATAAGAACCCCTGAAGAACATATTGTAAAGGTTGTTGTTGTTGTTGTTAGTGTAGGGATTCATTCGACTATTAGAACAGTTATTGGGGGAGAGTAGCTGAGTATTTTGTAATTTAGTAGGCTAGGAGGAGAAAGTTTGGACTGTATTAGCTGTTGAGCTCACTGTATGTGACTGGTTTTGCACATCAATTAATCAAGCAATTTCACAGGATCTTGGTCTATATTACGGGTGATGTTTCTCTTACTACAATTGTCTTATTACATTATTCATGCTATCCATTCATTCTCTGATAAGAATTAGTAAATCAGGCTTAGGATATACCCCTGCATGGTACCCTAATGCCCACTGCTCTTCTTGTTTTTGATGTTTTCTGCTGATAGTGAATCTAAGAGAAAATTCATGTAATTTAACCAGTTAAAGATGTTGGTCTAGCCCATGCTTACTGATGTGTGAATTCAGGGTTTGCTGCTTGGATGTTCTTTTTGGGTTTGAGCTGGAAGAATTGGGATACCGGGGATTTAGTGTGAGCCCTGTCCACAGGGGTCCTTTTCCAATAGATTGGCCTTTCAAAGATCTCTTGAGCTAGTGTCAAAAGCATTGAAGGTTAAAAGTCCTTCTTTGATCTTAGGCCTGGTTCTGTGTTTAAATCTTAAATGTTTTCCCTATGAGAGTATGCTGAAGAATATCTGGAGTTAGATGACCTCTGGTCTGATCTTAAGCTGCCCTTTTCATCTCTCCTTTCATTCCTTATTGTTCCATTCCACCGTCTATCTTAAAGATACTTTAGTATAGATGAATTTCCCTTTGGAAAGCCTTGGATAGTTATTTTGCAAGTAATCCCCTTTCATGACTCCATAGCCCAATGGATGGCACATTCCTAACCTATCTTCTTTTGTCAAAACATCCTGCTGCTTCGTTCCTCTCATTCCATAACCTTCTCAGTTAATGATCTCCAACCTAACCCAACAACCAACCAAATCATTTTAAACCCCTTGTGCTTCATAACTAGCCTAATACCTCATTTTGAGCTTTCAAAGATATAGCATTCTTTGCTTTTATGGAGAGATCCCTCTCTAGATCCAGGAGGGCTAGTTCCTAGGATCCCAAAGTGGTTATGATGTTGTCTAGTCTTTTGGTCTTGCTAATCTGGCCAAAACACTGGAACCCCAACATAATGGCGACTCCGCTGGGGATAAAATTTGAGTGCCCTTAACTGCTATATCTGGTCTTGTGTCCCATTGTCGTCAACAACATAATGGTGACTCCGCTGGGGAACAACTCAGACCAATGCCTTTAGATTGGTATTTCATTGCTGATGGTGGAACATAGCCTACTTCAAATAGTCAATTCATCCACCTGGTGACTCCACACTCCATAAATCTTAAAGACCAAATGAGTCCACTAGTAGAAGACTCTGAATTGGTTGAGAAGGTGCAGTGACCTCTTTGTACAAACATGGATCCAAATATGGACCAAGAAGCAAAGCTAGATGTTTTAGAGGATAAATTGATAAAACTGGTGAACAGATTCAGTGAAGTGGTGGAGATGTATGTGGCTAATTTAAATACAAATGCTGATTATCTAGAGCAGCCCATGCATTTTCCAGAGCAAGAACAAACTCAAGACCTAGACAATGAGCAAGACATGTATGATTCTCAAGAATCTATAGAAGATGAAGAGGAAAGTGATCAAGAACTGCCTGATTGTCTACCTTTGTATTATACTACGCTGACTAGAGAATATCAAGACCTAATAGCGAAGGCTAATAGGGAATCCTGCTTTGAGGATACAAGAAACCACATAGAAGATGCAGAATCTAATGTGGAAGGAGAAAGAGATCAGGAAACATCAGAAAAACCTTAGAGTTTCCCTGCTAGCACCAGTGAATATTCCACAAAAGAGGCTCAAGAAGACATCCGACCTCCAGATCAGCTAGTACAAGAAATAGAGGGCTGCTGTTCTTCTATCTATGTTAAAAGAGAAATCTCTCCGTTGACAGAAGAAGAGATGGACCAAATATTAAACACGCAGTCCACCTCTGAAATATTTTATAGAATAGACACTCTTTCTCATTCATCTAATGAGTTTGATCATGCAAATCCAGAAAAATCCTCTGCGAATCAAAATGAAGAAAGACTTGCTGAGAATCGAGCAGGTGTGATTGGTGACATTGCTTAAAAATATGATTTTCCTATTTATGATCTATTTGATGATGATTGTTTCCAAGGGGAAACTGAGCTTACAGGACCATCATCAGTAGATTCATGGGAGGAAGATCAGGGCCAGCAACTTCAGAGAAGTAATGAACCAAGTCAGCCTATCTATGATACTGATGGGGAAAGTTATGAAAGCATAGTAATAGATGAAGATTCATTGAATCTTCACTCTGTTACACCTCAGATCATCAGTAGAAATCTTCATACGAATGGAGATCAAAAACCTTTCATCCTAAAGGATGAGGAGGAAAATGAAGAAGAGATTTTTGAGCATGATGAAAACAAGGAGCTTTCTCTTGAAAAAGAAGAAGTGATGGAATGTACCCCTGCTCAAGAATACATGGATCTCTTCACAGAGCTCAGCCCATCAGAGCAGAATATATCAGAGCTCCAAGAGGACACAACTGCAATATATGGCGAGTCATCCAGTTCCGATGATGAAGAAGATGAGGGAGATTCTCTTTCTCAAGAGAGTCTTGTTCTTGATCCAGTGGAAGAGGAAGAAATCCTGGTTGAAGCCTACCTGCTAAATATTCAAACATTGGAAGTAGGATCAAGGGTCATTTTGAGCAGCATGTTGCAAACAACAAGATTTTTTTTTAAAGCTGCTGCTAAGAAACAAAGAGAATGGGAGTGGCCCTGCCTATCCAGCATGCTCAAATAATTGAGAAGAAAAGACCAGTCCTGGGATCATTTGATGGACTAGATGTATTGGAAGAGAAGGTTTATAAACTAGAATTGTAAATATTTCAAGTTAGAGTAGGGTAGGTAGGAAAATATCAAATAAAGCTCAGTAAATGAGCATTTAGTTAGTGGTTTTAAATTTCTGCAAGGTTTTTAGTCCATGAGAAATTTTGTCTTTATGCCATGGCCCACAGCAAGCAAGACAATTTAATCTTGGCTTGACTGTTTTTCAATTTCTGTCTTATAATGTAGAGAAGAAATCTGCTAGACAATTTAATCCTAGCAGATATAGTTTAGGTAGAGAAACTATGAGGCTAACAGTTTAATATGGTCTCATGGAGAAATAAGGGTAGCAGTAGAATAGGTTTATTTTCCTGTTTATAAAAATTGATGATGTAAAGGGTCTGCTAGTCCAAATGCACCCAGAAGAAAAAATGTTAGGACAATAGTATGGGTAGGTAGCTGTTTGGGAGAATATTACTGCTAATATGATGTCTTCATGATTTGTGGTAGCTGATCCAAGAAAAGAAAAATATGTGTCAAGTACTAGGCATCTGGCCTACTCCAAAGATTATTTTATGAATTCTTGACACCTTTAAGAAGATGCCATCCCCATGTGGAGCCATTGTTAGCCACCTATGAAATTTTTGACAAGAAAACAGGTGGCTAAATTGTTTTTGAGCCTTCAAGAAATACATTTCCTCTGAAAACATATCATTCTTGAAGCCTCTATGTGTTTTTTTCCTTTGAAGAATCCTCACTGCTGTTCCCAACTAAAAAGCCTCTCCGTTTGTGAAGAAGAATGCCCAAAAAGGCCTCCATTTTCCCTTGTTTCACTCCCACAAAGCCTCTGTTTTCATCCTTTTTTTCCCCTCTTAAAATTCCCCATTAACCCTCTAAATCTCCCCAAAACCCTGTTGAAGCCTTATAATATCCTTTATCTGGCCTAAACACCCCTTATTCCCTCTACTGAAACCCCTGTTAGGCCTTAAAAATCCTCTTTTTGGCTTAAAAGACACCCATTTTACATATAAGGCCTAAGCCCCTTTTCGGCCAGCCCCTTAACCACTTCCCCACCACGTGACCTGCGCCCAGAACCAAGTGCTTAAGCCCGTAGGCGCTTATCGCAATCGAAGGTTTTAAGTGAGCGCATTTTCTTTGTTACGTTTATTTTTTCCCGATGCGATGAGTTTTGTTCTATAGGACCCCGCCGCATTCTCGACCATTGATATTTTAAGATCTAACGGTCAACGCTTGTTCCACATTGTGCTCGTTGCCCCTCTCCATCTACCCCTCTGATTACATGTCGACCATTGATCTCCCCACTAGATCCAACATCTATCACGTAATCGCATCACCACCAATCGCACCAATCCCGTGTTACCGACCCCTCTCGATTGGCGAGCCTCGATTGAATCCTAGCCGTTCATCCATTTGGATCCAACGGTCCAGATTTATCCTCACTCCACTCGTTTGCCCTCGTCTTTTCCCCTCCCGATTGGATCTCCGTCGTTGATCCCTTTAGATCCAACGACCCTTATTCATCCAGCCCATTTATTTAACCCTTTGCCTTCCCACTCCCTCCTTTCATCCTGACCGTTCATCCTATAGATCCGACGGTCTAGATTAAAACTGCCATTGACCTGTCCCCACATTACCGACCGTGCAACTGTCCGTATCGCGCTCCATCCATCACAGTCAGTTTTCATGATCCCAAATCCAACGGCCAAGAACCATATCGCGTTTTTTCTCTGTCCGGGCTTTAACAATTTAAATTCACGCGATATGGGCGGTTTTATTTCGCCACGTGTCAGGCGGCGCACCATATCGCGTAATTTTGGGCGATTTTCAAAACCGCGCTTTTGTTGCACGAAAACATTTTTTTTTCCCCGAAAACCACTTCCCCCTTGTTCTGCCTTCGAAAGTCCATTAGAATATCCCGATCGTTGATCTGTACTGATCAACAGCCTCATTTTATCGTGCATTTCATTCGTATTTTTCCGTCGGTCTTCCATAGAATTTCATCGGGATACCTCAGCCATTGATCTCCTCTTGAGATCCAACGGCCCACGTTTAATCGCCCTCCACCCACCGGGTCCCACCATCAAATGGCCCCACTTTCATACATTTTCCTCCATTTTCTTTGTAATTTGCCCAAGCATTAAAACTTGGGTTTTTACACTATAACTTATTTTCTCTGTCTAACTCACTATTAACACCTCCATCTGCGATCCTGACCGTTGATCATCATCTGTCCCTCTAATCCAATGGTCCGCGACCTTTCTTGTCCAAAACCTCCATTAGTTCCATTTTCACCATTGTGTAATGTTTTTCATCTGTTTACTCACTGTTTCCACAGTCGCGTCACCACTCCACAGGCCTCCACAGCATTTCTCCGTCACCTCCCCCAGATTTTTATAATGAGTTTATTGCATTGTTGCAGGGTTTACATAGTGGTAGTTCCACTCTGTCTCCATAGTCAAATTTACTGTGACTCAGATGCAGAGTAACCATTTCAGCAGCGGCAAAGTGTATCAGTGGAGGAGATCAAAGGTTTTCGAGCCTGATCCTGAAGATTTAATGTTTTAATTCCGTGTTCAAAGGATAAAGACGTAGTTTGAAGACCGTGAAGATGATCAAGAGACCTATTAAGGTCTAAGCACATGAAACAAGCCATATCTGTGATATAACAACAACAAAACGTATTTTCTCAGAAAGTACACCTTCCGACAGAAGTCTCCATGTCTCCTCGAGCTCTTAAAAGCCATTTCACTAACAGAAGCTTCTTAAAGACTGTCAGGACCACAGTTATGGAAGCATGGAGAGACCTGCAGACTTTCCATCCATGTCACTTATTTCAGAAGGCTACCACAAAATACCATACAGTCAGAGAGGACTCCAAAGAATACATCCTAAGTTAATTACAACCTGACAGAGACTCCTAGACCATACTATAGAGTACATACAGCGATGCAGGGCCATTAAGCAGAGTGGACTCGATATTTTGCCTCCACTCTGCCTTAATGAGTCAATTTAATTTACATCTACTACTACAATTATCCATTCTCCTATAAGAACCCCTGAAGAACATATTGTAAAGGTTGTTGTTGTTGCTGTTAGTGTAGGGATTCATTCGACTACTAGAACAATTATTGGGGGAGAGTAGCTGAGTAGTTTGTAATTTAGTAGGATGGGAGGAGAAAGTTTGGACTGTATGAGTTGTTGAGCTCAATGTATGTGACTGGTTTTTCACATCAATTAATCAAGCAATTTCACAAGATCCTGGTCTATATTACGGGTGATGTTTCTCTTATTGCAATTGTCTTATTACATTCTTCATGTTGTACATTTATTCTATGATAATAATCAGTAAATCAAGCTTAGTATATACCCTTGCATGGTACCCTAATGCCCACTGCTCTTCTTGTTTTTGATGTTTTCTGCTGATAGTGAATCTAAGAGAAAATTCATGTAATTTAACCAGTTAAAGATGTTGGTCTGGCCAATGCTTACTGATCTGTGAATTCGGGGTTTGCTGCTTGGATGTTCTTGTTGGGTTTGAGCTGGAAGAATTGGGATACAGGGGATTTAGTGTGAGCCCTGTCCACTGGGGTCCTTTTCCAACAGATTTTCCTTTCAAAGATCTCTTGAGCTAGTGTCAAAAGCATTGAAGGTTAAAAGTCCTTCTCTGATCTTAGGCCTGGTTCTGTGTTTAAATCTTAAATGTTTTACCTTTGAGAGTATGCTGAAGCAGATCTGGAGTTAGATGACCTCTGGTCTGATCTTAAGCTGCCCTTTGCATCTCTCCTTTCATTCCTTATTGTTCCATTCCACCGTCTATCTTAAAGATACTTTAGTATAGATGAATTTCCCTTTGGAAAGCCTTGGCTAGTTCTTTTGCAAGTAATCCCCTTTCATGACTCCATAGCCCAATGGATGGCACATTCCTAACCTATCTTCTTTTGCCGAAACATCCTGCTGCTCTGTTGCTCTCATTCCATAACCTTCTCAGATAATGATCTCCAACCCAACCCAACAACCAACCAAAAAATTTTAAACCCCTTTTACTTCATAAATAGCCTAATACCTCATTTTGAGCTTTCAAAGATATATCATTCTTTGTGTTTATGGAGAGATCCCTCTCCGGATCCAGGAGGACTAGATCCTAGGATCCCAAAGTGGTTATGATGTTGTCTAGTCTTTTGGTCTTGCCAATCTGGCCAAAACACTAGAACCCCAACACTTTGTGAATAAGATTAAGTTTTAGAGAACCATTTATATCTAAGATGGCTTCACCCAATGTACAAGCTTTATTTTCCTCCTTATCAACTTCCAGGTTGTTTCTTCTGAGAATGTGGAAAAAATCCTTAGAATGAAAGAATCTTTCCAATATTTTTATTATGACTAAGATTTGGGATAGGGAATTTTCATTTGGATTTCCAAGTTTGGAGAGATATATGATTGTTATCAAAGAGTCCCCCAAAATGAAGATGCCTTAATACTTTTATCTTTGGCAATACGGAGACCTTGGAACAGTCCATAAATTTCAACTTGATTGTTTTTCTTCCTTCCCATACCCCAAGCATATCCGACTTCCACTATTCTAGCAGGATTGTATAAAATCCCTCCCCCTCCTACTACCCTTGGATTTTTCTTAGAAGCCTCGTCAAAGTGAAGGATCCATTTTTGCTGTCTGATTTTCCATTCTTCACAAGCCTCCAAAGACATGTGTAGTTTCAATTTTGAGTGAGGTTATTTTGGGGTCAGACCAAGGTGAGGCTGAGAAGAGAGCACATTCATCCATTATTTTTCCAAATCATCCAAACCGAGATCAATATGTAGGGGATTCATCTCACCATAAGAGGAGAGTGCCTAAAGGGCAGAGGACTTTGTGGAGAGGGGCCAAGTTGAAAATGGCAGAGTTTTGAGAAAGACAGACTTACCAAAAAATATATTTGGGAAGAGTAATCTAGAGAGATTTAAAATGGAATTCAGATTCAAGGGAGCCCAAATAGTGTTTATGCCACGAGGAAAATCAGTCCTGTGGATTATTCAACCAACTCATCCCGGGGAAGAGATGGCCCAAGGCAGTAGACCAAATTGATTTGATGTAACGACAATCCAATAAAAGATGTTGGATGGTATCTTCATGATTTTCACTAAGAGGACATCTCGAGGGGCCAGAGAGACCTTTCTTCTTTAGATTTTCCATAGTCAATATGTTTTTGTGGAGAAGCATACAACATAATATATTTAATTTAGGAAGGGTGTTTTAGGTCCATACCTTGTTCCAAATTGAGGATTTGGGGGCACTTGTGATCTAAATAACCATGAGGGACCATGTAGGAAGATTTTTTTATCCCAACTTGTCTAACTTGTTCTGATTGACAGGAGCTTTCCCAGCCAAATTTCTCATTAAATCCTTTTCCAGACCTTTAAGATGATCAAGGAGGCTTCCCAGACTCCACCCCTTCCATAAACTATCTTCCTGCCAAGATGAGATTTTCGCTAGGGTTGAAATTCCTTGATTACTAGGATAGTCAACTAGAGGAAGAAGATCTGAAACCTGAGCTAGCAAGGGGAAGTGGAGGATTGAGTCATTCCATATTTTAATTCTTTCTCTGTTCCCTAGAATCTAGTGTTAGTGTCAGTTTTTGCATCCTTCCACCAGTGATCAAATATACTCTTATCATGTCATATTAGGGTCCCATTTTGAATTTGTTTTCATTCCATTAGGTCATCATGCAAAATTTGGTCACTGGATGCAGATCTAGGTCTGGTTCCACTCCTTTCAAAATTTTACTACTTGCTGGCTCAATTCACCACTTTTTTGAGTGTACCATCAGTGATGAGTTGTTATCACCATTTCAGTCATTTTCAACATCGTTTCATTAAGTGAAGTCTCCATTAGGTCTTAAGGTTTCTAAGGTCATCAAATTTCCATTTCATGCATAAAGTCAAGTGAGTGAAGGAGTGCCAATAAAAAAATTTCATCAGTAAGTTTGATTTGTAAATTTGATTTCAAAGAAAAATGTAATTTTATGTTCCTAATTTGTAATAAGTTCTCATAGTTCCAAGTAGTTGCACACTCAAAGTTCCATAAGAAAAAGAGTAAATTTCCAAAAAGCCAATTAGTGTTCCTAAAGCCACCAAAATATGAAGTTCAAAGATCAAATTCAGAATGTAAAGGTAAAGAAGCAATGCAAAGTTAATTTCAAGAAAGGAAATGTGGGTCCCAGTTTTTTTAATGATATTTATTCAAGTATAAAAGGCCCTAAAGACCAGAAAACCATTCATTTTCATCCTCAAGCATCGATCTCTCCAAGTTCCACAAGAAAAAAATTGATTTTTTCTTCAGAAAACCGAGTTCTGGCACCTTCGCTGCGCTTTTTTCAGAAGGAACACTGCGCTTTTCATAGGGCTTTGCGACACTTTTCCTTAGTTCGCTGTGCTTTTTGCATAAGAGTGCCACAACTCCTAATATTCTCTCCATGGGTTTTGAACAATAACAAAAGGTTTCTACACTTGTTTCCAAGTAAGTTGCATCTCCATAGCCCCTCCTTTCATCTTGTGGTTTTAATTTTATGGTGCAAACCCTAATTTCCCTCCATATCATGCTCTAAGAAATTAAACCCTAGTTTTCGTCTTTGAGAAGTTAAATTTATTTTCCCTGGACCCATTTACCTTCCCTACACCCTAACTCACTCCCCACTACCCTTACATCCCCTCATTTCCCATTCCCAAGCTCTATTCCCTAAAACCCTACCTATTAGCTGTGCTTTCCTAGGAAGCTAGATACCTTCCTGTATTATAAATTTACTACCCTATTGCCCTCAGCGTTTCAACCCCCCATCACTTCCCTAAGATTCCTAAGCCCCTTACACATTTCCCAAAAATTTCCCTCACTTATCCGAACTCCTTCCCCTTCTTCCCTAGGGTTTCAAGACAAAACTGAGCATAATGGAGGACGAGAGAAACATCATGGATGAGGAAAGTAATACTACAAAAGAAGAGAGGAAAACATATAATAAAGGAGGGAGAATCTTGAGACTAGAGCCATCAAACACTAGGGAATTAATGGCACCACCCTCGGCAGTGAAATGTTTCCAGCATTTAGGTTGCTTTGAGTTTTATGATATGGTACAAAGAGTGCAAAGCCATCCTATTTTGACCAGGGTTTTCATAAGAAACCTACAAAAATACCAAGGGACTATTGCAGGGGTGACTTTCACCATTTCTACTGAAATCATTGCAGCAAAAACAGGGATACCCAATATGGGTGAAAAATGGTTCAAGACTAAATATTTGGATGCCCGCTGTATGAACCTTACCTTAAGGCACCTTGTTAGTCATCAGTATTTTTCACTTGTTGGTGATGACTAGTTGTTACAACCATGTTTTCTAGCAGTCGATCTCAAAATTTGTCAAATTTGCCAGCTGGAAAACACCCATAAACATATTTGCCCTCCTACCTTTTCAATCAGCCCATGACGAGATAAAACCTCATTGTCAAGCCCTATCTAGCCTCAGCCATACTAGCTTGTCCATAATCTCCAAAGAGAACAATCCAAATTTGTCCAAGAAGTCTCCCCTAAGTTAGGTAGTGGCGCTTTAGGCTTTTTTCCCTTGGCAAGCTATCCTAAAGCCAAAGAACCTCTATCTATTATCAACCAGTCCTAACAGACCTTCCTATTCTGCAAATAAAGTTGTTTACACCCTTAACTCGCGCCACTAACAAGCCCTGAAGTCTCAACAATGCATATGCCATAGGTCAAACTGATATTAGGTGGTTTTACAATGTTTCAATGGATATTTCAAGAGCAGAAGTGTACTAGAATTCCAGAAGACAGTATTAAACTCAACATGAGAATACAACTGCTTCTCATCTGGTTTTGAGCCTGGGATGTAGCTACAGGGCAGAGATTTATTTCATCAAGCTCCTGCAATCACAGTCAAAGGTTAATGAATCATAAATTACAAGAAATGCTTTGCAGATACTAGCCAAATTGCTTGTGATGTCTAAAGAGGCACAAAGGTATTTGAAAAGCAGAATTACATGTCTCAGAGAAGTGCCCATCTTGACTTATTATCAATTTGTCATCTTCATTTTCTCAAGCATGAATAGGCAGTGAAAGGAAAGATAACACTGTTTAAAAGTTGATGAAATGGCATCACTGAGAAAACCTCCTCCATACACGAGCAGAGGGTTGAAGACTGAGAAAACCTCCTTCATTTTACAAGCAGAGGGTTTGGCACTGTGATAAAGGCATCCTTCATCTATAAGCAGAGGGCCAGGGATAAAGTTTGATTTTAAGGTTTTCACTGACTGAAAGGAAAATTTTAGGTGCAGTGGGAAAGCAACTAAATATTTCTGAATAGGAAATGGTGTTAAAAAAGAGAGAAAGCAGGGGTACTGTACTGATCAAAGAGGCTGACTTATCTCCTATCAGAGATCTCCTTCAAAAGCAGTCTGGAGCCAAAATGAGAAAACCCTGCTGAGGGGGCTTTGCAAATTATCAAACACAGAGACATTGGGAGTGAACGAGGATACGAAAAGTGATTTAAAATCACAGAAAACACTCAAAACAGATAAAACATGCCACTATCACAGTCAAAAGCCCTTTTATGGACATATGAAAATGACCTTGCTGTTGCATATAAGTCCCAAGGGTCTTTGAAGGCCTTTTCCCTTGATTAACAGGTATGGGTAAGATCTGGAGTTTTTCACTTACAATTTCAGGTGAAGTTCTTCACCCATAGTCAAGTGAAAGGCTCAAAGTAGCACCTGCCAGTTGAATCAGCTTCACAGTGGGCATGACCACCTTCAAAACATTAGGAGCAGAAACTGTCAAATTAAGTTTTAAGGTGTTGATTGATCTCCTTGCAAGAATGGCGAAGAATGCCTCAAAAATATTTAGTATGTCTTTGAGCAGAGTTGGTTCTTTGAAAAGGTCAGCAATAGGCAGAAGTGACAGAGGTTCTTCTTCAATGAGAAACAATGAAAGGGCAGTAGAAGGAGTTTGCAGTGCCTTAAAAAAGCCTTTTTACTTAAAACAAGGACCATCAGTATGTTGCCTTGTCAAAATTCGACCTCAGCATCTTGTCAAAGGGTTAGTTCGAAAGGCAGTCTTTATAGGTTTTAAAATGATGAAATCACAAAACAATGCTTCGTGTTTTGTTTTGCAACCAATACCTTTTTTTCAAAAAAGTTTCAAAACCCTCATAAAGCACTTCAAAGGGTCATTGGATTTTTCAAATATAAAGGGTGGATTGACTGTTGCCAAATCTATTTTCAATTAAAAACACGAGAAACACTCCCCTAGGCTGCTCTCTAAACTAAACAAGGAGATTTCAAGCGAAAATTGCAGAGTTTGAAGCTTTTAAGCTCGCGCGGTGCGCCTAGAAAAACGCACGACACGTTCAGGAGCGAAAATACATAGAGTTTGCACTACTGCGCGGCGCGCTTGTAGCGCCGGTCACCTTCACCCGATCATCGACCCAACTCCTCACACAACGTGGCACTCTCCCATCTAAAAGTGCCATGCCTCTTTATCACCTTCAAAGAAGCCTTGGAAGCTGCCAAATCATCAATGAAAGCCCGTGAAAGTTTGCAAGGTATTCTTCATTTTCTCCTTGCTAGTTGTTTGAAAATATTAAGGGGGTGACAGAGTGTTTTTCTCCAAAGGGGAAACAATGATAAGGAGGGTAGGGTGTTTTGATAAAAATCCAAGGTGGTGGTTGCTATGTTTTCCCAAGATTAATATAGTAAAAGTGGTGCGTTTATATTGGTTTCAAAAGGCCTAAAACTGCCCTCAAAACAGTGATAAACCATAACACTACTTGCAAGTCAAATAAAGCACAATGTTAGAGGTGTTTAAAATTGTTGAAGGTGTCCTAACTGTGATAGGAAAAAACTAACCTCTGTCAGAAAAGTATAAGGTCAAAACAGTGTCTAAAGGGTGAGGATTTTGGTCCAAAATTAAAAGGTGCTAATGCTATAAATGCTAAGAGAGAGAGATTGATTAGAGGGAAGTATTTCTGAGCAAACTCAGAGCTTTCTATTGCTATGATTGTTACACATTTTCACATTGTTGGGTGTATATTTAAAACCATCTAAAAATACCCTAACTGCCTTCAAAAAACATTGGTGTCCTAGTAGTGGTGAAAATAGTGTTTGTGAAGGGAAAATAGTGATCCGAAGGTAAAAATAGTGAAGAGGCAGTAGTCCTAAGGTGAACACAGTTTTATAAGGTGAAATTTTGACCATTATAAAATGCCTCCTCTGTATTATGAAATAGCCAACAAGTGCTGCCTCCTTTTCCCCATAAAGCAGACTGTGGTGAAAGATATTTTTACTCAATTTGAAGGTGTTTTTGTCTACCTATGTATGAGAAACAATGAATACAAGAAGGGTGTTTTTGATTGGGAGGGGTGTTTTGTCTTTATCTAGATACAAGGCTTTCTTGTTTATGCCAAAACACAAAGGACCCTTGTGACATTACCCAAACACAGTAACAATTTGATTGTGTGCTACTTAATTTAATAACCATTTGTTGTTTGGCACAAAGGAAGAAAAAACAGTGATTTGTAAGGTGTATAGAGTTGGTGTTAAAGAACCATTTCACACAGCATTTGAAGCAGTTTTCCTTGGTCAATCAGTGACTAACAAACAGGACAGAGGTGTGTGCTTGAGAAAAACTTTCCAAAGGCCATTTGAGGCAGCTTGGTGTTGCAGAGAGCATTCAAAACAAGATGCCTCCCAGACAAGATAGTAGGAGTGGCCTGCATAAGAGATTTGAGCCTGTTTCCACTGAAGAAGTGAATGCCCACCCATTAGTCTTTTTTAATTTCCATGAGGTTAGGTGTTTAGATTTTTGTCAAAGAGTGCAAGAGGTGAAGAGATTTTCCCCTTTGACACATCTTTGCGCTTTGAGGTTTCAAGAGAAGCATTTCCAGCTGGTAGGCCTAGATTTCAATTTCTCTCCAAGGTCCATCACCAAGGCCACTAAAATCCCTTATGTCAGGGAGAAGTGGTTTAAACAAATCCACCTGGACTCAGAAGAATACAAGCCCTTTCTGAAGCCTGAGCATAGAGATTCATGTCCATCCATTTTCCCCTTCTCATATATATTGACTAGTTACGCCCCCCTCATGAAGATCATCATGAAATACTTCACTTGTGAGGGAAGATTCTCCCGAGTCTATGCCTATCATATTCGATTGCTCATGCATTTCACCAGGGCCAAATTTCTAAATCTCCCTTTCTTCCTACATAGAAGCATTGAGAAAATGGCCTCCACTATTCAGAAAAAACCTCCTTCACAGCAGACAGCCTGCCTCTTCCATCACTCCCTCATAAAAGTCATCATTCTTCATCATCTTGAGAAGAGGGAGGTCTCTTGGTATACTTTCATCACCCATTCGGATTTCTCCACTGTCCCTCCAGTTCATACATCTCCTACACCTCCTACTCACCATCCTTCGCCTTCTTCTAGCAAACCTATTCCCAAGAAGCTCAAGTTTACCATAGAACAAAAAAAAGAGCATGATGAGGAAGAAGAGCATGATCAAGAAGAGGGAAGTGATGATGAGAAACAACATGATGAAACAAGGCAGCATGATGATGAGGAAGATGATGATAAGCAGCATCACAGCGTGGCAGAACAACAAGGGGAAGAAGAGCATGATGATGAGAAAGATGATGATGTGCAGCATCAAAGTGAGGCAGAACAACATGGGGAAGAAGGGCATGATGATGTGCAACATCACAGTGAGGTAGAACAACAGACTCTTGGGCATGATGAAAAGGAACACAGTGAAGGTGGGCAGTCTCATGAAAATGATGAACAGAGGCAGCCACAACATGATGAGCAACACCCTCATGATGATGAATAGAGGCAGCTACAGGATGAGGAACAACAGCCTCATAAAAAGGAACAACAACCTCATGAAGAAGAGGGGAAGCATGATAAACAGGTGCAACATAGTGATGAGGACAACCCTCAAAAGGAAATGCAAAAGGAGAGCCAAGGCATCCATGAAGAAATCCAAGACAGTAGAAAAAATGAAGAGAAAAGTGACAAGGGTAAAGAGCCCACGGAGCATGTGCTCGCTGCCTCTCCTAGGCAAGGGGCCATGCTCTCTTCTCTGAAAGTGGCCAAGCCCCGGACATCAAGGAAAAGGGTGCCTAGATTTTTAACCCAAAATGTGACTAGGGCCCTTCGAAGCAAGGGAAAATTGCCCAAGAAGCCCATGGTCGAATTGCCCAAGAGGAAGAAGACTAAAAGAGCCACCCAAAGCAAAGGGAAGGAGAAGAAAGAAAGAAGTCATGAACAGGAAAGGGAATTCGACATCATCCAAATACAAAGTGATGATAGTGATAATGAAGCCCGGGTCCTAGAAAATCTCTTGATCCATAGAGAAAACCAAATTGATGCTTTGAGGACTGATCTTGATAAGGGCTAGGAGCTTCAATCACTTTTTTCAAGTTCAAAACAAGCAGATGAGTGTCCATATGGCTGTATATGAGGCACGAGCCATCAAATACAAAAAGGAGGTCTCCAAAGCACAAGTGAGATTGGAAGAACTCATGGGTGAGTTCGATGAGAGGGAAGGCGAAGATCAGCCCAGGCGAAAGAGGCCAAGAACCACGGGGCTCAAAAAGGCCTTTGAGAAGCAAAAGGAAGAAGAAGATGCCCTTCTCCAATCCACCCCTCTCACTGCATTGTTCGAACAAGAGATAGAGAACAATCGGGAAGCATGGCTTGAGAGAGTTAATGATCACTTGGAGAAGAAATTGGAGAAGGAAAATAGGGACTTGGACCTTCAATGGAGGATGACCGGGCATTATAAAAAGCTCAATCAGTTTGCCCGGCAGAAGTTGAAGGCTGTTCTGGAAAAACTCAAGGAGGCTAAAGGGTAGTGCCTGACACCAAAATTGAGGAAAGACGCCTCAAGGCTCCAAATTTTTGCCTCAGCTTCACAACATGTTTCTGAAAACCCTTGAGGGTCATGCTCACCAAGTTTGGGCGAAATTCGACAAATTTTGGTTTTTTGTCATTTTTGGGTTTTTGGCCAAAAATCTTGGGCATCGCCATTTCAGTTTGAGGCATCCTCAATGGATGAAAATGGTATCATTGGATGCCATAATTTCGGGGGCACATACTCAGCGATTTTCAGAACAATTGAAGATCATTTTCTCCCCCAAAATGGTGAAAAACACTCGCTTTTTCTACACTCTGCCCCGTTTATCAGCAATGCCTATTTTTCTTGGTTTTTTACACACAGGTATATTTTTGGAGGACTTTCAGTGGTCATTTGGGAGAAAAATAAACATTTTCAGAAAGTAGACACTCATAGCTTTCCAACGAGCCATCATGGGCCTTGTTTCGACATCGCGAAGGCCTCCAAAAGTTGCCGGCAAGTCAGGGGACCTTTTGCTTATGTATTTTTTGAGTATTTTTGTAAAAATTGAACCTTTCAAAAGTTACTTTTCTTCATGTGCGTTTAGCTATTTTTGTACATGATAAGTTATGAAAAGTCAATATAATTCCACTTTTTAGTATTTTTTAGATATTTTACTAGATATTTTGTGCCTTGGGCTTTGCAAAGCCTCAAGGACAAAATCAGATATTTTGGATAGGCCAATGAGATTGCAAGTTGAACTAAGAGGTTTTCCTCACTTTGGCCTATATATTCGAAAGACTTTCATTGTAAACAAGGCTGAACTTGATGAATAGAAGCAATATATGGTTTTACAAGCTTTGGAAGAAACACTTGTCTCATGTATTTGGAGAGTTTCTTGAGTGGTTTTGGATGATGAAAGAGGACTGTTGTTGGATTCCATGACTTGGTAGAATGGTATAGTGTCTCTCTCTCTGTTTTGTTTTTTATTTTTCTTTCATAAATCCATGTTCTTGATTGCTATAAGACAATAGAGAATAGACTTGAGACATGCCCTTGGAGGCACCTCAAGTTTCCTGTTTCTTTACAGCTTCCATGTTTTCTGCCTTCTTAGTCATATCAAAGAATCCCTGATTGCTCTTTGATAACTGAAGAATATTGTTTGCTTGTTTCATTTATGGTTTTATGCATGCTAAGTATGATTCACGGTATGCCCTGCTTACTCATGGCTAGCCATAGCTCCACCTATGAAACCTCTCTTTGATTGATTAGATTGTCATTTGTTGAACCAAGGAGGTCTTGTACTGATCTTTCCCTTTGCCTAAAACTATGCAGTCTTGTTTTCAAAGTGCCCAATAGCTTGAAATACTATGTTTAGGTGTTCCTTCATAGTGATTTGAGTTGTTTTTTTGTCTTAAATGTATTTCCCCAAAGTCTGATAGCCTCCTAAAGTTAGAGAGTCATATATCTCTATGCATGGCTTGAATGTTTATTTCTATTCATTTATCATTTTACATTTACATTTCTCATGATTAATGGTTTTCCCTACCATGTTTATGTCAGCTATTAAACTATTTATGTTTGAAATCCTTTGTTCTTCACAAGTTTAGTGTCCATCTCACTCCATTTTACCCAAAGATCCATTTTACCTCGAATCAAATCGGCCCTTCAACAACCTTGTATCACCACCTGAAAGCTTTCTTGACCTTTTCGACCCCATAGCCCAGTTGATCTGACATCTTTTTTACCTATCTTAGTCTTTGATAAGTTCATCCCTCAAAACCTAAAAACCAAAATAAAAAACCTACTTCATAACTAGCCTAAAATCAAGAACACAATAAGCAAACACGCAGATATCCCTTACACGAATAGAGAGAACCCTCTCTGAGTCTAGGAAGGCTAGGTCCTTGGGCTCCAAAGATTGGTTTGATGTTACACTGTCATTCGGCTTGCCAATCAGCCAAATTACGGGACCATAACATAATGGCGATCACGGTGGGACTCTGAGTTAGTGACAATCTAAGTATACCTTAGGACTCCAGAAATCCCTTATCTTCAAACATACCTGCCATTTAGCCACCTCATCGCCACACTAACATAATGGAGATCATGGTGGGACTCTGAGTGATAAACAAACTTAGTTTCCATAAAACATTCCAGCAGCCTTAAGAATACTATATGATTGACTTATCCCACCACTCACTAACATAATGGCGATCACGGTGGGACCTTTCGAGTTAGTGACAATCTAAAGTACTCCTTAGTAACTCCCGAAGTCTCAATCCAACTTAGAAAACTTAAGTGTTGTTTGAAGAGTAGAAGCTAGCTCTTTCACCATCTTAGAAAAATGATGATTCAGTTATAGGAAACTCTTCCAAACCTCATAGGAACATAATACTCAAAAACCCCAAAATATCCCTAGATTGGATTTTCCCTAGTTATTGGTGGTGGACCATAGCTACATCCTTACAAAAACAACCAAGTTCCACCTGGCGACTCCACTAGCCTCCAGTAGGCCAAACACTCCATAAAAAGCCAAAAAATTCATGAACCATACCTTTCTGTTAACTCATCCTTTCCAAAACTTAGAACTAATGGTGCAAACTCTGTAATCAGTGACAAACTAAGTATAACTTAGCGATTCAAAAGACCTCACCTAAACACAGGAGATAAACAGAAGTAACCTTGCAAAAAGAACCATTAGCTTGTCCATATAACCTAGCAAACTGTTGAAACCAAGTGAATCACTCTTCTTCGCAAGTTTCCATCTCAAATTTTGCTATAAATTTTTTTCCCATAAGCATCTTTGATAGTGTTGGTGGTGGACCATAGTTCTCATAGAAAACCACCTGGCGACTCCACTAGTCGATATTTTTGTTTAGACCATCCTTCACATTAGTAAAACCCCAGAGAGGCCATCCATCCGAAACAATCACAAATACCATCCTCTCTAAACTCTAGACTCGAAATCTGGCTTCACGAAGAATCAACACTAGATCTCATCAAGACCCAAATCCCCCTATCATAGTAGATGACCCAAAAAAGATTCTGTGGCAAGCTTCCGAAACTGGAAATTTAGCTACCGATAGGTCCATCTGTAAAGCAAGATCAGTACCTGAACATCTTACAACCTTGCAGGATTCCCCATTTGACTTAAAATCATCAAAAACCCTTTTTAGGATCAAGTCACAAAGTAAGATAGACTTTGACGATCTTGAGCCCCTAGATCTGCCACAGAGTCCTAGTAGAGAAGCCTCGCCTACTACACCTCTCGACTTTCAGCTTCTCCATCACTTTGGCTCCTACCATCCCAGATCTGCTCAAAATCAGATCACTAGTCCAAGTACATCCGCCACACCCATCCAAACCGCTACTGTTCAAACCACCTCAGTTCATCCTGCAAGCCCTCATTTTGTACATCATCCATTACCTCCCGTCATGGCAGCCTAGTATGCACCCTTGGTGTTTCCACAACCTTTGGCTCCCTTACAAAATGACTATCAATCCAAAATCCTGCACTTTACCGGAGTTGAGACTACCACAACTCAACAACATGTAGATAGGATTAGTGATGCCTTTGAATACATGGAAATAGAAGACGAGACCATCAGAATGAGGATGTTCGCCCAAAGCCTGGGCGGAGAACCCAAAAAATGGTTTAAGAGCTTAACTCCAAACAACATCCATGATCTCCCAGAACTCTACCAAACCTTCATAAATAAGTGGGAAATTAGAAAGAACCCCATTCAAATCCTGTCAAAATATAACAATCTAAAACGAGAAAATGGGAAAAATGTCCAGGGATACTGCACTAGGTTCAACAGTGTGTATAATGCCCTCCCACCTCACTTCAAACGTCCACTTGGCTCAGTCTTGAAAAATTTCCCCGAAGGCTTTGACCCAGACATGACTTATCAACTAAGAGACAAGGACCCCCCTACCTTAGAGGAAATGCAAAAAGTGGGCATAAGTGCAGAAGCCAACTTAGCAGAAAAAAGAGCTAGGACTAGATTAGAAAGGAAGTCACGTATCGGGATGAGGTCTCCCCTTCAGCCCCTTCTTTCGATCCTAGAATAGATGACTTGGTTAAATCCATGGCGAAAATGTGGGAAAAGATGAGTGAAAAGACACCTCTCAGGGACAACCAGCCAAACCCTTCAAACAGAAACCAGAACCAAAATTTTAGGAGGGAGCAGCCTCAAAACAAAACAAGGGAAAATGACCAACAAATTAGCCACCCTTTAATGAAAATTATGTGGAAGAAGATGATAGGGATATAGAACCCATTTATGAAAATCATTTGAACCTCATAGGGTCTGATAACGAGAGTGAGGTTTACCTCACAGAAGAAGAACAAGCATTCTTCTCTCCGAATCAAGGTGAAACCAACTATGAAGATCCCAAGGATCCTGCCATAGATTTTTAGAATGCCATAGTAGAAGCTCACAGGAAGTATGACCTTAGAAGCAGAAAAAACCAATACAACTCCAAGAAAGGTAGCTCAGACACTGCTAGAACCCTTGATACCATCGTTAAAAAAGCAGTAGACAACAACAAAATCGTGGTCAAGAAAACTGACCACAACAAAGATAAATCTATTCAAACAAGTCTTGGCTTAGATGCTCCTAGTACTTCCACAAAGATTCCCGAGATGGCTGTGTCAAACAAAATCCCAAAACAAAATCAACAAACTCAGAACATAGAAAAAGTCATGGCTGAAAAAACTGAAGCAAACCTGTCTAAACTACAAACACCTTTCAGTTTTGAGGGAGAAATTTCCAAAATAAAGATTACCATGCCTCTCACTAAACTTATTGCCCAAGTCTCTTACAAATCCCAAGTGTTAAAGGTCCTGAATATAGGAAATTATGAGAACACCCTTAATCTAGCTGATGACACTCCCGAAGTATTGTTTGGTCCAAAAATAGAAGGGAAATTCCAAGAAGGAACCACTCTTCTCTTTTACATCAGTCTGAAAATCCATGACCAAATCCTTCATAATGCCATGCTAGACTCCGGGGCCTTGCATTATTTCATGCCAAAGGTTGTAATGGAAAGACTAGGCCTAGAAATCACAAGACCATATAAAGACTTATATTCATTTGATTCGAGTAGAGTCAAATGTCTAGGCTTAATCAAAGATCTTTGTTTCAGTTTGGCCCAAGTACCGGAAAAACATCTGATCATGGACATAGTGGTAGTAGACATCCCTCCCAAGTATGGAATGATTTTATCCAGATCTTGGGGAGCCAAGCATCAAGGAAATATTCAACTTGATATGTCCTACGCTACTATTCCTGTGTTTGACCAAACTAGAATACTCTATCGAGAATCACACATGAAATATATGATCAGCAGCCAAGAGAGGCCAGATAACATCCCGATGTACTCCTTGCATTCCGATCTGAACTCTTTCATTTTACACATTGATGAGGACATTGAAGAACAATCAAAAGGCTTTGAAACAAACTTAGACCCACCACATCAGCTGCCCCAAGTTCTCTATGATGAATTGGACACTCAAAACTATCATGATCATGAAAAACTATGTCTTGAGGAAAGAGAGTGTGTTCCTTTTGAAACAGGGATAGAGAAAGAAGCACAAACCATTATGTACTATCAAGAAAATTGCTCGAACCTTAGGCAAACATCAGCAGTAACATCAGGAAACTTTTTCAGAACAGAGGCATTTGAAGACTTACATATCACAAACCTCTTTGGAACTCAAGGGCAGGGAAGCTTAATGTTTTTTCCATACCTTAAGGATTTACCATCACATAACTCTACCATTTCAAATAAAACCTTGACTATAGCCATAACAACTCAAAATCCAGAAAAAATGCCTGATAAACTTCTTATGAGAAGAGATGATGAATGCAGTCCAAATATACCTGAGTTACTTGAACTGGCTAATATTCTGTCACTCCACCAAAGACTTAGAACTGCTAGAATTGGAAATCTTATTCAAAATACTACTTCATACATAGAAAATAGTGAGAAACAATATGCCACTGCCATCACTCCAAGAAACAACTTCGACAAAAGAAAATACAAAAATCTGAACCAATCAGTAATAATGAAAGATAAAATAGTTGGTCATAGGGTCTGTTTTGATTTTAGAAGCACTAATACACACCCTTGTGATAGAAGTTTTATCCTTCCTGCCCAAGACCATGATATACTGATGATAAGTGCTTTTAATCATATGTCTTTGCAAGATGATGTTTCAGGTTATAGTCAAATGATTCCTTTACAAAGAGAACAACTCAAATAATTTTTCAAATATGCTGGAAGGAGTCCCATTTTCAAACCCATATTTGCAAAACCACTGGATATCAAAAATATGCTCCTAAAAGCCATGTTTCCAGTTCTGAATTTCTGCATTCTAACATACCTTGATGATGTCATCATATACTTCAAAAATGACAAAGAATATATGCACTATTTGAAAAATATGTACAACAAAAGAAGGAGTGGAAATCAAAGGTATAAAGAGGTACAACGGAAGGATACAGGGTTGTTCAGAGATTCATGCATGAATCCTTATATCATGCTTGAAAGAGAAAATTTTCCAAACTTTTATTTTCAAGAGCTGAGTGGACCAAGAGTGGTAAGAGATCCTTATGAGGATAAGATGCTTAAGTTTTGCCATTTCCAAGATTTCTGAGTCAAAACACTTTCAATCATTGTATATACCATTGTTTGAAAAATAGATCTAATACAGAAAATTCAAAAACAATAGAAAAATAGAAAAAGAGGGCTGTTTGAAAAATAGAAAGAAGGCCCCATGTTCAAAAAACAGTCATTCGGAAAGCGCGCAAGTCTAAATTCCGCTACTAGTGCTCAAATGTCTTGTTCAGTTATCTAGCCTAATCATAGCTGAACATGTTTTAAATTTATTTGCTGATAAGTTAGTGAGTGGAAAAGATGGTCAACATTGTGTAAGCTTGACTTATCAAAGAGAGTAGATTAGGAAAAGACACTGGTTCCACATGCTCAAAACAGAACCAAAGAGGAAAGTAGGGATGAAAAATAATTTGTGTATCCGAGCTTTGTTTTCCTAGTTTTCATTTTATGCAAAATAATATGTGTGCAGCTTATCTTTTGTGCCACAAGTACATGAAAAATCAGACTGTCTAATCCTGATTTGATCATTTTTCAATTTCATGTCTTAGATTAGAGAATAAAATCCTGTCAAACAGCCTAACCTTGACAGTCGATCTAGCATAGGTAGAGAAAAAAAGGAGTTCATCAGCTTAATTTGAACTCCCGGCAGATATAAGTGTAGAACTAGATAGGTTTATTTTTCGAAAAAATATATTATGTCAAAAGGGTTGTTGGTCCAAATGCACCCAAAAGAAGAAAAAATGCTAGGAAAGATAGTGGGGTAGGTAGAAATATCATTGATGCTAAACATGCTATCAATTTTTAGAAATAGCATCAAGGAAGAATGAAATTTGCGCCAATGGATAAAGGCACTAGTCTCCAAAGAACCAAGATCTGAAATTATGGACAGCTCCTGAAAAGGAGCTGCCCTCCCCAAATGGAGCCACTGTTAGTCATCAATTTTTTTCACTTGTTAGTGATGACTAGTTGTTACAGCCAAGTTTTCTAGCAGCTGATCTAAAAATTTCTCAAATTTTCCAGCTGGAAAACACCCATAAACATTTTTTCCCTCCTACCTTTTCAATCAGCCCATGACGAGATAAAACCTCATTTTCAAGCCCTATCTAGCCTCAGCCATACTAGCTTGTCCATTAGCTCCAAAGAGAACAATCCAAATTTGTCCAAGAAGTCTCCCCTAAGTTAGGTAGTGGCACTTTAGGTTTTTCTCCCTTGAAAAACTATCCTAAAGCCAAAGAACCTCTATCTATTATCAACCAGTCCTAACAGACCTTCCTATTTTGCAAATAAAGTTGGTTACACCCTTAAGTCGCGCCACTAACATGCCCTGAAGTTGTTGGCAATATGATGCAGAGTGTTGTCCTTGATGGCAACCCACTTGATGAAGATGATGGCAACCTACTTAATGAAGTTGTTCTTGATGCTTGATAAGCTTGTTAATGATGTACATCTGATGTATCTACAATCAGTATAGAAGGTACAGAAGAAAGAATTTCCAAAATGGGCTAGAACAATGATGAAAAGTGTGTGTCACAAAGCATACGCGGGTTTGTTAGGGTTAAGTAGCGTATGCACGCGGAAAAATACGTGCCAAGTCGCGTATGCCTAATTGTGCTCTAAATGTGTAAAACCAGGGGTTACTACCATGGTATTGACCCATTGTATTGAGTGCTGGATTGTTTATTTGATCCCGTCCAGGAATACCATCGGAAGTGATGTGGTTTTGGCTCATGGTATTGAAAAAGGCTAAATCTATATAAGGAGAAGAAAATCATTGTGCAAGGTGTGCATAAGTCTGGGTTTGAATGGATACTTCACTTTGAAGTATGTCTGAATGGAAAGGGTAACAGTTTGATGATAGATCTGAATCTATGATGCACCCATGAAGAAAATGATGAAGAGGGATATCTAGATCTGAAATGTATTTGTATCTTCTAGATCTGTTTATGGAATGTTTAGATATGAGATGAGGCGAACATGTACATGAAGTGAAGGGTAAAATCTGAGATACATATCTGTTCTGAAGAATTGCGCTGCCCTATAATCTTTGAAGATCTATACGCTTGTTTGCAGCAGAGAAAACACATATATACGGGGGTTGAATTCAATGAAAGCGCGTATGGAATGTGAAACCAGTTTTGAAGTATGTGCAGATGTATACGCGGGTTGATATGCATGAAAGCGCGTATATACGCGAGATCAGTGAAAGGAAAGCGCGTATGAAAACTAGGGTTTGCTGAAGTCTGTGGAATGAAATGTATGATCTGTTCTGCTATTTTACTGCTATCTGTCAATGATGATCTGGGTTGTTCGAATATTGATTATCCTGCTATAGAGAAAGTTGTTGGTTTGATGAATGTTCCTTGAGCTTAATTGTGTGGGTTGGATCCAGTATGAAAATTGATGAAACATGGTCCAAAAAGGTGCTGAAGGTTGAAGCCTTCAGTCAGGGGGTTTTAGCTCCCTTCCAGGTGAGGCTGGTAAACGAGAGTAGGGGGTCATAGCTCCCTTCCAGGAGAGGATGGTAAACGAGAGCAGGGGGTTGTAGCTCCCTTCCAGGAGAGGCTAGTAAACGAGAGAAGGTTGTAGCCTTATGCAGGTGGGTGCCTGCGTGCTGGTATGAGTCTGCGCCAGTACATGGTTGTAACATTTTTTATTTATATAATAAATATTGAAGACTGAGATGACGGAAGCTGTGGTTTTCTCCCGACTTGGGTTTCCACCTTAAATCCTGGTGTTCTTGTGTGATGCTTATGTGTGATGGTTTATTCTGTTATTACTGCACATGCTTACTGCTAACTAAACATCTGATGAATAAATGATGCATAGATCCAAGTAAATAATTGAATGCATAATAAGATGTCTGTGTATACACGAGTTTTATAAAGGATATCCGCGTGTATACGCGAGTTGGCTTCACTGAAGTAGCGTATGGGTTTTAGAGTATGAAAAAGTAAAATTTTTTGAGTATGCTCTAAATAATGATACACCCCCCCCTCTCAGTATTTTTCCCAACAGAAGTCTCAGCAATGCATATGCCATAGGTAAAACTGATGTTAGGTGGTTTACAGTGTTTCAATGGATATTTCAAGAGCAGAAGTGTACTAGTATTCCAGAAGACAGTATTAAACTCAACATGAGAAGACAACTGCTTCTCATGTGGTTTTGAGCCTGGGATGCAGCTACAGGGCAAAGAGTTATTTCATCAAGCTCCTGCAATCACAGTAAAAGGTTAGTGAATTATAAATGACAAGAAATGCTTTGCAGATACTAGCCAAATTGCTTGTGATGTCTAAAGAGGCATAAAGGTATTTGAAAAGCAGAATTACATGTCTCAGAGAAGTGCCCATCTTGACTTATTATCAATTTTTCATCTTCATTTGCTCAAGCATGAATAGGCAGTGAAAGGAAAGATAACACTGTTTAAAAGCTGATGAAATGGCATCACTGAGAAAACCTCCTCCACACACGAGCAAAGGGTTGAAGACTGAGAGAACATCCTTCATTTTACAAGCAGAGGGTTTGGCACTGTGATAAAGGGCTCCTTCATCTATAAGCAGAGGGCCAGGGATAAAGTTTGATTTTAAGGTTTTCACTGACTGAAAGGAAAATTTTAGGTGCAGTGGGAAAGAAACTAAAGATTTATGAATAGGAAATGGTGTTAAAAACAAAGAGAAAGTAGGGGTATTGTACTGATCAAAGAGGCTGACGATCTCCTATCAGAGATCTCCTTCAAAAGCAGTCTGGAGCCAAAATGAGCAAACCCTGCTGAGGGGGCTTTGCAAATTATCAAACACAGAGACAGTGGGTGTGAACGAGGATATGGCAAGTGATTTAAAATCATGGACAACACTCAAAACAGATAAAACATGCCACTATCACAGTCAAAAGCCCTTTTATGGACATATGAAAATGACCTTGCTGTTGCATATAAGTCCCAAGGGTCTTTGAAGGCCTTTTTCCTTGATTAACAGGTATGGGTAAGATCTGGAGTTTTTCACTTACAATTTCAGGTGAAGTTCTTCACCCACAGTCAAGAGAAAGGCTCAAAGCAACACTTGCCAGTTCAATCAGCTTTACAGTGGGCATGATCACCTTCAAAACATCAGGAGCAGAAACTGTCAAATTAATTTTTAAGGTGTTGATTGATCTCTTTGCAAGAATGGTGAAGAATGCCTCACAAATCTTTAGTATGTATTTGAGCAGATTTGGTTCTTTGAAAAGGTTAGCAATAGGCATAAGTGATAGAGGTTCTTCTTCAATGAGAAACAGTGAAAGGGCAACAGAAGGAGTTTGCAGTCCCTTAAAAAAGCCTTTTTACTTAAAACAAGGACCATCACTATGTTGCCTTGTCAAAATTCAACCTCAGCATCTCGTCAAAGGGTTAGTTCTAAAGGCAGTCTTTATAGGTTTTAAAATGATGAAATCACAAAACAATGCTTCATGTTTTGTTTTGCAACCAATACCTTTTTTTCAAAAAAGTTTCAAAACCCTCATAAAGCACTTCAAAGGGTCATTGACTTTTTCAAATATAAAGGGTGGATTGACTGTTGCCAAATCTATTTGCAATTCAAATCACGAGCAACACTCCCCTAGGCTGCTCTCTGACCGAAACAAGGATATTTCAAGCAAAAATTGTAGAGTTTGAAGCTTTTAAGCTCACGCGGCGTGCCTGGAAAAGCGCGCGGCGCGTTCAGGAGCAAAAATACACGGAGTTTGCACTACTGCACGGTGCGCCTATAGCGGCGCACGACGTGCCTGTAGCGTCGGTCACCTTTGCCTGATCATCGACCTGACTCCTCACACAGCGCGACGCTCTCCCATCTGAAAGTGCCGTGCCTCTTTATCACCTTCAAAGAAGCCTTGGAAGTTGCCAAATCATCAACAAAAGCCCGTGAAAGTTTGCAAGGTATTCTTCATTTGCTCCTTGCTAGTTGTTTAAAAATATGAAGGGGGTGACAGAGTGTTTTTCTCCAAAGGGGAAATAGTGATAAGGAGGGTAGGGTGTTTTGATAAAAATCCAAGGTGGTGGTTTCTATGTTTGCCCAAGATTAAGATAGTAAAAGTGGTGCGTTTATATTGGTTTCAAAAGGCCTAAAAATACCCCCAAAATAGTGATAAACCATAGCACTACTTGCAAGTCAAATAAAGCACAGTGTTGGAGGTGTTTAAAATTTTTGAAGGTGTCCTAACTGTGATAGGACAAAACTAACCTCTGTCAGCAAAGTATAAGGTCAAAACAATGTTTAAAGGGTGAGGATTTTGGTCCAAAATTAAAAGGTGCTACTGCTATAAATGCCAAGAGAGAGAGATTGATTAGAGGGCAGTATTTCTGAGAAAACTCAGAGCTTTCTATTGCTATGATTGTTACACATTTTTACATTGTTGGGCGTATGTTTAAAACCATCTAAAAAGACCCTAACTACCTTCAAAAAACATTGGTGTACTAGTAGTGGTGAAAACAATGTTTGTGAAGGGAAAATAGTGATCCGAAGGTAAAAACAGTGAAGAGGCAGTAGTCCTAAGGTGAACACAATTTTATAAGGTGAAAGTTTGACCATTATAAAATTCCTCCTCTGTATTATGAAATAGCCAACTAGTGCTTCCTCCTTTGCCCCTTAAAGCAGACAGTGGTGAAAGATCTTTTTACTCAATTTGAAGGTGTTTTTGTCTACCTGTGTATGAGAAACAATGAATACAAGAAGGGTGTTTTTGATTGGGAGGGGTGTTTTGTCTTTATCTAGATACAAGGCTTTCTTGTTTATACCAAAACAGAAAGGACCCTTGTGACCTTACCTAAACACAGTAACAATTTGATTGTGTACTACTTTATTTAATAACCATTTGTTGTTTGGCACAAAGGAAGACAAAACAATGATTTGTAAGGAGCATAGAGTTGGTGTTAAAGAACCATTTCACACAACATTTGAAGCAGTTTGACTTGGTCAATCAGTATCTAACAAACAGGACAGAGGTGTGTGCTTGAGAAAAACTTTCCAAAGGCCATTTGAGGCATATTGGTGTTGCAGAGAGCATTCAAAACAATATGCCTCCCAGGAAAGACAATAGGAGTGGCCTGCATAAGAGATTTGAGCCTGTTCCCACTGAAGAAGTGAATGCCCACCCATCAGTCTTGTTCAATTTCCATGAGGTTGGGTGTTTAGATTTTTGTCAAAGAGTGCAAGAGGTGAAGAGCTTTTCCCCTTTGACACATCTTTGCGCTTTGAGGTTTCAAGAGAAGCATTTCCAGCTGGCAGGCCTAGATTTCAATTTCTCTCCAAGGTCCATCTCTAAGGCCACTAAAATCACTTATGTCGGGGAGAAGTGGTTTAAACAAAGCCACCTAGACTCAGAAGAATACAAGCCCTTTCTGAAGCCTGAGCACAAATATTCATGTCCATCCATTTTCCGCTTCTCATATCTATTGACTAGTTACGTCTCCCTCATGAAGATCATTATAAAATACTTCACTTGTGAGGGAAGATTCTCCCGAGTCTATGCCTATCATATTCGATTTCTTATGCATTTCAGAGGGTCAAATTGCTAAATCTCCCTTTCTTCCTACATAGAAGCATTGAGAAAATGGCCTCCACTGTTCAGAAAAAGCCTCCTTCATAGTAGACAGCTTGCCTCTTCCATCACTCCCTCATTAAAGTCATCATTCTTCATCAGCTTGAGAAGAGGGAGGTCTCTTGGGATACTTTCATCACCCATCCGGGTTTCTCCACTATCCCTCCAGTTCATACATCTCCTACACCTCCTACTCACCATCCTTCGCCTTCTTCTAGCAAACCTATTCCCAAGAAGCTCAAGTTTACCATAGAACAAACAAAAGAGCATGATGAGGAAGAAGAGCATGAGCGAGAAGAGGGAAGTGATGATGAGCAGCAACATGATGAAACAGGGCAGCATGATGATGATGAGCAACATCACCATGAGGCAGAACAACAAGGGGAAGAAGAGCACGATGATGAGAAAGATGATGATGAGCAGCATCAGAGTGAGGCAGAACAACAAGGGGAAGAAGGGCATGATGATGAGCAGCATCACAGTGAGGCAGAACAACAGACTCTTGGGCATTATGAAAAGGAACACAGTGAAGGTGAGCAGTCTCATGAAAATGATGAACAGAGGCAGCCACAACATGATGAGCAGCACCCTTATGATGATGAAGAGAGGCAGCTACAGGATGAGGAACAACAGCCTCATAAAAAGGAACAACAACCTCATGAAGAAGAGGGGCAGCATGATAAAAAGGTGAAAAATAGTGATGAGGACAACCCTCAAAAGGAAATGCAAAAAGACAACCAAGGCATCCATGAAGAAATCCAAGACAGTGGCAAAAATGAGGAGCAAAGTGACAAGGGTAAAGAGCCCATGGAGCATGTGCTAGCTGCCACTCCTAGGCAAGGGGCCATGCTCTCTTCTCCAAAGGTGGCCAAGCCCCGGACATCAAGGAAAAGGGTGCCTAGAGTTGTAACCCCAAATGTGACTAGGGCCCTTCGAAGCAAGGGAAAATTTACCAAGAAGCCCATGGTCGAATTGCCCAAGAGGAAGAAGACTAAAAGAGCCACCCAAAGCAAAGGGAAGGACAAGGAAGAAAGCTGTCATGAACAAGAAAGGGAATTCGACATCATCCAAATCCAAAGTGATGATAGTGATAATGAAGCCCGGGTCCTAGAAAATCTCTTGATCCATAGAGAAAACCAAATTGATGCTTTGAGGATTGATCTTGATAGGGATAGGAACTTTAATCACTTTTTGCAAGTTCAAAATAAGCAACTGAGTGTCCATATGGCTGCATATGAGACACGAGCCATCAAATACAAAAAGGAGGCCTCCAAAGCACAAGTGAGTTTGGAAGAACTCATGGGTGAGTTCGATGAGAGCGAAGGCAAAGATCAGCTCAGGCGAAAGAGGCCAAGAACCATGGGGCTCAAAAAGGCCCTTGAGAAGCAAAAGGAAGAAGAAGATGCCCTTCTCCAATCCACCCCTCTCACTGCATTGTTCGAACAAGAGATAGAGAACAATCGGGAAGCATGGCTTGAGAGAGTTAATGATCACTTGGAGAAGAAATTGGAGAAGGAAAATAGGGACTTGGACCTTCAACGGAGGATGACCAGGCATTATAAAAAGCTCAATCAGTTTGCCCGGCGGAAGTTGAAGGCTGCTCAGGAAAAACTCAAGGAGGCTAAAGGGAAGTGTCCGGCACGAAAATTGAGGAAAGACACCTCAAGGCTCCAAATTTTGGCCTCTGCTTCACAACTTGTTGCTGAAAACCCTTGAGGGTCATGCTCACCAAGTTTGGGCAAAATTCGACATATTTTGGTTTTTTGTCATTTTTGGGTTTTTGGCCAAAACTCATGGGCATCGCCATTTCAGTTTGGGACATCATCAAAGGATGAAAATGGTATCATTGGATGCCATAATTTTAGGGGTACATACTCAGCGATTTTCAGAACAATTGAAGATCTTTTCTCCCCCAAAATGGTGAAAAACACTCGTTTTTTCTACACTCTGCCCCGTTTATCAACAAGGCCTATTTTCTGGTTTTTTACACACCGGTCTATTTTTAGAGGACTTCTAGTGATCATTTGGGAGAAAAATAAACATTTTCAAAAAATATACACTCATATCTTTCCAACGAGCCATCATGAGCCTCGTTTCGACATCGGGAAGGGCTCCAAAAGTTTCCGGCAAGTCAGGGAACCTTTTGCTGATGTATTTTTTGAGTATTTTTGTAAAAATTGAACCTTTCAAAAGTGACTTTTTTTCATGTGCGTTTAGCTATTTTTGTACATGATAAGTTATGAAAAGTCAATATATTTCCCTTTTTTAGCATTTTTTAGATATTTTATTAGATATTTTGTGCCTTGGGCTTTGCCAAGCCTCAAGGACAAAATCAGATATTTTGGATAGGCCAATGAGATTGCAAGTTGAACTAAGAGGTTTTCCTCACTTTGGCCTATATATTCCAAAGGCTTTCATTGTAAACAAGGCTGAACTTGATGAATAGAAGCAATATATGGTTATACAAGCTTTGGAAGAAACACTTGTCTCATGTATTTGGAGAGTTTCTTGAGTGCTTTTAGATGATGAAAGAGGACTGTTGTTGGATTCCATGACTTGGTAGAATGGTATAGTGTCTCTCCCTCTATTTTGTTTCTTAGTTTTGATTCATAAATCCATGTTCTTTCTTGCTATAAGACAGTAGAGAATAGACTTGAGACATGCCCTTGGAGGCACCTCAAGTTTCCTGTTTCTTTATAGCTTCCATGTTTTCTGCCTTCTTAGTCATATCAAAGAATCCTTGATTGCTCTTTGATAACTGAAGAATATTGTTTGCTTGTTTCATTTATGGTTTTATGCATGCTAAGTATGATTCACGGTATGCCCTGCTTAGTCATGGCTAGCCATAGCTCCACCTATAAAACCTCTCTTTTATTGATTAGATTGTCATTTGTTGAACCAAAGAGGTCTTGTATTGATCTTGCCCTTTGCCTAAAACTATGCATTCTTGTTTTCAAAGTGCCCAATAGCTTGCAATACTATGTTTAGGCGTTCCTTCATAGTGATTTGAGTTGTTTGTTTGTCTTAAACGTATTTCCCCAAAGTCTGATAGCCATTTCCTAAAGTTAGAGAGTCATATATCTCTATGCATGGCTTGATTGTTTATTTCTATTCATTTATTAGTTTAGAGTTACATTTCTCATGATTAATGGTTTTCCCTACCATGTTTATGTCAGGTATTAAACTATTTATGTTTGAAATCCTTTGTTCTTCACAAGTTTAATGTCCATCTCACTCCATTTTACCCAAAGATCCATTTTACCTCGAATCAAATCGACCCTTCAAAAACCTTGTATCACCACCTGAAAGCTTTCTTGACCTTTTCGACCCCATAGCCCAGTTGATCTGACATCTTTTTTACCTATCTTAGTCTTTGATCAGTTCATCCCTCACAACCTAGAAACCAAAATAAAAAAAACCTACTTCATAACTAGCCTAAAATCAAGAACACATGAAGCAAACACGCAGATATCCCTTACACGAATAGAGAGAGCCCTCTCTGAGTCCAGGAAGGCTAGGTCCTTGGGCTCCAAAGATTGGTTTGATGTTACACTGTCATTCGGCTTGCCAATCAGCCAAATTATGGGACCATAACACACCTTAAAAAGATAACATCAAAGAGATATTTACTTTTGGTCAGTTTTTGAACACATTTTCCCCCATGATGAAAATCATCATGAAATACTTCACTTGTGAGGGAATATTCTCTAGGTTGTACAACTATCACATCAGGTTGCTCATGCATTTCACTAGAGTGAAATTGCTCAACCTTCCCTACTACTTGTACAAAATCATTGACAATATGGCCTAAATAATGCAAAAAAAAGAGTATGAGCTTCAAATGAACATCCTCTTCCATCACTCTCTCATTAAAATCATTTTCCTTCACCACCTCAAGCAGCTAAACATTGTGTTGTATCTCAATAAATCAATGCTTAAGACATTTTATAAATATATGTCAAAATCACAATATCAAATGGCCTCTGTTTAACAACTTTGGAATTTAATTACTTAATACACTCAATAATATGATATAATGAAAGCCTCCGCAATGCCATATACTGCTGATATTTGAATGAAATGAAAAGAAGAACTGTAAGGGAAACTCAAAATGATATGCTAAGAAACATAATCTATCACTTTTAAGTTTCAGAGGAAAGTCATGGAGAGAGAGGAAACTTGAAATAATATGCTGTAAACACATAATCTATTACTTTAAAGTTTCATCAGGAGTTTGTGAAGAGAGGGGAAACTCAAAATAATTTGTTGCAAAGACAAAATCTATTACTTTTGAGTTTCAGGGAGAATTTGTGAAGGGAGAAGAGATGAAGTGAAGGAGCGCAAATTAAGGTTATTTAACTCTTACTCAAATATGTAATTAAGAGATCGATTTCTGCATTACTTCACTTCATTCAAAGAGGAATAAACACAGAGCGAAACTGGAAAGACATATCAACATCAACAGGTGTAGGAAACTTGATCTTCTTTCATTAATTTCTCAGAAAATTTAGTACCAAATTAACAGTCATCTAGAGGTCCAAAACTCGGAACCCCTTTTATTTATTTCTATCAACTTAAATACATTAAAATAGTTCATAACTGCTGAACTTATTGAAATTAATTCGACTACCTAAATTGTTAAAATTACTTATGCAATCATACCAAGAAAACAAATTGAGACTAGAAATATCATTCGTGTTGCTAAATCTGATTGCTGCTGATGCATCCCCCCGAAGTGCTAAGGCATCCTTTCTGGTTATGATGCGATAGCTACACAGTTTTGTAACAATGCCTCAGTGCCCGACTTGAACCAGCTGTTGTGCTTCCAACAGTGCCACTATATGTTCTTCTTCCTGACTCTGCCTATGCCTCTGTATGTGCCTGCAGCATTCCATCTTCTCTTTGTCAACGGCCTCAAGACTTGGAATTAAACTATATTATACTCACCCTTGGAGAACGCATCACATCCGCTTTCTATCGAATCTTGGCGTTTCACCAGCTTTACATTATAATCCTTCATTTCTTCCTCCAATGCGATTTAACACAAGAAATGACTTACCTTCGGATTTCAAAGCCTTTGGAGTTCACTTTTGAAACCACATCGCATTCGCCCACAAATTGCAAATCGAGGATTTTATTATGAAAGACAGGAGGTAAGTGTTAAACTGTGCGATGTGCGATGGGTGGAAGGTGACGTGGAAGGACGGAAGTGGGACTACCCACACGTCGCATATCACAAGTTTTACATGGGAGCAAGCAGAGGTTAAACATTATGTTTTGCGAAGTGCGAAGTGCAGGGGTGGGGAAGATGATGTGGCACAGACACAGGTGGGACTGTGCCCACAGATCACATATCGCAAGGTTTATATGTAAGTGGAGGGCGGTAAATGTTAAAAAGCACGATGTGTGAAGTACGATGTACAAGAGGGATGGCATGGAAGGGTGGAGGTGGGACCGCCTGTAGATCGCATGTCACAAGTTTTATATGGGAGCAAGTAGAGGGTAAATGGTAAGATTTGTGAAGTGCAATATGCAATGGAACCTATGGCCGACACATGGCTCTTATTCACAATATCTGATCCATTAACTCTCTTGCATCTTTATTTGTGATATCCATTCTTGACCACTTATCTCTAACTTAGATCTCATGATCTAATATTGTCCATCCATCTGACTTGCATTCCTATGCTATGATATCTGCCATCCATCTCTTCGCTTTAATTCTGCGCTTTGATCCTGACCGTCTATTTTCCCCTTTGTGCCTTCTCCAAAACCCTTAAGTTCTTTTAAGGTAAATACGCTATTTCTCTGCTTTCTCTGATTTGAAAGTAAAGGGCATGGGCTCTGATATCACCACGTAATGTCATTTATTGAAACTTGAAACCACTTGTGGGGGCACTTAAGCGATTTTTTGGAATTTGAAGAGAGTGTTACCGCAGTTAATGTCAACATTCGATTTGTAGGTGAGAGGATTTAACGAGACTGCTTGCGGGGGCACCCCTTGGTATAAATCTTGTTCAATTTGTGCTCCCGAGTTGCCGTTGGATCTGGGCACAATGAATACGAGCCTTCGCTGCACTAGAACTTGGAAGAATGATAATCTTGTTTAAATTTAACTTTAAGACATCTTAGAATTAAACAATGTTCTGTAGCACTAGTCTCTCCTAATTTTGCGAATGAGCCCGACTCGACCCTGACCGGTGTGTAATGTTCTGAATGTGCCCATCGGTCCGACTCTTGAACTGTTCTGCACGTGAATGAGCCTGACTCGACCCACCTTCACATATCATCATGTAATGTTAATGTACCAACATATAAATCAAAATTATTCTTTGACATACAAAATTTTACCTTTTCTAACATATATGATTTTTTGGTGTTTTGAAAAATATTTCAAAGGTAAATGAAAATGAGCCACAATACATTGCATAGGAGACTTTCATTGAGGCATATGTATTTACTACAACACCAAATTAGCCTGCTAGACCTACTCCACCACTAGAATCAGTTCCTCACAAGAAAAATAGGTTATCCAGCAGGGCTACAATGAAGAGAACCAAAGAGGTCAAAGAGGTCAAAAAATACTAGAGAGGACATAGGCAAGTTTTTTATCCACAGATTTTGGAAGGGCCTTGCCTTCTACATCAACAAAACAGGGAAATCAAAAGCAGTAAGAGGCAGTTGCTGAAGAGAAGGAAGATCTTCATCATGAGGAAGAAAGACAGTTTGAATTGATGGACTTGGATGTCCAATATGATCATGAAGCCTCAACCCCGATCATAAAAGAGAAATATGCCACAATTAGAGAGAAGTAGGACAATTTAGGTAGAGCAGAATTTTTCATCTCTTTCCTTGAACAAGAAAACAAGCAGCTGAAAGACAAACAAGTACTCATGGAATTGGAGTTGTTGAAGGCAAAAAGGAAAGACACCAAAGGTAAAGCAATGATGGCACCTGATGAGTCTGATCATGATGAGGCTCAAACAACCAAGAAAAGACAAAAAACAAGAGGTCTTAGGAGAGCATTAGAGTAGGAGAAACATGAGGGAGAAAAAATCAGTTTTGAGAAAAGAATAACAAGAGAAATCAATGATGATAGAGAGGTTTGAATTGACAGAGTGAACATACACTTTGAGAAGCTCCTTCATAAGGCCAACATGGACAATCAAATGCTCAGGCACATGGCTGACATATACAACACTAGAAACAAAATTTGCAACATTAAGATCAAGAAATTGAAGGACAAACTCAAGGAATCCCTAATCACTCAAAAGGAGAAGGACAAACTTGAGTTACTTGCTGATGCCTCCTTGGTTGCTTGAGATACATCATAAACACTTCATCTACTAGTTTTGAACATTTTTCGGAAATTTTTGGAATTTTTGGAATTTTTGAGCAATTTTGTGAAATTTGACAGTCTTTTTGCACAGTTAGCCTACAAAAAGCACAGTGTGGGCCACGTTCCGCTTTTTGTGGAGGCCTCCAAATAAGAAAAACTCTATAGATTTTGGTAGATAATGATGTCTACATCAAATTTTGACTACTGACACTAAAAAAACAGAGCTTTTGACAGGTGGAAAAGGTCAAAAACCTCTCAAAAAACATCTTTCTGCCTCCTTTTTCAGCCTCTCGCTGCTCTTTTTGACCAATCTTGGGAGATTTCATTTTTGAGCAGCTTCACTCAACCATTTTCAGAGCTTGAGCACAATTTTAAAAACTAGATTGGAAGAGATTTCCAATGAGCCATATTGGGCCCAATTTGGACTTCATGAAGTCACTCAAAAGTGGTTTTGAAGGCCCACACTACACTTTTCACCAGGCACGCTGCGCTTTTCTCAAACACACTGCACTTTTTATAGTTGACTGATTTCTTTAGAATTTTCAAATTTTCCCAGTTGGTTGATGGATTCTAAGGATAATTACTGATGTAAATGTAAAATTTAATTTTAATTATGTCATTAATAGTTACTGGAGGTAGATACATCAGATAAATATGTAATTTTGGTCAAAGTGAATTAGTTTCATGAATGATAGGGATGAGTTTGTTGACCTCCCTAGTCATTAGGATTCCAGTTGAGCACTTTGGGGATCAAATCCACAAGTCATGGATTTGACCCCTGAGATTGGGAGAAGTAGTTTTTGGTCTATATATTTCATTTCCTTTGTCATTGCAAGGGTCAGATGCTATGTAATTGATCATTGAACACTAGTGTAATCAAACTTTTTGGCAGTAACTAATAGAATGAGTTGCAACCATTTTGGTGGGATTCTTGTGGTAATGTGTTTTAGCATTGTTTCCTCTTATTTTTGCAAATGTTTTAATGTATTTTGATTTCCATATTCATGCCATCTCTGAATGTAATTTATTCCTAATTCAGATAGACATAATTCATTAGCTGATGCTCTGTTTTGGAGGAATAGTTACAGTTTCATGTTCACTGTTACAGTGAAAAACCATTAATATTTTCCAATGCTCTTTTCCGAAACCCTAGCAGTCTAACCACTTCATCAAGTTACCTTAATGTGTTAAAGTACTTACCTACCTTGCCCCATCAGATCTCTGCAATTCTGGTCCTCTTTCTTCTAATTGAAAATAATTAATATTTTCCATGCTCTTTTATGGAACCCTAGCATTATAAATCACTCCCACCATGATACCTTAATGAGTTAAAGTGATTACACCTTGCACCATTATATCTCTACAATTCTGATCCCTTTTTTCCCTGACCTAGTTCTTTTATGACCTATTCACCATCCATCACTCAAAATAAATCAACCAAACCCTAGTGCTACTATACCTAGCCTAAAATATTATTTATCCAGTCATATTGGCTGTGATCTTGTGGAGAGTTCCCACTCCTGCCTATTAGGGCTAGCTACTTGGAAAAATATTGGTCTGTAGTTACCTTTGCTGGTCTTTTCCTTAGCCTCAGAGATCCGTTGGAGTGATAACATCTAGCATAGGTGAGAGTTAATCAGAAAAGAATAAAATAAGATAAGTTTCCATATGTTAGAGAAATGTCGGGTATGGCGATCAACCTCAGATCCAAGGAGGTATTTTTATTTTGAGATTTGAACCCACCACGCATTGGGCTGAGTCTTCATCTTCCATTCTAGTTTCACTCTGATGGCCATGTTAATTAATTCTGAATCTCTGATACCAAACCCCCTATGAATTTTTAGAGCTCTAATTGTGGTGCATTTGACAAGATGAAATGTTTTGGTGGAGGAATTACCACCTTCCCATACGAATTTCCTCAAAATATTTCGCATTTTTCTTAATATGTTCTTTGGGGCTAGCAGGGTTGAGAACATAAACAAAGGAATGGATGTCAATACCGCTTTAGAGAGAACCACTCTACCTATTAGATTGAGCTAACGAGCGTCCCAATTTCACAGTATTAATTTGATCTTGTCCAAGGTTCCCTTCCAAGATATTCTTGTTGGTTTCCTTAAAGCAAATAGGCATTCCTAGGTACTTGAATTCTTCCCATTCCTTTACTTCTTTAAATTTTACATCCTCGATTTTCTTGAGTCAGATTGAGCTAGTGTTCCAAGGGTAAATTTGATATTTGGCGTCATTGATTTCCCCTCCCGAGGAAACAATAAAGTTATGTAATACTTTTTTATATATTTTGGAAATTATCATTGAGGCTCCACTAAGAAATATTGTATCATCTACTAACTGCCCATGGTTAATGCTTTGAAATTTTTCAGAGAAGCGGATTCTAGTGAGACACCCATCCCTTCTTTCAAATTCCAATCCCTTGCTATGAGAATATTCCATTATGATATAAAAGAAAGGGGACATGGGACACCCTTGTTGAAGTCCCCTAGATGCTTTTAAAAAGTGGGAACCTCTCCCATTGAACAAAGGGGAAATCCACATGGAACCAATACATAGAGCTATCCACTAAATGAAATTTTCGTGAAATCCCATTTTCTTCATAACCTAGAAAATAAATTTGTGTCTGACCTTGTCAAATGAATTTTCCATATCAAGCTTAGTGACCATGTCTTGATATTCCCTTCACCAAATAGAGTCGATTTCTTTATGGATCATAGTCACATTCTCAAATATTTGTCTTCCTGGGACAAATACACCATGATTCTCACTAATAATGTTGGGAAGAAACTTGAGAGGAAAATGACAAGCGCAAGGGTTTCAATACTCTTGGCCGGGGTAGCGACCGCCGTTACGCAGACCACATTAGAGGTTGTGCCTCTCGTCCTGGGCTTGGGAGCACATATCTGGACCTGTGAAGATGCTCAAAGATAGGGAGGAATACACGAGTCTTAAGGGGTCTGTAACTGTGCCTGCGCAACTCCTCCCACTACCGACATGCATAGTTTTGACCTTGTGGATCTGGGCGCCAGGTGATCAGATTTGGGCACTCAACGACCGGGTGAGCCACAGTCTTGTCGAAGGCTTAACCTGGAGAATGCTTGGGACAGAAAGAAGGTGGTGAAGGCCAACACTTCCTCGCTCTAGAGAGAAACTCTAGGATCTACGCGCCATGGCTGTTCTCCCACAAAGGAAAACGACATATATGAAAAGGTAGTCTGGAATAGCAGTGAGCCATCTAGACATGTCAATCTGGCCCCCCATATGGGCTTTACCTGCCAGGGATCCCAAGATATCTTACCCCCGACCTTTCATATACAGATCTCACTTCTTAATGGAAAAACCATGACTCTCTGGGCTCGATCCACAGATCTAGTGAAGGGCCTTTCGCATGCTCTTGAACACAGGCTGGGGATTCCTTCTGCGTTTCAGTGACTACTTTATGGAGGTAAACAATTAGAGGATTCTCTTCTGATCTCATTTTATAATATTGGAAAATATGCTTCTATATTTTTAACCCTACGACTGCGAGGAGGGGTAGTCATGCAACCCTTTTCAGCTCAGGATTTCTCCTACAAGGATGCTGTCCATGCACAACCTCCCAAGAAAGCAGCTCAACGCTCTGCGATACCCAGAAAATTTTTGGTTGACAAAATGGAGGAGGTGCCCTCTATAGAAATTTCCCATCCGAAACTTGAAAACCAGTTTCAAACGTATGCAGAAAAGGCCATCTTTTTCTGATTCAATGGATTATGGCCCTGCTCAATAGATCTATACCAATGGATTCACTCCACTTGGACCAATAACAGAAAGGTCTTCTTATGCTCAAAGGGTTTCTTCATAGTTTTTTTTTGCATTCAATGAATATTACGAAAAATCCTTATCAAAGGGCCCTTGGTTTTGGGGAAAAGCATGGCTATTCCTCTCACCTTGGTTCCCAAATTTCGACCCTTCTACGTTATTCATCTCCAAAATTCCCATTTGGCTCAGGCTTCCAAATTTACTAGCTCCTCTATAGAGCTTCTCTGTCTTTCAATGTGTTGTGGATCATTATCTACATATCCTTTTTATATTTTATTTCGAAAATCTAAAAAAAAATTAAAAAAAAAAATTCGAAAATATGCTATAGTATGAAGTTATTAATACTTTAGCATAAAAAACAAATGCAATGTATTTCGAATGATTGATGTACATAAAGTAGTAATAAGCTTTATTTCAATATGTATGATTTCAAGATTAAGCCCCGAGCAGCTTCCCGAGCGGAAGTCGTGATCACAGAAAAGGGCTTATGGATAAGCTATTGCAGGGGGAGAATTAGCTCGTCGGTTATCAAATCCCGACCCCCCGTAGTTGACTAGTCAGATCTTGGTTCTGTCGTGATCAACGGCTTGGATTTATTACGGGGGGTATGGGTTAAAGTTTTCCGTCGTACTCAAAGACCCCCTGCAATGACGTCATCAGGTGAGGTGGAAAGCAACTGTCATCCACTCTCAACTGTTTTTCCACGTCATTCCAGCATTTATTACGGATTCCCGTAGCCTATTAAAGGGTTCTTCCATCCCGTTTTTGTCTATGTGTGACTATTTTCCCTTTTTAACCGTGTCCCGCCACCTTTTCATTATCCGTTACCCCGCTAATTGCTTTCAAGTTCCTGTCAGTCATGGCAAAACGAACATCTTTGGCTGGTTCATCAAACCTCAGTCCCCTCCTGGATAGTGAAAAGGATGTTCATGATACCACGTCGTCCGTCAATCATCCCCTACTGCATTACCAAGTAACCCTAAACATTGAAAAATCCCCTGTGTTCTCTGCTATGAAAAGTTCTGGTGTGTTGTCCGCCTGTGTTCCAAAAACTCACTTCTTCCCCGAGTTCATCTCATGGTTAGTCTCATCTATGTACCCTGGAAAATGCTTCGTCATCAATTCTCAGGGGGAAAATGTCCTGCAGGTATCAACACAATTAATGCGCCAAGCATTATGTTTTCCAGAAGATGAGTCTCCGTTACAGTTCTCCGAAGATTCATTGGTTCAGTATTTTGAAGATCTTTCAAACGAAGAGTTCAGTCGTTGTATGTCATTTTTGAAATCAAATCCAGAGAAAACTCAATTTGAAGGAGGAAAGTTCAGTTTGGAGGCGTTCAATGTTCAATATAGGCCAGTTCTTAGCTGCATTACGGAGATTTTGGGAAAAGACGATGACCACGAAATTGATAAATCGGTCTTGGGGATGTTCGCTCTAATGATGAAACCAGGGGTGGTCCTTGACATTCCGTCTTTTTGGCAGGAAGTAGTAAATTCCCAATTGATCGCCTTCCCTCTAACAGGTTTCTTCAGATTTCCATCATTGGTTGTTTACTTATTTTTGTATCAAAATGTTGAAGAGTTCATGAGTTTGGGTTTAAATATAGTTGATAGTAATAAAAATAAGCAATCAGTTTTATTCTGGACCGATATGGTTAGAAAAGAAGAGAACGAAGCAGGGCTGTTTGAATTTGCTGACCATTTCATGTCTACTGCTTATAAAATTTTGAATGGAACTCTTCCTCCATGCTTTCTACCAAAAGCTCGGGAGTTCCTACAGTTAGGACCCAATTGCAAATTTGGAGATTGGTTTGTATTCGAAGAATACTCTGAGATAAGGCTGTATGGAGTTAGCATTGAGCCTTATAGGCTCCCAACCTTTGTTCCCATGCGACTTTTCGCCCTGGAATTCATAAGGCAAAGTCTTAATGTAGACCAAGTTCATTTTCTTCCCATGAAGAAAGGTTTGATGTACAAATTTCCTATGAGTGTGGGACCTTTTGTGGTCAACACGAGACAAGCTTTTGATGAAGTCTCAAAAATATTGGAAGGGACGTAGTTGTTGTTGGGAGAAAAATGGCCTTATGATCCGCATGGAATAATTTCTCAGAAAAGGGTTGAGAATGGGTATGCTGCATTTTCCCATGTAAGTAAACCTGATTTGGAGAAACTGGCTAATCCAGGTGAGTCAAGTTCATCAAAGACCAGCATTCAAACTCCTGCAATTTTGGAAAGAGTAAGCAAAAGAGGTAGAGAAGATGTTATTGAAATAGATGATGAGGAGCCCCTAGAGGAAAAAAGAACCAAACTAGCAGAAGACCATTCTTCCAATTCGCCTGGTTTTACTCTCCAGGTCAATGAAGAACAAGATTTCCCCTCATCTCCTAGAAGACATGAACTTCATTTGGAAAAGGCTCCTTAAGTAAAGCAAATGTTCACACAGATTGAGGAAAGGAACCAGAAGATAAAAGCCAATATAGAAGCACAAGTAGAGCACCACATAGCTGCTGAACAGACCAGATTATTGACTGTGATGGATCTGGAAAAAGATCAGTTTAAGATGGCTCTGTCACATCCGACAGGAATGTCCCTTGGATCTTCGGGCAGCTTTAAGGAGGTAAACATAATCATGGATGTTAAAAAGATCCCCTTGTGGGACAAAATGAATCTTCATATGCAGACCGGGTAGCTGATTGTAAATGATTTGAGCAAGACCAATGCTACAGCAGTCAAGACTGAAAACATGCTTGCAAAGGTCATCAGACAATGCAAAATGGAGAAAGCTAATGCAAGGGCATTAACAACTCAAAATGAAGAGTTGAAGAAGATCATTATGAAAATCGGTGTGGATCCAAATGATAAAGCCGCAATTCAAAAACTTATGAAAAGTGCAGAAGCGGAAATATCTTCATTAAGGAAAAAGTTGAAATTACCAGCTACAGAGCACTCATTGGCGGCCGAAGTAGCTGAGGTTGAAAAGGAGAAAGAGGAATTGCGACAGCAGTTGTTGAAGAAAGACGAAGAACTCACTAAGGTAAACCAGACCGCTATATCTTTACAGAATCATATTGAGAACCATACTTGTACCTTTGATTTTTCTGCAGGTGAAGCTGATCCTCAAGCCCAGGTTATTCAGCTAAGCACAAAATTAAAGATGGCGGAAAGAGACTGTAAACAAGCCCAGTCAGAATTGGAAACGGTTACCAAGATGATGCAAGGATGGGAAGAAAAAGCACATGAGAACAAGCAGAAACTACAGAAAGCTGAGGATGAAATCAAAGAGCTCAAGGAGAGATTAAAGGGTAATATCTCTCTTATTAAAGCTAAGGATATCATCTGGAATGAGATTATTTCAGAAATGCAGTCAAAATGGGATTCCATGAATATAATTGCTAGAGAGAAAAGCATTGTTTCAGAGCATGAAAAGGAGCTATTATCTGAGAAGCAGGCCGCTATTAAAAGAGCCAATTGGGCCAGGAAATTCATAAACTTTATTAATGCCAAGACAGATGAAGAGTTAGGAGATATGGGGATACAGGATAGATACTTTTATGCTGAGGAGGTGAATAAAATGATAATAAAAAATGATCTTCGGAAGGCCGCAGAGAAGCGGTTATTGGGAATTAAAGAGATAATTAAAAAATTTGATATATCATTCGACAAATTGACGAGAACAGGTTTGCCTTCATGCTGGACGGAGAAAGGGGATATCATGTCATGGAAGTTATATGAAGATCAGTTGATATTTGCAAAAAGCAGAGCAGATGGCAGGCATGAAAAGACACAGGTTTTAAAGGGAGAAACGGTATTTAACTTCTTACAAAGGCATTTCCTCCTGCTATGGATGGTGAAGACATTATTCACAGGTAATCTTACTCACAGTCAGGTTGTTTCATTTACACTGGAATATCATCGTTATAAGAATGCTTCGACGACTCAGGATAAGCTCTGGAAAGAATGCAAGAGATTTTCTATGGACACAGAAAAGGGAACTCCAGCCACTCAGCCACAAGTAGCCGTTCAGCCACAAATAGTCATTGAGACAGCCACTATTTCAGGAGCATCAGTTCACTTAGATTAGAAATTATCACATTTTATCATGTTTTAAATGAAGTCATGTAAATGTAATAGAACTTTTTCGAGGCATGTACCTCCACTACAGTGAGTAGTTAAGCAGTTAGAGTTAGTTAGAATCAGTTTCGTTACTGGAAACCATTTTGGTCATATTGTATTTAAAGACAATTTGAAGAAGAAAGAGGGTTCCGAGTTTTGGACCTTGAAGCCTAATTTTGTACTGAAAAATATTGAATCAATGAAAAGTTTTGCAAGTTTCCATTATTCTATCTGTGTTGAATAGTTTTCCAGTTATCATTTCGTTTCCATATCTATGAATAAAGTAGAGTGATTTGAGCTGCAGGTCTCTTGATATTTGTGTATCTAAGAGTTAAACATCCTTAATGGGTGCTCCTCTATTTTAACTTTATTGTTGCTCACTTCTTCAGGGTTTTATAATGATAGATTCTGTTTTAAGCAGCATATCAAATTGAAATCCTTTTCTTTCTTTTTCTTCCATTCATTCACTTCAGCATAAAGAGAACATGGCATTGCAGAACTTGTAGGGGTTTGATATTTGGAGATTATATTATTAATATTTGAAGGTTTAATAAATAGAGACATATATACACTTGTTTGTGACATAATATTTAATGTCTTGAGCACGGATTCCTTTACACAGCAAGGAATTGTTTCTCAAGGAACAATTCAATGTATTGGAAACACCCTGGGATGCTTTATGGAAACAAATACCTCCACGGGGGAGACGTGCATATGCACCTATTGCAGAATATGTGCTGAAATAGATATAAGTAAAGGCCTGTCCAATAAAATCAATATCAAAGTTGGAGATTTCCACTGGACATAGATCCTGGACTATGAGAATACTGCTTTCCGATTCCGTCACTGCCATCAAACAGGGTATCTTTAGAACTCTTGCACGACGTTCCTCACCCAAAATAAGAGAAACAATCACAAATCGAACTCCAAAAGTTGGAAACCCTGTGAACCTCCTGCCATGGACGACATTGAGTCCCTCAGCTCGGATGAGGAGGAGATCGAAGTAGATGAGGAAGTTTCCAAGTAAGAAAAGGACATTCCCTCTGTGGATCCGAGAGAGCCCAATGCTTCTGTGAGTGCCTAGAAATGATCTCATGAGTCCTCCTCCTCAGATTCACATACGGAGACTACTCATTTAGTCAACAAAATTCTTCAAGTGGTTTTATCCCATCCGCCTCATGAAGGATGGGTTAAAGTTTCAAAAAAGAAAGGAAATAAATGTCGTATTGAGGATTCTACCCATTCTGGGTAGATCCCCATGTCTATCTCTTACTACTCCTTGGTTTATCTTATAGGCTCTCTTTGTCTCTCTCTTGGCTAATTTCGGGACTGAGGTTAATAGTTCATCATTTCCGACTTCCCCACTTCTCAGCCTCTCTTGACTGTAATTCCATATTGTATCATATGTTTTTTTAATAGAATTAGTCCAATTTACAAAAAAAAAAAAATGTTGGGAAGAAACTTCTTAATTCTAATTGCCATAATTTTAGCAATAATTTTATATGAGATGTTACATAATGATATAAGCCAAAATCTGGCAAAGGAAGATGGATTATTTTCTTTAAGGATGAAAGCTAGAAACGAAGAGTTTATTATGCCCCCAATACAAATATTATTGAGTGAATATCATATCATTTTGATAATATCTTTATGAATAATATCCCAAAAGTGTTGGAAAAGAAGAGTTGGAAATTCGCCAAGCCTAAGTGCCTTCTCTGGGTGAAAAGAGAAAATAGTCTGCTTGATTTCATAGCTCAAGGGAGGCACAATTAGACTCCCATTCATTTCTTCAGTTATTAATTTAGGTACATGTTCCAACATATACTGATCCTCCTCATCTGTCTATTGATACAAAACTTGATATAGATTGTTGAAATGAGTTGTTGCTGCCTCTTGAATGAGTTTGAAGTCTTCAATTCTTTGGCCCTGATGATGAATTTCTGCTATATTGTTCTTCCGCTCTCTATTCTTAGCTTGATTGTGGAAGAACTTCGTATTCCTGTCCCCTGATTTTAGCCATATACTTTGACACCCATTAGATAACTTTTAAGGTCTAAAATGGGCCTCCTAAGAAAAATGTACGACCAAAATAAACTTTATAAGAACCAATAGGATTCAATATGATGTCAACCATGGGGGATGATTCACCTTTTTTGGAGTAAAAAAGTAAAAAGATTAAAAAATAATAAAATAATAAAACAACTTTTTCAACTTATATCCCTAAGGTCTTACTCAAATTTCAAGCGGGAGTACTCGTTGGATGCAAAATTTAATTCCTCATCCAAGGAGTACCCATGTTGCATACTTTTAATGAACTCTACTACATGAAAAACGATAAATACATGAAAAATATTGATTTTGATCACATTTTTCATGTATTTCTCATTTTTTGTGTAGCAGGGTCCATCGAAAGTATGCAACATTGGTACTCATTGGATGAGGAATCAAATTCTGCATCCAAAAAGTGTTCCCACTTCAAATTTGAGTAAACCCATAGGGAGATAAGTTGAGAATATGAGTTGAAAAAATAGTTTTTACTTTTTTCCCTCTAAAATTTGATGTTGTAACTAATATTATTTTATTATGTCCACTATTATCTTATAATTTCCTTAGGAGGCCCATTTTAGATCTCAAAGTTTCCCTAATTTCAATCTCCATTTGTCTTCCTCTTAACGCAGGAGTGAGTGGTATGATTGGAAGGTACTAAATTCTTGAGACAAAAGCTCCTTAGAAACTTGGTTAGATTCAAGTTGAGATTGAATTTGTTCTACTTACTTTTCCAAAGAGTAGAGAGAGGGTTGACTATCCTATTTTTCATTTTTCAACCACTGCTTTATTTCATGTTTGAGTCTTTTGATTTTTGTTTCCCAGATGTGGATGGGGCTTCCCTCCATCCATTGGTTCCATGAAGAATAAATTACCTCATGGAAGCCTATAATATGGAGCCAAAGAGTAGAAAATATGAAGGGAATGTTTGAAAGTGTAACTAGGTTTGGTCTTCAGAATGATTAGTAATTATGAATTTATTAATGAAGAAGACAAAGATAATAAAATGTATTTTGTAAATTCTTGACTCATGGGTTTCATGAGCAAGAAGTTTTTATTATAGGTCAAAGACGTATTCTTGATGTCTTTAGGAGTTTTTCGTCTTGTCATAAATATAATTTAAGAGTCATGTCTATGAAGTGTTTTTTCACTTGCAAAAGACAAATTATTTATGTAAACGTATGCCTCCTGACGTTGTCAATATGATCCTTGAAGTCGGCCTAGAAGATGCTAGAGAATAATCCTTGAAAAGTTGGCTCAAAAACAGTTAAACAAGCTGCCTCACCCACAAAAGTCATGTCAGCCTGATAGAGGGAGACAATCCCTATATATAGGAGGGACTGCGGCCTCACTTCCACATAGAATTTTGGATATGTCTAAGGCAGTAATATAAGGAAAGGTTTGTGGTTTGGTATGGAAATAGAAAGACACTTAAATGAGGAATGAAGTATATCCATTGAAGAAAAGGAGACTATCTCAGATCTATGTTTTGAGCACATAGTCTTGGATATCTGTCTTGGATTACATATCCAAACTGAAATAACTTCCTTGACAGCAAGAACTATGTTATCAAGTGCTATAAGGAAGTGTGAAGTTCAGGTCTACATCACAATATATAAGAAAGTTAACACATCGAATAAAGGAAGGCTACAAGTCATCTATCATCTATCTCAGAATAGGATTGTAATACGGTGGAAGGAGAGTTTGATATAAATTTAGAGGAGAGATAGTTCTAGCCTCTAAATTGATATCATACCCTCGCATAAGCCTAGAAATATCTACAAAATGTGAAGAAGAGGCATTACAGTAATGTCTGATAGAGAAATGCCGACAATGGTACTGAATGCTCTACTAGAGGGATGTATAAACTTCACTTCAAGTATAAATGGGAAGAAATAAGAAATTCCATTCCAAGATCTATGGTCTCTATACAATATGGAAGAGACTAGATTGAAAGCTAAATTTGATAACATGATCAAATGAAGAAAATCAAGCATATGATAATTTTGGTCCTCTGAAGTAAAAGAAGAAACATGGATAATATATGATATTATGGATGTAATGAAGTTGGGTACTATAATAAGGAGTGTCCCAAATCTATTGAGGACAAGAGGGAAAAGGAAGAAGCCCATGTCGCTGGAGAAATGGAAGAACCAGATTCAAAGAAACCTAAGAAAGAAGAAGTGAAAGACTTTTACTATGATTGAGATCATCTTTCTCTTTAAGAGGTATTTTCCGGTTGTACTACAGTATGTTAGGAAACATTGTATATTGGATCGGTGCATATCTTTAGAATTGGCATCATGATAGAAGAATTGAAGAAGGAGTGACTTGTCATAGGAGGATGTCTGCAATACACTTATTCAACAACTATGCCATGAAAGAAGTGACTCCTAGGAACCTCACTAAAAAAACATGGATGGAAGGTAGTCATCTATATCAAGGGTCATCATTCAATAATAAATATGGAAAAAAATGATGACATTTTCTAATGGAGTCATCTTTGGACTCACTGGTTAGAAATAAAGCAATAGGATTCCCTCGAGAATTATGGAGGTCAAGGGAATGAAACTCTTCATTCTAAGGAAACTTGTTCCAGGATGACTCAAATGGAAAAAAATTAGGGTATATATATATATATATGCTACGAAGTCATGTGGTTTCAGGTAGTATACTTCTATATTTAGAAGTATGATCAAAATAGAAAGAAAAAACTCTTTCGATGCACAAGTTGCCAAAAGGCATGATATACACTAGATTAAATCAAAATAATATGTCCTCATATGGAATATGAGGTGATTGTACATTATCAAGGACCTGCACAATGGAAGGTCGTGGGAGTGAAATAAAATTGTGCGGAGAAAGAGAGAAAAAGGAAGAGACCGTGAAAAAGTGCAATCATGAAAAGAGGCAATCAACATTTAAGAAAACCAAGATGACTTGATTAGAAATCTTCTAGGAAGATATGTAGACTCTGATAAGAAGTCCAGAAAATATGAAGACCCTTGGAAATAAATATCTTTTGGAGATGTGTCAACATATATGAAGGATGTCGATGCCTACAAGAAGGATGTCATAGTGAAATATCATCACTGAGGTAACTTTTTATTTAAGTATTCATGTTTATAATTGAATAACATCTGATGAGCTTATGTAGAGCTGGAAAATTGAAGTATATGCCTTCCACAAGTTGATAACCATATAACATGATGAAAATTCCTTGGAATATATATGGTTCGAAAGAAAGAAGCATAACATGAAGCTAGCACCATATGAGAAGACTGATGGATCACTTTCTGATAGAATACATGGCTCTTGGATGAAAGTGATGGATCTGTTGACACCTAATCCTATGGGATGGGTGTGGATATGTAATATTGTATAATAAATAATATTAGGAAATAAGGAAGGCCAAGAGTCATTGGGAGATGAATCCCAAAATCCTCACCTCCATGTATAAATACATGTTCATTCTTCATTCAATAACACATTCTGATTTGAGGAGTTACCTCCTGGTTTGACATGGTATCAGAGCCAGTCCCACTATTGGCATTTTTTCCTGTGGTGTAACTCCCTAGTTCCTTTGCTCAGTCAGTTTTTATGATAGTTTTTGTTGCTCCTATTAAATTGCTATACTGTAATTCTGCATTTTTTAAATCTATCTCTGCAATTTTTCTCCCAGTTCTATTTGTGTAGCCTCTGCAGATTCTGCAATTCTGCAGTCCTTGAAATTCTGCAATTTGCAGTTCCAGGAGATACCTGCCATTCTGCAATTCCAGAAGTCCTGCAACTCTGCCATTCCAAATTTTTTGTAACAGGCCTCTCGGCCTTCCTCTCTACACACTCCCCACGCCCCCTCACACTTCCCTCACGCCATCCCCTCCATTGGTTTGTAATACCTCCCTCCCACCATTCGTGCTTTGTCAACGGTTTTAATACAACGCTTTTAATACCCCGTGGCTTGTCCCACAGAACTTCCACTTGCGCTCAATACACTCCGCCCTCACTGCGTTCAATACACTCCGCCATCAATACACTCTACCCTCATTGCGTTCAATACACTCCGCCCTCCAATACCACTGTTAATATCACCGCCCCTCCCACCATAATATTGCCCCTCTCCGCGCTATCATATACCACCCCTCTCCACCTGCGTTTAACACATATATAACACCGCTCCACTGCGCTGCCTCCTTTGCATTACAGTCATATATACCTGCAACGACTCATCCAATACATAATACGCTGTCATATATACTCACAACTGCACTAAGCCACCGCTTCACCAACGTCAAGACCGCCCTTCCATATAACAAAAGCACTGTTCAACAATACGCTCGAATGCCTCACTCCAATACGCTCAAACGCTGGTTCAACTCCATTATTACCGCCTTCTATACATCTCTTCCAGCGCTGTCATACCCATTCCAACGCTTCTCTCCCATCTGCTATACGCCCTCCCACCATATTACCACTCTCTATAATACCATTCACATTCATAAAACTGCCTTTCTTCCACACTTTCAATATAGATTCCCATATAATTTTTTTTGCCAAACAAAAAAAAAAAAAAAAAATTTTTGGTGCAGAATTCAGTGTTTTTTAGCAAAGAGTTTCTGTCCTTTTAAATTGAGTATATTTTCCAGCAAAGAGTGTTTTTGTTTTCTCTCCTTCAAAAGAGATTCTCCAGCAAAGTTTTTTTTTTCCCTCCTTCAAAAGAAGATGACAGTCCCTTCATCTTCTGAAGAGGCTGCATACTTGGAATATAGAGAAAAGATTCATGCTTCAGATTCATCCAGAGGAAGAGATGGCAGAAGAGGAAGAGGAAGAAGAAAATTTAGAGAAAAGGGGGGCAGACAATCTAAAATTCAGCAGCAATGAAATCAAGACAAAGGTAAAACTAATGACAAAGACAAAGGTAAAGCACCTGAATCTGCTCATTATGTTATAGCACATTGTAACAATGGAGTAACTGAAGACTTGTTTGATGTTTCATTTACTTCATGGAGAGATGATTGGTTGCTAGATTCAGGAGCAACATGTCACATGACATTTAGAAAAGATTTTTTTGAATAATTCACTGACAAAGTTGATGGAGCAGTATATTTCGCAGATAAATCCAAACTCAAGCCATCAGGGCTTGGCACAGTCAGGCTTAAGTTGCCTGGTCTTCCAGATCATATTCTACATGAGGTTCTATACCTCCCTGAGTTGAGGAGAAACTTGTTGTCCCTGGTCCAAATCCACCAGCAAGGACACTCCATTCACTTGTTCGATGGCAAGGCAGAGGTCAGAAAAGCATCAGATCACTCACTTGTCATGGAGGGAATAGAAGAAGGGAGACTCTTGAAGCTGAAAGGTTCATCTGCTCATGCTCAAAACTTTGCATTCAGCTCACATCATGATGAAGGTACATTCCCATCAAGTCTTTTATGGCATGCTAGATTTGGACACTTAAACTATGAAAGCCTTCGTTTGTTGAAGAAAAATGGTGTTAATGGACTACCTACAATTCCTAGAAAACCTAAGGAATGTGATGCTTGTATTCTAAGAAAGCATAGAAAACAACCATTTCATGATTCACACTCCAGAGCACATAGAAAACTTGAGCTTGTTCATTCAGATTTATGTGGCCCTATGCTTGTTGCTTCTACAAATGGAAACAAATGCATGATGACATTTATTGATGACTACACCAGAATGTGCTGGATTTACTTATTGAAGAACAAGTCTGATGCTTTTCAAACATTCAAGAATTTTCATGCATGGATTGAAAATGATGCACAAACTAATATTGTCTCTCTACGTACTGATAATGGAAAAGAATACACTTCAAACGAATTTGAAAATTATTTTCGTCAACATGGAATAAAACATCAAACAACTGTGCCATATAATCCCCAATAGAACGGTGTAGCTGAAAGAATGAACAAAACTATTTTAAATATGGTTCACTCCATGTTATTTTTCAAGAATGTAAAAATGATGTTTTGGGCTGATGCAGTTCTATGTGCTGTTTACATAAAGAATAGGTGTCCTTCAAGTGCAATTAGAAACAAAAATCCTTTTGAAATGTGGCATGGCCACATTCCTTCGGTAAAGCATTTCAGGGTCTTTGGGTCCACCTGTTATGCATTGATACCCAAGGGTCAAAGGAACAAACTTGGTGCTAGAAGTCGAAAATGCATCTTCTTGGGGTACTCCAATACCTCCAAAGGATATTGTCTCTATGATGAAGCAAATAAGAAGTTTGTGATAGCAAGAGATGTCATATTCCTTGAATCTTCCAAGAGTGACAAGGTTGTTGAGCGGCAACTTGATCGCCTGGATAGATTCACACATGCAAAGTATTTCCAAGAATTTGATAATGAGATTCCACATCTTGAAGGGGGGATTCCGATATTGAATCAAACTGTGGAATCATGTCCTGAAGCACTCTCCCCCCCACATGAAGAAACAACCACGGATGACACATTGGATGATGTGATTGACAGAATTGGGAGATTGAATCTTGAATCAATCCCAACTCAGTCAAATGACCAGCCTGGGCCATCTCAGAAAGGTCCTCCCAAATGGTTGACAAAGACACTGGAGAATGTTCATCCTGATGAGGTTGGAAAAACAGGAACAAGAAGTCCCACTCAACAAATCGAAGGTGATGTAGATAATTCTGATTCTCCTGTTGATATGGATATTGCTTATAACTGTGAATTGAGTTTTTCTACAGATCATGAATCAACTTCATTCAAAGAAGCCGCTTCTCATGATGAATGGAAAGAAGCGATGCAGAAGGAGTATGATGCCTTGATAAAGAATGGCACTTAGAAGTTGGTTGATCCGCCTTTGGGAACAAAACTAATTGGCTGTAAGTGGGTCTACAAGAACAAGTACAAGGCAGACGGCTCACTTGACAAGCACAAGGCCAGGCTTGTGGCAAAAGGATTCGCACAAAAATAAGGAGTCGATTATGAAGAAACTTTTGCTCCCACAGCAAAATGGACCACCATCCGGACTATCTTTGCCTTAGTAGCTCATAATGGATGGAAAGTCCATCAGATGGATGTAAAAACCGCCTTTTTGAATGGAGATCTAAAGGAGAAAGTTTGTATTTCCCAGCCAGAAGGATTTGTTGTAAAGGGTCAAGAACACAAAGTTTGCAAGCTTATAAAATCCTTGTATGGCCTCAAGCAAGCACCACGAGCCTGGTATGAGAAATTAACTGAGCATCTTCTGAAACTTGACTTCAAACATTTTGATCTTGATGATGCAACTTTGTTTGTTAAGAAAGTTGGAAAAACAGTTGTATATCTTGTGGTATATGTAGATGATATTTTGATAACAGGAAACAATAAGAGCTATATTGCATCCATGAAGAAAGAGTTGAAGAAAGGTTTTGAAGTGACTGATTTGGGTCATGTTCATTACTATTTGGGTATTGAAGTAATTCAACATCCTAAATTCATATTTCTTTCTCAAAAGAAGTACATTGGAGATCTCTTGAACAAGTTTGGCATGGATGAATGTAATCCCTTAACCACTCCAATGGAACAAAACTTGAAGCTCACATCTATTGAAGGGAAGGAATCTAAGGATGCAACTAAGTATAGACAGCTTTTAGGAAGTCTTATCTACCTGACCACCACCAGACCTGGCATTTCATTTGCTGTTGGAATCCTTTCAAGGTTCATGTAAAAACCTTGTGAAGGACATTGGTCTGCTGCAAAAAGAGTATTAAGGTACTTGAAGGGAACTCAAGACTTTGGACTCAAATACACACAGGTAGGCGACTTCATCTTGATTGGATACTCTGATTTAGACTTTGATGGCGACAAAGAAACAGGGGTGTCTACTACAGGTTACACCATGAGTCTTGGATTAGGAGCTGTCTCATGGAGATCACACAAACAGTCAGCTCCAATAGATTCCACGACCGAGGCAGAATATGTGGCAGCAGCTGAAGTAACAAAGGAAATTGTGTGGCTCCGGAAAATCCTGGAAGATTTTCAGATGAAACAAATGTATTCCACACCACTCATGATCGACAACACTTCTGCAATAAAGTTGGCCAAGAACCCAAAGTTCCATGATTGAACAAAGCACATCAATAAAAAGTACCATCTAATTCGACATCATGTTCAGGCCAAAACCATCCATCTACATCATTGTTCCACAAATGAGCAAACTACTGATATCTTCACCAAAGAACTTGGAAGAGAAAAGTTTGAAAATTTCAGATCGATGCTTGGACTCACCAACATCCCTTCGGATTAAAGGGGGGAATGTTGACACCTAATCCTATGGGATGGGTGTGGATATGTAATATTGTATAATAAATAATATTAGGAAATAAGGAAGGCCAAGAGTCATTGGGAGATGAATCCCAATAGCCTCACCTCCATGTATAAATACATGTTCATTCTTCATTCAATAACACATTCTGATTTGAGGAGTTACCTCCTGGTTTGACAGGATCATCTGTGCCCTAGGAAGAGATTTCAAAAGTTGAAGGCTTCTCAATTCATGAAATCAACATAAGAAGTTCTTCATGAGTAGTTGGATGTTTTTAATCATCACTATTGTAGGTCCTTGATTAAGAGGGAGCATGATAATAAGTTTCTTATTGTTATAGGTCAATTTAGGCATCATTCCCAATGACCTGGTTAAATGAGAAACATCTGTAGGACCAATGTATAGGGTCTATCATCCCCTAACATTTTAGTTGCTACATTCCCTAAGACAAAGAACAAGACAAATCAATCAAATACTTTCATCTGCAAAGGTTTCCAAAGTTTGAAGTTTATAATATATCATATGAGAACTCACCAACGCTGCCTATAAAGGGACTAAGTGCATTGCATATGCATGTATCCCTATGTAAGGCTTCTCTGCAAAGCACTTCCTGACATTCATGGGTGCGTTGGTCACATTGTGAGCGAAATTCTCATTGTTCCGGAATCTCCACTTGGACAATGCCTTCTAGAAGAGTTCACATGTGTCAAAATTCGAATCCAAGTGTCCATTTGACATCTACAAGATTGGTAACATGTTTTTCCTATTATTGGAAAGTAATTGATTGTGAAACTACCTTCAGCTCTTCTATAAATTGAGCACAGATATTAGTGTTTGATAAGGAAGAATTTGTGTAGAGAAATGCTGGTGGAATTTCAATTGAGGAGATTGATTTGAATGACATATTGCTAGAGATATCTACATTGTAATGAGGCTGGGATGCTGCTGGATATGGTGATACTAAATAAATAATTGGGTTGTAACCTCCCCTTCTATCATTAATAAATATTACTGCTTATTTTTCCCTATATGCATCTCTATAAGCTTTTATTTTCAATACCATGATTTCTTAGTTGATGTATATGGTTTATGCTTTATTTATTTAGCTAAATAACTTGAATAGACATCTATATTATTGCTATGTCTTGCTGTTTAGTGTTCATTATTGCAGGAAATATTTTGCATAGCCCGCTGAAATTTGAAGCTACAGAAAAAGCGGTAGAAGGAGACTTTGGAAGCACTTGGATCCTAAGTAGGTTCCTTATTTCATTTTGTGTGTCTGTTTACAGTTAGGAAAGATAGTTGTAAAGTATTTGACCTGTTGTTCTAGATTAGCACTTGTCTAGGGAAGAATGATTTATTCGTAATTGATAATTCCGCATAACACTTACTTGGAATAAACTCCATAATTCCTAATCCAAGAAAGAAGCTTAGGTACATTTTTTTGAAATATGTCCTCCCTAGTTGAGAGGGAGAAATAGACACATCATTCTGGAAGACAAAATGCAGGATTGGGTAATCATTTGGCATCTGATACTCTTTGAGAATGTGATAATATGTTTCGATAGGAGTAGTCTAGGATAGATATTCTTTGAGGATTATATATCCCAATAAGAATAGTCCTAAGGGGTCATACTTGGTGAATATTCGGGTGGAGTATCTACCTTGGAGATAATGATGAAGTTGTCTATAATCATTGGTCTCGCCAGCATTGTAGCTTATGGTCTTGTGGAGAGATGGAGTTTTTAGTCAAGGCCTTGTACTGTAACAATGTTGGTTAATATGATGCTATAACATATGATTACCAATCAAATTATTCTTATGAGATTCATCAGATTAAAAGTGACCATGTACCATTATGAATACCTTCCTAGTTAAGAGGGAGTGTTGGAAAGTGTAACTAGGTTCGGTCTTCATAATGACTAGTAATTATGAATTTATGTAATGAATAAGACAAAGATAATAAAATGTATTTTGTAAGTGCTTGACTCATGGGTTTCATGAGCAAGAATTTTTATTATAGGTCAACTAATTATTCTTGACGTCTTTAGGAGTCTTTCATCTTGTCATAAATATAATTTAAATGTCATGTATATGAAGTGTTGTTACACTTGCAAAAGACAAATATTGATGTAAATGCATGCCTCCTGACCTTGTCAACATGCTCCTTGAAGTTGGCCTAGAAGATGTTGGAGAATAATACTTGAAAAATTCGGCTCACCCATAGAAGTCATGTCAGCATGATAGAGGGAGACATTCCCTATATATAGGACAGACTGCAACCTCACTTCCACATAGAATTTCAGACAAGTTTGAGGTAGTAATACAAGGAAATGTTTGCGGTTTGGTGTGGAAATAAGAAGACACTTAAATGAGGAAAGAATTATATCCAACGAAGAAAATGAGACTATCTCAGATCTCTTATTTGAGTATACAATCTCAGATCTCTGTTTTGAGTATACAATCTCAGATCTCTGTTGGGTTACATATCCGAACTGAAGTAAGTTCCTTGACAACAAGGAATATGATATCAAGTGGTATAAGTAAGTATGAAGTTCAGGTCTATATCACAATATATAATAATCTTAACACAGTGAATAAAGGAATGCTACAAGTCATCTCTCGGCTATCTCAAAATAGGACTGTAATATGATGGAAGGAGAGTTTGATATAAATTCGGAGGAGAGGTAGTGCTAGCCTATGAATTGATATCATACACTCGCATAAGCCTAGAAATATATACACAACGTGAAGAAGACGGATTACAGTAAGAAAGGAGATTTTTATTTTGGGTTCAAGAGTGTAGCAAATAGACTGAAGAAAAGTCTCTAGAATATCGAGGCTAGGAAGGCAGTAACTTGTCTAGGGACCGAGTTCCTTAGTGTTGGTGGAGAAAGGGAGATTAGCATAAGGAGCCAAGAAAGAGCTGTGACGAGGTATTGGAGGCATACTGGTGTCAAAGGTCTGTGCCATGGTCATGGTACTTGTCAATTGAAAATCTAGAAGAAGAATTACTTTCAGGTTTTCCTCTCCAAAAGGAAGAGGTTTTAACCCTGGCTTAAAGAGAAAAAATTCTTTGTCTCTTGTGTTTTGATAATTGACTTGATGAAGAACATAATAAGCTAATTAAGATAATATCTAATTAATAGTTTCATAACAACTATAACACAAGAAATTATTAATTAAGATAATTGAATTAAACACTTCCCTACCAAATTCTCAACAGGGAATGGGTGCATAATTTTGCTGGGTGTAATTTTGAGCATAATAGGTTTATGATCCAAAACATTCCAAGGAAGAATGGAATATTGGAACATGAGTTTTGAAGACACGAGACTATTTGAAATCAAAAATCTGTCCAGACGAGTTGTTATGTGTCCAAGACCAGTTCTCCTAATTTTCCAGGTGTACTTTATCTTTAAAGGCTTGATGTCAATTAGATTAAGGGTACTGATCAGATCTTCCATGAATTCTTATTGAGGATATATAACTAGAGATCCTCCTCTTTTTTGATTTTGGTAAAGCACTGTGTTAAAATATCCCCCAATGATACGAGTTCTAGTAGTCTTTCTTTTCACGAAAGAGCATTGACATATAAAAATTTATGATAGGTCATACTTGATTAAGGATCAGAATGTTGAAAGTGGTCGTAATCTATTACTGCGATTTCGTGCCATAAATATAATTTTTATCTGATCCAGTTCCCATAACATGATCAGACCTCCTATTGCACCCCGAGAATTGATCTCGAGATGATGACTTTTTTTCCATATCTTACTATTTTTTGAAATAAACTCCTCATACACTTTAGTTTCTTGGAAGAAGGCTATTGCGAGATTTTATTTCAGAAGCAATGATTTTGCTTCCTTTATTATTTTGTTTGATCCTAAGCCCTTGCAATTCCATGAGAGAATATTCGTGATTTACTTTTGGATTGGGTTGCCCCCTTTACAGGGTCGAGTGTTGCTCATTTCATTCCTTATTTATTATCCATATCAACAAGCTAACATGGGATGGTGCCTTGAAAACCCATCTCGTTGTCCTTGTCTACTTGGGCTGTAAAAATTTATTTGTTAGTTTTCCTACCTATATGACGTGTCCTTCGATCCATTTCTTTTCCTTTCTTAGTGTTTGATTTTTCATCTACAGAGTTGGTTTCTCTAGAAGGGATTGTGGCTTCCTTTGGTGAGAGATAATTTTCCTCTTCCTCTTCTGACAGGTCGACTGTGTAATTTTGGGATAGGTTAGGAGAAAACTTACCCTCTTTCTTCGAATTTGGGGGGGAATTTTTCATTAGGGCTGGTTCAAATTTGTGAGATGCACCTTATTCTTCGTTTAGATATGCCAGTGCCTCATACTTATTCTGATTTTCTCCTTTTGAATGTCTGGTGCCTTCCTTATCTTGATTGGGATTGATAGGGTTTGCAATCTCTTTGGATTTATGAGAGGGTTTCTCCTGTTAAAAAGAGTGTTGCTTGTTAGGGTCTTTCCTTCTTTTGGATTGTCTCCATTGATTCCCCTGCTCTCCCTGGTTTTCTTGACTGATTGTTGTTTTGGAACAATTTATGGAAAAATGGTTGTATTCATGACAAGCTCAACATGTAAAAGGAAGTTGATCATAATCAAATTATTGAATGTGAGTCCAATCATCCATACTCAATTTTATGGTAGTTGGGAGTCATTTTTCAAGATCCACTTCTACACATATTCTGGGACAGGAAAATAACCTTCTTTAGGCTCTACACAGTCGATGTTTTTTCCAAGAGAATTCCCAATGATCTTAAAGGTAGCATCATTCCAGTAGTGCAATGATAGGTAAGGAAGTTTAACCCACACTGGAACTGTCATTGGGATATCACAATATGGGTTGATGTTAGGGTTCCATTTGTTCAAATAAAACCCTTAAGGCCCCATAAAATAAGGCCCACTTCTGGAAATTAGATCCTAATCTTATTTCTGATAAAAAAATAAGGTGAAGAAGCCTTTCCCAACAAAAGAAAAGACTACTTACCCTTTCATTTTCTACTTCTAGTTATTCTCAATCCATGTTCTTATTGACCTTGGGGAGGGCCACAAGCTCGTAAATTGGCCAATCATCCCCCGATATGAAAGTTGAAGGGCCCTTGACTGAGCTTGAGGAGTAGAAATTACTAATTAAAGAATGTCATCCAATTTTTTGACAAATTTGGAGGATGGTTCCTTCTTAAATTTAGGGCCATTGGTGACCAAATTGTTAAAGGTTGAGACTTCCCACGCGAGAGGGTCCTGGGCTAGACTAGCCATAATGGGTCGCTTGACCAAGAAGCGAAATACAAAGGATTAAATATATAATAATACCTACCAGTAGATACACGATCATTCTGAGAGTCTCCACTTCACTCCAAGGTGAGTTGTTGAGCTGATAGAGAGTTTCCAAAGGGTTCACAAAAATGAGTCACAGGCTGAACGAACTGCAGAGCTCTAACTACTCTTCTTGGTTCCACAACTTGATTGATTTTAGTTGTTAGTAGGTTTAATTATTTCAACAATATGAGACCATTTGATACAAGGAAGAAAAAATATTTCCAATGATCCAACCCATAAAAATTTGAAACATATTTTCATTTCCTGTTCCAAGACACCTTTGAGGAAAATTTTGTTTTGCGGGCTGGATTATGGTCTTTGAGAAGTTTGAACTATTAGCATGTCCACTTTTTCCAATAATTTATTTAGTTGTTCGCTATAGTAGTCAAGTATTTTGGTGGTTTCATCAATTTTCAAGTTTTTCTAGAGTATTTACTCCATCATTGATGACAAATTCTTTTGTTCTTCCCTAAATTCTATTTGCGATATTTTTATTTTTGAAAATGCAACAAGATGATGGAGCTTAGTGAAATGAAGTCGCCTTCACTAAGTGGGCCCGCAAGATATTTTTGGCGCAAAGTCTATTTTTAGACTATGTCTATTTTTAGACATATGGATCATGGTCTATGAGTTGCAGGATGCTATTTATGGATGATTGGTCGAGTTGGTAAAAAATAGATGGACCTCTATTTTTAGACATTGGGCGGTTTCTATTTTTAGACTGCCGGGCTAAAAATAGAATAGTCAAATATTATTAACCCTTAATAATATTTGGACTATAAACATTATCTTATCCTCTTGGAGCACTTCAGTTCGAGCTACAGATGTGGCACATGCAGCTGGAAGAAGGAAATTCGAATTTCCTATGGGTTAGTTGAGCTATTGCATGGTTGACTTCCGTTAGAACTCATGTGGCAGAGTTTGGTGGAGTTGATGAGACAGTTGGTGGAGTTGTGTTCGGTTTAACTTAGTTGAACTAGTTGTATTTAGTCTAACTAGAAAATACACTAGTGATGAGTGGTGTGAATTAATTATTAATTAATTCACTAATTACTAACTCATAAATCAACTAAAGAACACATCAGTTAACTGCAATGCATGGACAGTTCAGTGGAGACCAGTGTTAGAGGTGGGTGAAAGGGTGAGTCTACTATTAGTTGTGACTATAGCTGTGCATGAGATTTGCACACACATTGATTGAGATTGCCAATGAGGATTGCGCAGTACAAGCCAAGGGTATTCGAACTTGGATCTCATTCATTCTCATCTTGGATTGCGCAGTAGAGGCAGGCATACTTGTGGAGGAGATTTGAACCTGTGACTTGTTCATCTTCCGTGCTAGTTTGTGTGTAGCATGTGAGATAGTGCTGAGAGCTGTGAGAGCTTTGTGCTATGTATTGTTACATGTTATCTATCATTATAATATATAGATAGTTGGGGGTTTTCAGCTATTGCTTTCCCCATTACATACTATGTTGATATGTGTGCTTGATTATTGTTTTTATGTGCGCATGCGACTGCTTCTATTTCCGCATATTGATGATCAATTGTAGAAGAGGTTATGTATTATGCATGAAGCTTAAATAGTGTGTAATCAAGATAATATCGGAATGAGATTTGCACACACATTGATTGAGATTGCCAATGAGGATTGCGCAGTACAAGCCAGTGGGATTCGAACTTGGATCTCATCATTATTCATCTTGGATTGCGCAGTAGAGGCAGGCAGACTTGTGGAGGAGATTTGAACCCGTGACTTGTTCATCTTCCGTGCTAGTTTGTGTGTAGCATGTGAGATAGTGCTGAGAGCTGTGAGAGCTTTGTGCTATGTATTGTTACATGCTCTCTATCATTATAATATACAGATAGTTGGGGGTTTTCAGCTGTATGCTTTCCCCATTACATACTGTGTTATATGTGTGCTTGATTATGTTTTAATGTGTGCATGCGACTGCTTCTATTTCCGCAAATTGATGATCAATTGTAGAAGAGGTTATGTATTATGCATGAAGCTTAAATAGTGTGTAATCAAGATAATCTCGGTGAATAATTCAGCTATTATTCAAATTTATACATGGTATCGGAGCGAAAATTGATCATTGGATCTATTACAGTGATTACAATTTATTTCGGTAGACAGAGTCTGTAAGCGGGCTAGGTAGCCTATGGATCCATCCTTTCTCTGAAAGGTGACATATCCAGTAAATGCCCCTACAGTCGATCTCTGTGCTAGAAATACTTTGTTCTCACAGATCGGAAGTGGTTGAGTTTTGAGCTGGTGGAATTCGAATTTGCAGCAGAATTTGGAATTCGAATTTGCAGCAGTTTTCTTGGTGTCGAAGTCAAAATGTCTTTCAACAGATTGCGACTGGAATATGCCCTTGAGGGCAGTTCGAATTATGTTGCATGGAAAGACCAGATGGAGGCGGTATTAGATGATAACTATCAAGGAGTTCAGGGATGCCGAGGTCCCAAAGCTCATCAAGGCTGCTGAGGCTGAAAGAAGATGGCGAAATGTCGAAGTTCTGTTGGAGGGCGGAAGGATCACATTGCATTCAACAGACAGAAAAGATTCTCCATACTTGATGTGGAAAGCGTTTGACAGATATATTCCAGCAAGAGCGACTCAGAGAAGTTGGCGCTCAAGGATAAACCTAAACAGATGGAAAGTGATAAAGATTGCCAAGTACCTCACGAAGTTCACCCAATGCGTGGATGAGTCAGAAGGTGGGTGATCATGATGAGGAGACTTGTGGATCTGCTCTTGGTCTTCCAAAGAGTTGGCATTCCTATCAGGACTCTGTCAATGGTCGGGAGAAATTTCCGGGATGGGAGCGACTTTGGTCGGATCTCATGCAAGAGGAGATAAGGCAGACTACCAGGGACAGATCTTCATCAAAGGTATCTGATGAAGAAAATTTCACTTTGGCTGCCAAAGCAAAGAAGGAGAAGAGCAAGAAAGCTTCTCAGTCTGGTGCGAAAGGCAAGAAGCAAGACATGTCCAGGGTGAAGTGCTTTCACTGTCACCAACACAGACATTATGCCACAAATTGTCCGCAGAAGAAGAAAAATAAGAAGGCTGCTGGATCTGCAGTGGGAGAGGCATTGGCCTCCCAGTTTGAGCTGGATTTTTCACTGATCGCATGCTTGGTCTCAAGTGTGATGGGATTAGTATGGTTATTGGATAGTGGTGCGTCTTTTCACATGACTGGAGATCGGGATTTGTTTTCAGATCTGGATGAGAAAGATCTTGGAGTGCACATCGAGATGGGCGATGATGGTAGATACAGTGCGACCGGTATCGGTACCATTTCCTTTGAGAGGGAGTCTGGTAAACCCTTTGTATTGAAGGAAGTGTTGCATGTACCAGGATTGATGAAGAATCTGATCTCTGTGGTGATGTTAGAAGACAAGGGGTATGATGTTGTCTTCAACGAGAAAAAGGCTTTCCTGCGCAGTAAGACAACTAGAGAAACCCGGAAGATAGGGGTTCGTGTCAAGAACCTTTATCAGTTGCAAGTAGATGGCTGCGCAGCAATGGCATGCAAGGCGGAAGGAGTGGTGAGCCGAGATGATGGTGAGCTGTGGCACCGGAGATTGGGCCACCTTCACCATGGAGCTTTGAAGATACTGTAGCAGATTTCTACTGGGCTTCCTAAGGGCAGTCTTGCGCAGTCAAATCAGTGCAAGGGGTGTACCTTGGGAAAATTTGTGAAAGCCACCTTTCACGAGAAGGATAGTCGCGCCATGACGATCCTTGAGAGAATCCACACAGACGTGTGTGGACCTTTCTCAGTAGCTTCGACAGCAAAGCACAAGTACTATGTGATCTTTGTTGATGATTTCTCTCGGAAGTGCTGGATCTTCTTCATGCAGAAGAAGAGTGAGACATACTCAAAGTTATGTGAGTTCAAGGCGCTGGTTGAGAAGGAATCGGGGAAGCATGTGAAGGCTCTTAGGAGCGACAATGGTGGTGAATTCATCTCTGCTGAATTCAAGGACTTTTGCAGCGCAGAAGGAATTTGGAGAGAGCTCATAGCACCCCATAACCCACAACAGAACGGGGTTGCTGAGCGGAAGAACAGAACGATCGTGGGTGCTGCACGGGCGATGTTGCATGATCAGGGCCTACCCATTCACTTGTGGGCGGAGGCATGCAATACTGCAGTATATGTGCAGAACCATTGTCCTCACAAGATACTTGGGATGAGTACACCGGAGGAGGCGTTTTCTGGTAAGAGGCCTGATATTTCCCATTTGAGGATTTTTGGTTCACCTGTCTACATGCATGTGACGAAGGATGCTAGAAATAAGCTGGAGCCAACCGCAGAGGTTGGGATATTTGTGGGGTACACTGATACGCCCCACAACTATCATGTGTATTTTCCAGACAGTCGCAAGACTGTTGTGCGACGGGATATCAAATTTCAGTAGGAGAAAGCCATGAAGTGTTCGCTTGAGATGGAGCCACACTTGCATGCAGATGAGGAGCTATTAGTTCATAAGGATGAGCTTCAGGATGTGGATCAGCCACAAGAGGAAGTTCATGGAGTGGAAGAAACCACTCATGCAGCGCCAACCATTAGAGGGCGCAAGCGCACTACAGAAGCTGAGCGACTGGCTCAAGATGCAGAGAAGGTTGTAGGAGCACCTACAACACAGCGCAGACAGAGACAGTCACCGGACTGGTACACTAGATACATGGCTCTTGTGAGAAAATGTGTCGTGATTGAGCCATCCTCTTTCGAGGAAGCTGTGGAGGACCCCGCATGGGTAGATGCCATGGTGGAAGAGTATGATTCGATTGTCAGAAATAGTGCATGGGAGATTGTCCCAAGACCGGAGGGGAAATCAGTGGTGGGTTCGAGATGGATCTACAAGTTAAGCAGGCGGCTGACGGGAGTGTGGATAAGTACAAGGCAAGATTTGTTGCTTGTGGATTCTCACAGATCGAGGGGATCGATTATGAGGAGACCTTTGCACCTGTCGCAAGGTACTCTTCCATACGGACGATCCTAGCTATCTCAGCGTAGATGAGGTGGCACATCCATAAGATGGATGTGAAGACTGCATTCCTCAATGGAGTCATTGAGGAGGAGGTGTACATAGAGCAGCCCGAAGGTTTCGAGATCTTCAGCAGTGAGTCACATGTGTGCAGACTCAAGAGAGCACTGTATGGGTTGAAGCAAGCACCTTGTGCTTGGTACACACGGATAGACAGTTATTTCACTGGACTTGGATTCTCCAAGAGTGAGGCGAATCCAAACCTGTACCAGATTGTGGTGGAGGGTAAGTTCTTGATCATTGTACTTTATGTAGATGATTTGATTTTGACAGGTGATGAGCTGTTGATACTCTCATGCAAGGAGGATCTTGCAAAAGAGTTTGAGATGAAGGACTTGGGCCTCCTTCATTATTTTCTGGGATTGGAAATTTGGCAGCGCAGTGATGGACTGTTTGTTTCTCAGGGTAAGTATGCCCGGGAGATACTGGAGAAGTTCAACATGCATGGCTGCAAGCCTGTTGATACTCCTCTTTCTGGTGGTTGGAGGAAGGAGGATGCTACTTCAGCGGAGGTAGTGGATGCCACTGTTTATCGACAGTTGGTGGGGTCGCTTATGTATCTGGTCAATACACGACCTGATATATGCTATGTTGTTAACCAGCTTTCGCAAGCTATGGTTAAGCCTACCAAGCTCTTCTGGAAGGCAGGCAAGCATGTATTGCGTTATCTTAGAGGCACATCGGGATATGGCTTGTGGTACAGACATGAGGATGAGGTGAAGCTGTGTGGCTTCACGGATGCAGATTGGGCGGGGAGCCCAACGGACCGAAAGAGCACATCTGGAGGGATCTTCAATATCGGGTCGACAGCAGTTTCCTGGTACAGCAGGAAGCAGAGATCCGTGGCACTCAGTTCCGCGGAGGCCGAGTATATGGCAGCAAGCTTGGCTGCATGCGAGGCTATTTGGATGAGGAAGATTCTGGTCGGGTTGTTCGGGTCGCACTTGGAGCCTACTGTGATTTATTGTGATAACCAGAGTTGCATTAAACTCTCGGCTAATCCAGTATTTCATGATAGATCCAAACACATCGACATCAGGTACCATCATATCAGAGATTGTGTTCAGCGGAGAATCATGTTACTTTCATATGTTCCCACGGAGGATCGGGATGCTGACATCTTGACGAAGGCGCTCACCAGGAGCAAGTTCGAATTCCACAGAGGCAGGATAGGGGTTGCAGATAATCCATATCTTGTTGAGAGGGAGTGTTGAAAATGCAACAAGATGATGGAGCTTAGTGAAATGAAGTCGCCTTCACTAAGTGGGCCCACAGGCTATTTTTTGGCGCAAAGTCTATTTTTAGACTATGCCTATTTTTAGAAATATGGATCATGGTCTATGAGTTGCGGGATGCTATTTATGGATGATTTGTCGAGTTGGTAAAAATATATGGACCTCTATTTTTGTACATTGGGCGGTTTCTGTTTTTAGACTGTCGAGCTAAAAATAGAACAGTCAAATATTATTAACCCTTAATAATATTTAGACTATAAACATTATCTTATCCTCTTGGAGCACTTCAGTTTGATGCTTGGATGTGGCACATGCAGCTGACAGAAGGAAATACGATTTTCCTAAGGGTTAGTTGAGCTATTGCATGGTTGACTTCAGTTAGAACTCATGTGGCAGAGTTTGGTGGAGTTGATGAGACAGTTGGTGGAGTTGTGTTCTGTTTAACTTAGTTGAACTAGTTGTATTTAGTCTAATTGAAAAATACACTAGTGATGAGTGGTGTGAATTAATTATTAATTAATTCACTAATTATTAACTCATAAATCAACTAAAGAACACATCGGTTAACTGCAATGCATGGACAGTTCAGTGGAGACCAGTGTTAGAGGTGGGTGAAAGGGTGAGTCTACTATCAGTTGTGACTATGGCTATGCATGAGATTTGCACACACATTGATTGAGATTGCCAATGAGGATTGCGCAGTACAAGCCAGCTGGATTCGAACTTGGATCTGATCATTATTCATCTTGGATTGCGCAGTAGAGGCAGGAGGACTTGTGGAGGAGATTTGAACATGTGACTTGTTCATCTTCCGTGCTAGTTTGTGTGTAGCATGTGAGATAGTGCTGAGAGATGTGAGAGCTTTGTGCTATGTATTGTTACATGTTCTCTATCATTATAATATACAGATAGTTGGGGGTTTTCAGCTGTAAGCTTTCCCCATTACATACTGTGTTCTATGTGTGCTTGATTATTGTTTTTATGTGCGCTTGCGACTGCTTCTATTTCCGCATATTGATGATCAATTGTAGAAGAGGTTATGTATTATGCATGAAGCTTAAATAGTGTGTAATCAGGATAATCTTGGTGAATAATTCAGCAAATTATTAAAATTTCTACATGGTATTGGAGCGAAAATTGATCATCGGATCTATTACAGTGATTACAATTTATTTCGGTAGACAGAGTCTGTAAGCGGGCCAGGTAGCCTCTGGATCCATCCTTTCCTTTGAAAGGTGATATATCCAGTAAACGCCCCTACAGTCGATCTCTGTGCTAGAAATAATTTTTTCTCACAGATCCAGAAGCGGTTGAGTTTGAGCTGGTGGAATTCGAATTTTGCAGCAGTTTGTTTTCTTGGTGCCGGAGTTGAAATGTCTTTCAACGGATTGCGACTGGAATATGCCCTTGAGGGCAGTTCGAATTATGTTGCATGGAAGGACAGAATGGAGGCGGTATTAGATGATAACGGGCTGAAGGAGTTCATAGATGCTGAGGTCCCAAAGCCTACTGATGCTGCTCAAGTTGAGGCTTGGCAAAAGAAGATGGCAAAATGTCGAAGGATTCTGTTGGAGGGCGTGAAGGATCACATTGTATCCAGCATGCATGGAAAAGCTTCTCCATACTTGATGTGGAAAGCGTTGAAATATTTATTCCAAAGCAAGAGCGACCAGAGGAAGTTGGTGCTCAAGGATAAACTCAGACACATAAAGATGGAGAAAGGCGACAGTATGCCCAAGTACCTCACGAAGTTCATCCAATGCAGGGATGAGCTGGGAAGTGTGGGGGTGACTGTCAATGATGAGGAATTGGTGAGCTTGGCTCTCCTTGGTCTTCCAAAGAGTTGGCATGCCTATCAGGATTCTGTCAATGGTCGGGAGAAATTTCCAGGATGGGAGCGACTTTGGTCGGGTCTTGTGCAAGAGGAGATACGGTGGAATACCAGAGACGGATCTTCATCAAAGGCATATGATGAAGAAAATTTCACTTTGGCTACCAAAGCAAAGAAGGGGAAGAGCAAGAAAGCTTCTCATTCTGGTGCGAAAGGCAAGAAGCAGGACATGTCCAAGGTGAAGTGTTTTCACTGTCACCAACACGGACATTATGCCACAAATTGTCCGCAGAAGAAGAAAAATAAGCAAGCTGCTGGATCTGCAGTGGGAGAGGCCTTAGCCTCGCAGTTTGAGATGGATTTTTCGCTAATCGCATGCTTGGTATCAAGTGTGATGGGATCAATACGGTTCTTGGACAGTGGTGCGTCTTTTCACATGACTGGAGATCGAGATCTGTTTTCAGATCTGGATGAGAAAGATCTTGGAGTGCACATCGAGATGGGCGATGATGGTAGATACAGTGCAACCGGTATCGGTACCATTTCCTTTGAGAGGGAGTCTGGTAAACCCTTCGTATTGAAGGAAGTGATGCATGTTCCAGGATTGAAGAAGAATCTGATCTCTGTGGCGATGTTAGAAGACAAGGGGTATGATGTTGTCTTCAACGAGGGAAAGGCTTTCCTGCGCATTAAGACAACTGGAGAAACCCGGAAGATAGGGGTTCGAATCAAGAACCTTTATCAGCTGCAAGTAGATGGCTGCGCAGCAATGGCATGCAAGGCGGAAGGAGTGGTGAGCCGGGATGATGGTGAGCTGTGGCACCGGAGATTGGGCCACCTTCACCATGGAGCTTTGAAGATACTGCAACAGATTTCTACTGGGCTTCCTAAGGGCACTCTTGCGTAGTCAGATCAGTGCAAGGGGTGTACCTTGGGAAAATTTGTGAAAGCCACCTTTCACGAGAAGGATAGTCGTGCCACGACGATCCTTGAGAGAATTCACACAGACGTGTGTGGACCTTTCTCAGTAGCTTCGACAACAAAGCACAAGTACTATGTGATCTTTGTTGATGATTTCTCTCGGAAGTGCTGGATCTTCTTCATGCAGAAGAAGAGCGAGACATACTCAAAGTTCTGTGAGTTCAAGGCGCTGGTTGAGAAGGAATCGGGGAAGCATGTGAAGGCTCTTAGGAGCGACAATGGTGGTGAATTCATCTCTGCTAAATTCAAGGACTTTTGTAGCGCAGAAGGAATTCAGAGAGAGCTCATAGCACCCCATAACCCACAACAGAACGGGGTTGCTGAGCGGAAGAACAGAACGATCGTGGGTGCTGCACGAGTGATGTTGCATGATCAGGGCCTACCCATTCACTTGTGGGCGGAGGCATGCAATACTGCAATATATGTGTAGAACCGTTTTCCTCACAAGATACTTGGCATGAGTACACCGGAGGAGGCGTTTTCTGGTAAGAGGCCTGATATTTCCCATTTGAGGATTTTTGGTTCACCTGTCTACATGCATGTGACGAAGGATGCCAGAAAGAAGCTGGAGCCGACTACAGAGGTTGGGATATTTGTGGGGTACACTGATACGCCCTACAACTATCGTGCGTATTTGCCAGACAGTCGCAAGACTGTTGTGCGACGGGATATCAAATTTCAGGAGGAGAAATCCATGAAGTGTTCGCTTGAGATGGAGCCACACTTACATGCAGATAAGGAGCTATTAGTTCCTACGGATGAGCTTCAGGATGTGGATCAGCCACAAGAGGAAGTTCATGGAGTGGAAGAAACCACTCATGCAGCGCCAACCATCAGAGGGCGCAAGCGCACTACAGAAGCTAAGCGACTGGTTCAAGATGCAGAGAAGGTTGTAGGAGCACCTACAACACAGCGCAGACAGAGAGAGTCACCGGACCGGTACACTGGATACATGGCTCTTGTGAGAAAATGTGTCGTGACTGAGCCATCCTCTTTTGAGGAAGCTGTGGAGGACCCCGCATGGGTAGATGCCATGGTGGAATAGTATGTTTCGATTGTCAGAAACAGTGCATGGGAGACTGTCCCAAGACCGGAGGGGAAATCAGTGGTGGGTTCGAGATGGATCTACAAAGTGAAGCAGGCGGCTGACGGGAGTGTGGAGAAGTACAAGGCAAGATTTGTTGCCTGTGGCTTCTCACAGATCGAGGGGATCGATTATGAGGAGACCTTTGCACCTGTCGCAAGGTACTCTTCCATACGGACGATCCTAGCTCTCTCATCGTAGATGGGGTGGCACATCCATCAGATGGATGTGAAGACTGCGTTCCTCAATGGAGTCATTGAGGAGGAGTTGTACATAGAGCAGCCCGAAGGTTTCGAGATCTTCAGCAGTGAGTCGCATGTGTGCAGACTCAAGAGAGCACTGTATGGGTTGAAGAAAGAACCTCGTGCTTGGTACACACGGATAGACAGTTATTTCATCAGACTTGGATTCTCCAAGAGTGAGGCGGATCCTAACCTGTACCAGATTGTGGTGGAGGGTAAGTTGCTGATCATTGTACTTTATGTAGATGATTTTATTTTGACGGGTGATGAGCTGTTGATACTTTCATGCAAGGAGGATCTTGCTAGAGAGTTTGAGATGAAGGATTGGGGCCTCCTTCATTATTTCCTGGGATTTGAAATTTGGCAGCGCAGTGATGGACTATTTGTTTCTCAGGGTAAGTATGCCCGGGAGATACTGGAGAGGTTCAACATGCAAGGCTGCAAGCCTATTGACACTCCTCTTTTTGGTGGTTGGAGGAAGGAGGATGCTACTTCAGCGGAGGTAGTGGATGCCACTGTCTATCGACAGTTGGTGGGGTCGCTTATGTATCTGGTCAATACACGACCCGATATATGCTATGCTGTTAACCAGCTTTCACAAGCTATGGTTAAGCCTACCAAGCTCTTCTGGAAGGCAGGCAAGCATGTATTGCGTTATCTTAGTGGCACATCGGGATATGGCTTGTAAAGATGAGACATGAGGATGTCATGAAAAGCTATGTGGCTTCACGGATGCGAATTGGGTAGGGGAGCCTAATGGACGAGAAGAGCATATGGAGAGGGATATTCGGTATCACGTCGACGGTAGTTTTCTTGGTACGGCGGGGAAGCGAGGATCCGTGGCACTCGGTTCGGCGGAGGCCGAGTAGTATATGGCGGCAAGCTTGGGGGCATGCCGAGGCCATATGGATGGGGAAGATTCTGGTCGGGTTGTTCGGGTCACACTTGGAGCCTACTGTGATTTATTGTGATAACCAGAGTTGCATTAAACTCTCGGCTAATCCAGTATTTCATGATAGATCCAAACACATCGACATCAGGTACCATCATATTAGAGATTGTGTGCAACGGAGAATCATGTTACTTTCATATATTCCCACGGAGGATCAAGATGCTGATATCTTGACGAAGGCGCTCACCAGGAGCAAATTTGAATACCACAGAGGCAGGATAGGGGTTGCAGATAATCCATATCTTGTTGAGAGGGAGTGTTGAAAATGCAACAAGATGATGGAGCTTAGTGAAATGAAGTCGCCTTCACTAAGTGGGCCGCAGGCTATTTTTGGCGCAAAGTCTATTTTTAGACTATGTCTATTTTTAGACATATGGATCATGGTCTATGAGTTGCAGGATGCTATTTATGGATGATTGGTCGCGTTGGTAAAAATAGATGGACCTCTATTTTTAGACATTTGGCGGTTTCTATTTTTAGACTGTCGGGCTAAAAATAGAACAGTCAAATATTATTAACCCTTAATAATATTTAGACTATAAACATTATCTTATCCTCTTGGAGCACTTCAGTTTGATGCTTGGATGTGGCACATGCAGCTGACAGAAGGAAATATGCTTTTCCTAAGGGTTCTTTGAGCTATTGCATGGTTGACTTCAGTTAGAACTCATGTGGCAGAGTTTGGTGGAGTTGATGAGACGGTTGGTGGAGTTGTGTTCGGTTTAACTTAGTTGAACTAGTTGTATTTAGTCTAACTGATAAATACACTAGTGATGAGTGGTGTGAATTAATTATTAATTAATTCACTAATTATTAACTCATAAATCAACTAAAGAATACATCAGTTAACTGCAATGCATGGACAGTTCAGTGGAGACCAATGTTAGAGGTGGGTGAAAGGGTGAGTCTACTATCAGTTGTGACTATAGTTGTGCATGGGATTTGCACACACATTGATTGAGATTTCCAATGAGGATTGTGCAGTAAAATCCAGTGGGATTCGAACTTGGATCTCATCCATTCTCATCTTGGATTGCGCAGTAGAGGCAGGCAGACTTGTGGAGGAGATTTGAACCTGTGACTTGTTCATCTTCCGTGCTAGTTTGTGTGTAGCATGTGAGATAGTGCTGAGAGTTGTGAGAGCTTTGTGATATGTATTGTTACATGTTCTCTATCATTATAATATACAGATAGTTGGGGGTTTTTAGCTGTAATCTTTCCCCATTACATACTGTGTTCTATGTGTGCTTGATTATTGTTTTTATGTGCGCATGCGACTGCTTCTATTTCCTCATATTGATGATCAATTGTAGAAGAGGTTATGTATTATGCATGAAGCTTAAATAGTGTGTAATCAGGATAATCTCGGTGAATAATTCAGCAAATTATTCAAATTTCTACATGAACCAATCATTTATGCTCCTTGGTGGCCGAAAACAACCCCTATCTGGGTTACCAACAATAGATTCCTTATGCTGGTGCTCAAAGGAATGTTGCCCAGGAAATTCCATCATGCCTTGGCTATTCTCAACGCGACCTCAATGGATAGTTTCCCTTTTTTGCAACTTTAGAGTTACTGGATTTAAAATGGCTCACCAATGACCCAATCATTTATGCTCCTTGGTGGTCGATGATACCCCATAAATTACCCTAAGATATTCCTAAGTTCAATGGAAACCCTAGGGAAGACCCGTCGACTCACGTTATGACTTATCATTTGGGGTGTTCATCTAAATCCCTAAATGATGACTCTATTCTACTACGTCTTTTCCAACGTACGTTCACTGGTCCAGCTGCAAAATGGTACATTGAGTTACCAGGATATTATTTTGATAATTTCACTACCCTAGCTACTATCTTTTTGACCCACTTCCAGTTACCCATACGATATGAAACTAGAATGAAACTCTTGAATAATTTTAAATAGACTAATGCTACTTACATTTCTGATCATATTCATGAGTGGCATCGTCGTCGTAGAATGGTTAAGACATTTGTTCCTGATCAGCTCCTTGCTGAGTGGTTCATTAAGTCCTTTTTACCATCTATAACTGAGGATGTGGCTAAGGGTGGTGTTGTCACTGAAGAGCAGGTTATTTCTCGTGCCCAATATTTAGACTTTATTTATACTCAGTCTCGCACGCTCTACAAGAAAATTCCTAACGCGCCGCGATCTAATTTTACTATTCCTCCTTCATCTAAGGACGGTCATGCCGATGATGGTATGATTAGTACTGCAAGAAAAAATCACTCTACTACACTGATCCTGTGCCTTCTTCCGAAATCCATGTCATGTAATCTGACAAGGGAAAAAGTGACAAGCAACCCGGAAGTAAGAAAAAGGGGAAATCAAAGAAAAAGCAAACTTCTACCCAGCAGGAAAGATCATCTGATCAATTGACTGGAAATTGGAAACCTCATTACCCTTTCATAATATATAATGAGGAACACTTTTTTCGAGGCTGTCCTCACCGCACTGAAGTTTCAAAAATGGTTAAGAACTCGCATGCGTCAACTGCGTTGACAAATCCATTTCCGAAACCGGACACAAATTTGGTTGCTACGGATCCATCTTCTAGTTCACAAGTGCTTGTGATGTCTGTCACAAAGCCATCAACTAATGTTTTGGTGTTAACACGTAATAAATATTACAATAGTCAGGCTACTGATCAACCTACTACCTCGACCAAGAATCCATCTACAAAATCGATACCACCAACTGATATTCCTGAATTGACAATTAAGCTACCGAAGGGAGTCGTTCATAAATTGAAATTTAATCCTCGAGCTAAAGTATTCAAAATTATAATATATTTGAAGATTTAGCTCAATCCCCTTCAGCTATGTTAGCGCTTGAGGTGCTACAAAATTGTCCCTCCCAAAAGCAAGCTTTTTTATTGGTAATTGGTGGAATCGACCTGACATATTCCAATCTCGTAGTCTTTAATCATACGGGCTATGTGCCGCAATTACTAGCAGAATTGGCATTCTCCATCCAGGTAAATGTTCTCAATCACCTTGTTCATCGTACTATTATTGATGAGGGAGCATCTACGTGCATTATTTCTCTAAACTATTGGAATTCACTTGGCTCACTGTGCCTATCTCAATTGCCAATGGCATTGAAAGCTTTCAACAGACGTACATATAAGCCTCGCGGTATTCTCAATAACCTGCATGTTGAATTAGGGGGAAAATCAGTGAAATTTGAAGTTGAGGTCATTGACAGACCCCTTGACTACAATATTTTACTCGAAAGGCCATGGGTATATGCTATGACTGTGATCGTTTCTACATATTTTAGAATGATCGCATTTCCACATAAAGGTGTCATCACAGTCATCAATCAAATATCCTTCTTTGCCTCTAGTTCCCAGGTAACTGGAAGCATTCCGGTAGTTCACGCACCCCAAATCGAACTTCAGAACATTGATGTAGGAATCTTAAACGATTCCATTCTCATGGGAACCTTTGCATTATCGCCGCCTGTGACATTGCAAGAAATTGCAATTATAGAGACCTTCTACATGATATATTCCACTCCATTTGGCTTAAGGGATATTACGGGTGATTTTGAAGTTGTTACTGTAGAAATTTGCTGAATAATGAAGATTTATTCATCGAGATTATCCTGGTCACACACTAATTCTAATTCATGCATAACACATAACCTCTTCTACAATTGATCATCAATATGCGGAAATAGAAAGCAGTCACATGCGCACATAAATACAATAGTCAAACACACATGAACACAGTATGTAATGGGGAAAGCTTACAACTGAAAACCCCCAACTATCTGTATATTATAATGATAGAGAATCATGTAACAATCATAGTACAATACTCCTCACAAGTACTCAGTACTGTCTCCAAAAGTTACACACAAACTAGCTCAGATTTGAACAAGTCACAGGTTCAAATCTCCTCCACTGTTTGCCTGCCTCTACTACGCAATCCAAGATGAGAATGAATGAGATCAAATATCAAATCCCCTTGGCTTTAACTGCGCAATTCTCATTGGAAATCTCAATCAAAGCTTGTGCAAATCTCATGCACGGTATAGTCACAAGTGATAGTAGACTCCACCCTTTCTCCTACCTCTTCCATTGGTCTTCACTGAACTGTACATGCACTGAGTTAACTGATGTGTTCTTTAGTTGATTTATGAGTTAATAATTAGTGAATTAAATAATATTTAATTCACACCACTCATCTCTAGTGTATTAGTCAGTTTAACTAAATACAAGGTTCAGCTAAGTTAAGCACAACACAACTCATGTTGTCTCATCGACTCCACCGAACTTTCTTGCCCTTGGGTTCTCGCCTTCAGTCGACAGCGAGCTAGCTCAACCTGACCCCCGCCTTTAGGAAAAGCGTGTTTGTCTGTCCGGCTGCATGTGCACATCCAGGCATCTGAGCGGTACTCCAAGAGGATAAGATAATGTTTATAGTCCAAATATTATTAAGGGCTAATAATATTTGATTGTTCTATTTTTAGACAGGCAGTCTAAAAATAGACTTCGACCTGTATGTCTAAAAATATATGTCCATATATTTTTACCAACTTGACCAATCATCCAAGAATAGCATCTCGCAACTCCTAGACCATGCTCCATATGTCTAAAAATAGACATAGTCTAAAAATAGACTTTTCGACAAAAATCACATGTGTGGTCCCCACCTAGTTTAGTTGATCAATCTCCAACTAGGATCAGGAAAGATGTTTCAGGAGACCTCCTTCACTGTTTATTGTTACCATTTTCAACACTCCCTCTCAACAAGAAAGGAATGTCTTTGCATGCGACATGCAACTCCATGCATTCACCCTGCAACCTTCACAAGCGCCATGCAACTCATGCATGCACCATGCAACTCCATGTATGCGCCATGCACCCTTTGCATGCAACATCTCCGAAATTGAATAGGCTCCAAGCAACTCAATCAGTCTGATGCATCTATCATCAAAGTCTTTTACCTCTGCTTAGCTACTGCACATGTCATCAGGAACCACTGCGCTGTTGAACTCTTGCACCCATGCACTCTTGCACTTGCTGTCAACTATGATTCGCGCTCCAGTATCCGACACTGTCACTTTGATCTGCCTGCTTCAATCTAACTTATCTGCTACTGCTGCGCTGTGGGCACTTCGTAGCCAGGTTCAATTCATGAGATCCACACCATCTCCATGAATCCTGCCCTGAATCTCCACCTGGGATTACTCATGCATGTCGCCCCACCTCTCACCTGGTGGTATAGCTGCATGCACTCCCTCTGCCCATCTGGCACGAAGTTTCTTTGCATGAGTGGTCTCTCCCACTCCATGATCCTCTTGTGGCTGCTCCACACCCTGAGGTTCACTTTCACCTGGATGCAAAACTTGCTCCCTCTCAAGCTTCAGTTGCATGTCTTTCTCCCGCTTCCCAACAGTAGGAAGCTTCGTAGACATCCCATCTACTTCAAGTTTGTAGAGATTCTTTGCCCGAATCCCAACCTTCTTGACTTGTCCCGTTGCCTTGTGCTGAAGGAAAAATTTCCCTTCTCTAAATACAACTTCATACCCTTTATCCTCTAACATTGCGACTGAGATCAAATTCTTTGTTAAACCTGGTACATGCAATACATCTTGTAAAAGAATGAGTTTACCTGACTCCCTCTGAAAGGTTATGGTACCAATGCCGGTCGCATTGTATCGTCCATTGTCGCCCAAATCAACATGCATCTGGAGATTTTTCTCCACCAAGTCACTGAAAAGATTCACATCTCCCGTCATGTGAAAGGAAGCACCACTATCAAAATACCACCCCGATCCCAATGCACTAGACACCATGTATGCGATCAATGAGAAGTCCAGCTCAAATTGCGAGGCAAGAGCCTCACCAGCTGCAGCTCCAGCAGCCTGCTTGTTCTTCTTCTTTTGTGGACAATTCGTGGTGTAATGTCCATGATCGTGACAGTGAAAACACTTCACTTTGGACATGTCACGCTTTTTACCATCCGCACCGGATTGAGAAGCCTTCTCCTTGCCCTTCCCCTTCCTTGATTTGGTAGCCAAAGCGCAATCTTCTTCATCAGATACCTTTGATGAAGATCCATCCCTGGTATTCTACCTTATCTCCTCTTGCACAAGATCCGACCAAAGTCTCTCCCATCCTGGCAATTTCTCCCGACCATTGACAGAATCCTCATAGGAATGCCAAATCTTCGAAATACCAAGGAGAGCCAAGCTCACCGAGTCCTCATCATCCACACTAACTCCTACACTCCCAAGCTCATCCCTTCAGTGGACAAACTTTGTCAAGTATACCGGAATAGTGTCATTCTTCTCCATCTTAATTTTCCTGAGTTTATCCTTGAGCTCCAACTTCCTCTGGTTGCTCTTGCTCTGGAACAATTCTGTCAACGCTTTCCACATCAAGTATGGAGAATATTTTCCATGCAGGCTGGATACTATGTGATCCTTCACGCCCTCCAACAGAATCCTTCGACACCTTGCCATCTTCTTTTGCCAAGCCTCAACTTGAGCAACATCAGTAGGCTTTGGGACTTCAGCATCTATGAAATCCTTCAGCCCATTATCATCTAACACCACCTCCATCCTATCTCTACATGCAATATAATTCGAGCTTCCTTCAAGAGCGTACTCCAATCGCAATCCTTGATAAGACATTTTGACTTCAACACCAAGAAAACACTGCTGCAAAATTCGAATTCCAAGCTCAAAACTCAACTGCTTCTGGATCTGTGAGAAAAAATTATTTCTAGCACAGAGATCGACTGTAAAGGCATTTACTGGATATATCACCTTTCAAGGAAAGGATGGATCCAAAGGCTACCTGGCCCGTTACAGACTCTGTCTACCGAAATAATTGCGATCACTGTAATGGATCCCGATGATCAATTCTCTCGCTCTGATACCATGTAGAAATTTGCTGAATAATGAAGATTTATTCATCGAGATTATCTTGGTCACACAATAATTCGAATTCATGCATAACACATAACCTCTTCTACAATTGATCATCAATATGCGGAAATAGAAAGCAGTCGCATGCGCACATATATACAATAGTCAAACACACATGAACACAATATGTAATGGGGAAAGCTTACAACTGAAAACCCCCAACTATCTGTATATTATAATGATAGAGAATCATGTAACAATCATAGTACAATACTCTCACAAATTTTCAGTCACAATCTCCAAAAGTTACACACAAACTAGCTCGATTTGAACAAGTCTGAGGTTCCGTCTCCCTCCCTTCAGACCTTTTTGCCTCTCTCTCATGATCCAGAATGAGAATGTGAAAGGTCAAAGGTAAAATCCCCTTAAACTGCTTCCCCATAATTCTGTCATTGGCAATCTCAATCAGCTTGTACAAATCATGCAGGTATGATCCCTGGCCGATAGCTGAACTCCACCTACCTCTTCATGGTCTTCCTTGTGTACATGCAGTTAACTGATGTGTTCTTTAGTTGATTTATGAGCTAATAATTAGTGAATTAATTAACAATTAATTCACACCACTCATCACTAGTGTATTTTCCAGTTAAACTAAATACGACTAGTTCAACTAAGTTAAACCGAACACAACTCCACCAACTGTCTCATCAACTCCACCAAACTCTGCCACATGAGTTCTAACTGAAGTCAACCATGCAATAACTCAACTAACCCCTAGGAAAAGCGTATTTCCATACATCATCTGCATGTACCCTTGAAGCATCAATGCAGAAGTGCTCCAAGAGAATAAGATAATGTTTAGTCCAAATATTATTAAGAGCTAATAATATTCGACATATCTATTTTTAGGCAGTAGATCCTAAAAATGACTTAGTTTCTGTCCACCTAAATGAGTGTTCATCTCTTTTGTTGACTCTGATAATCATCCAAGAATAGCATCCCTCAACTCCTAGACCATGCTCCATATGTCTAAAAATAGACATAGTCTAAAAATAGACTTTTCGACAAAATCACATGTGTGGTCCCCACCTAGTTTAGGTGATCACTTTCCAACTAGGATCAGGAAAGATGTTTCAGGAGGCCTCCTTCACTGTTTCTTGTTGCCATTTCAACAGTTCACGTTGGATTCTTCTGTAGCCAAGGCAATTGAGCTAAGCATAGCAATCCAATCATAGCAGTGGCGGGAAATCATCATCGTCGGTAGTTTGGGTTGATCGTTTCATTCGTCTATGGTACTCATATCATCCTTTCCCTCAACACAATTTAAATAGAATAATAGCAAAACAATCATGTTAGAAGAACCATGGAAGATCATCATCATGGTCCATCTCTTGAGATTATGAAGAAGATAATCTTAGTGAACTATATCACCCATCGATCAAAATATTATTTTTAGATTCTTCTATTAATGGCGATTAAGAGAATACAGTAAATATTGAAGAAACCATTTCTATCGATATTTCGACCAAATCCGGTGTTGTATGAAACATTCATGTCAGTGTGTCTTGTTGTCCATCATAACTCGAAACATATCGCTCTCTCTTTCATGAATTTCATGATGTATTTTCTTGGTCCTACGAGGAAATGCCAGGAATAATACTAGTATCGTTGAACACACTATTAATATGTACCCTGATGTCGATCCTGTAAGTCAATGCCTTTGTCTTGTTCATCCGAAGAAAGCCACTGCCATTAAAGAAAAAGTTGAAACATTGTTCCTGTTATGAAAAAACAAGGAACCATTAGAGTTTGCATCGATTATCGAGATGTCAATCTTGCTTGTCCAAAAGACAACTATCCTATTCCCTTTATCGACCAGATTATTGACGATTGTGCTGGATGAAAAATATTTTCATTCATTGATGGATTTTATGGCTACTATCAAATCAATATTCACCCAGAGGACAAATATAAGACAACATCCATCTATCCCTGGGGCACATTCGGTTATCGGAAACTCCTATTTGGTTTAAAGAATGTTGGGGAAAATTTTCAGAGAGCAATGAATTATGCTTTCAATGACATCAAGCACATTTTTCAACCCTATCTAGACGATTTACCTGCGCATTCACGAAACCAGACTAATCACCAGATGGATTTGAGAGATATATTTTTATGTTGCCGACACTACAAAATACGCCTCAATCCACATAAATGTGTGTTTTGTGTTGGTTTTGGTCATTTGCTAGGATTCGTCGTCTCAAATGAAGGAATTTGAATAGACCCACTTAAGGTCTAGGCCATTCTTGATCTGCCTGTGCCACCAAATTTGATTCAGTTACAAAAAATTCAGGGAAATGCTAACTTCCTAAGGAGGTTCATACCCAACTACGCCGAAATGGCTAAAGGATTTGCTCGACCCTTGAAAAAGGGGATTCCCTTCCATTGGGACCAAGTTGTGCAAGCTTCTTTTGATGCTGTCAAGGATACACTTATCTGGGCATCATTAATGTATCCCCCCAATTATCAGAGTGATTATTTGTCATATATCACCACGGCTGATATGACCATTGCTATGGTATTGGTCCAAGTATAAAATGGGATAGAACATCAGATCTATTATTTGAGTCATAATCTCAATGATACGAAAGTGAAGTATTCGTACATAGAAAAGCTTGCCTTGGTGGCTATTTAAGATGTCCAAAGATTTCGCCCTTATATCCTGTTCCCGAAAACCATTGTCATTTTGGATTGCAACCCGATGACTTACATCTTATCACATCAATTTCTTGGGGGAAAGTATTCAAAATGGTTTGTCATTTTGCAGGAATTTGATTTGGAATTTATCAAATCCAAGTCAAAGATGTCTTTAGTTTTGGTTGAGCTTCTTTGTGACCTTCCCTCTGATAGTACTGCTACTACGTCGGAACCATCTATTCCTGACGAGTCTCTGTTTCTAATCGGATCATCTGATCCTTGGTATGGGGATTTTATCATTTATCTCCAGACTGAGAATTTTCGACCTGATACCTCTCGCTCTAACCAACGACGTATTCGATTCCAAGCCAAATATTATATGATCGTCAGTGATACACTTTATCCTTGTGGTGTTGATACAATTTTAAGAAGGTGCCTCACTCATGAGGAGGCTAAAAAGGTTTTAAATGATTGTTATGTTGGGGCTTGTGGTGGACATTTGTATAGATACGTTACCTCGTAGAAGATACTCTGCGCCAGTTACTTTTGGGCTACCATATTTCGCGACTGCATCCTCGCGGTCAGAAGTTGTCATGCGTGCGAGATATTTGATCATAAAATCTGCAAACCACCAACGCCAATGAATCCTATTGTCTCTGTGGGACCATTTTAAAAATGGGACATTAACTTCATGACCTGTAACCCTTGTTCGTCTGGGGGCATGGTTATATTATTGTTGCAGTAGACTACTTCACCAAGTGGGCCGAAGCGATGAATACATTCAATAACATAAGACAAACAACTGCATTTTATCTTTAATCATGTCATTTCATGGTTTGGGGTCCCACAGACTATAGTCACAGATCATGGATCACATTTTTGCAACCATATGATGAATGAATTGATTGCCAAATTAGGACTGTCACATGATAGTTCTACTCATTATCCACAATGAAATGGTCAAGTTGAGGCTATTAACAAGATTCTTAAATGAATGCTTCCACAAACGATAGGAGTTCATAAACGAAATTGGCATTTGATCCTATAGTTGGCCTTGTGGGTGTACCAAACCTCGGTGAGAAACGCAACCGGATTTACTCCTTTCAATTGGTGTATGGTCTGAAAGCTATCTTGCCAATCCAATGTGAAATACCATCGTTAAAAATCACAATCAACTTATTACCCGACAGATATGCTGAAGAAGCACATCTTTTTAACCTCATCCATCTTGATGAAACACGTCGTGAAGACGAATTGGCCAACGAAGTGCATAAGTGACATATAAAGGCACAATACGACAAGCATGTCCAGCCTCGCATTTTATCAGAGGGTGACCTGGTCCTTTTTTATGATTAGGAAGTTGATATAATAGGTACATGAAAATTTGAGCCATTATGGCATGGCCCCTATATTGTCAAAAGAGTTCTTGATAAGGGTGCCTATGAGTTGGTAGATTACGATGGAATTCCATTAGCGCAAACCCAAAATGGGTTGTATTTGAAACGTTATTATGCTTAATCATGAGCATAGTATTTTTTTGTATTATATTGTATATATGATGTTGATTTGCATTTACTGTCTTAGTTTTGTTTTCTAGAGTTTTCTCGAAGTTAGTAGTCTGCTTAACATTTCATCGCAGATGTCTAAATCTTTGGAACCATTTGTTGGGTATGCTGATGGTGTTAGTCGTAGTACACAAAATATATCCTCTGTAGCGCGGGCCATTTTCACTCTGAATGGCGAGTTGGTGGGTTTTCAAAGGATTTGTATCGGTCATTCTACAAACAATATCGCTGAGTATAGCACATTGATCGAACTTATCTCTGATGCCATTTCATTTGGTATTAACCGCATCATCATAAGTTTAAACTCACAACTTGTGGTATTACAACTTACTAGTGTTTATACTGTTAGAAATCCAACATTGCATTGTATGTTCCTAAGAGTTTGACTTTTGGAAAGACATTTTGATTTCATTCAATATCAACACATTTCCAGAAACTTGAACACATTAATTAATTCTTTAGTGAATTATTTTATAGACAAACATTTGCAAAACATGTAAAGATACATTCACATAATTGAATAGGATTGCGTAATAAACATAGGAAAACACTGAAATCTAGTAGATAGATAGTTATAGGTTCTTACCAAATTTTTTCCCAAGACACATTGGTCATCTGACCTCAAAATGTATGCAACATGTGAAAAGTAAACTAGTGGTGATCATGATAACATGCTACTGATCTAGATATCCTACACAATAACCACATTTGATGGTTAGGAATGCCAATAGTATGGCGCTGTAGTCGCATGGGTAGCTCTTCGATCTGGAAATCTGGAATCCTGAAGGTCAACACTTGTATGTGATGTTGAAGCTCAACAAGAGTCTCAGCCATATCCAAATCCTGAAGGAATTCTCTCCTGAAATCCCTCTCTGTTGGCTCATCCGCTCCATGCTCTGGCTCTCCCACTAGTGAACTCGACCCACATATGAATTACATCAAAACTTTAGTTTAGTCTTGGGAAAACATTAAAATACAAAAACATGTATAAACCTTAGAAAAATAGAAAAACATGGTCAAAACATTCTTACCGATTGCACCCCACTGAGCGCCTTCTGGTAAAGCTAAGTCTGGATCTCCTTAGAAGTCGATGCCTGCATATGCATAGTCATCAATGGCGATAATATGTCACCTAAACCAGACGAAGAATGTAGTTGAGAACACAATGGATGATTAACCAGCTTGCCTAGCCATCAGTTCTACCCATCTCTGCATCCTTGGATCTCTAGGGTTAGATATACCCAACGTTACATGCTGAGGCCGCATTAGTGGAATCTTCTCTAAGGAAAAATAAATGAGGATCGAACCATAGTTGAAATTTTTCTTCCTTCCTCCCTTTTCCTTGCTCAGTTTTTCTCTCATTTGAGAAAGTACAGCTTCAACCCAATTGAAAATTGTTGGTTCCATGCACTCTAGCGCATACTACATATAAGATCTGTTTGCTACATAGAGTGTAGCAGTACTAGCAAGCTTTGCAATCATGAATAAGATGGTTCTCCATGGAAAATCACGAAAATCACGGATGTTTATTTTCCCATCCTTGCTAGGCCCTACCCTTGGATTGCAATACTGAAATATATAATCTCTCACCGTCTCTCCTCTGAGAGCAGACCTTGAGAGATAAATGGGTAGGCCTCTCCTCGACAAGCTTGTCAAAAAATAGATATCTTCCATTAAAATTGGGACCACTTTGTTCCCAATATGAAATGCCTCAATTTCCAGAACCCTTGCATGAACAAGGAACTCCAATAGTTCCATCTATTGCCTCATACCCAATAGACAAAAGTACTTCAATAACCTGCAGTCTCTGAGGGCCCTTACAGTACCTAGATCATTAAGGGAAATCATGTTTTTTTCTTCATTCTCTCTTTCCCTCCAAGTAATTATAATTTTGGTCTGTTGAATCCCTAAAATACAACCATAAGACTCATTAGGACCCTTTTCATGCAAAAAACTAGGCAAAATTTGGGCACATTGCAAAAATAAAAAATGTGAATTGTGCCAGCCTTGGACAAGAGACAGTGCGTTGCATATACACCTAGCCTTCATTTCAGGTGCATTCCAATGCAGGTTTCGACATCCAAGGGTGCGTTTCCATCTTTTGAAAATAGATTTACCCTAAGGGGCCAAAATCCCTAAAAATTGCAATGAAATGAAACAAAAAGACTACTAAAGGAAAGAGGAGGTTTATGGCACCAACCTGGTTCAAACAAGGAGGAAAACCGTCCACAGAATCGTGCGTTTCCCTCTTTTAAAAACAGATTTACCCTAAGGGGCCCAAATCCATAAAAAATTGCAATGAAATGAAACAAAAAGACTACTAAAGGAAAGAGGAGGTTTGTGGCACCAACCCGATTCAAACAATGAGGAAAACCGTCCACAGAACCGATTGCAATCAACAGCTGAAGTTCGAGGGAAAAAGCAGGTTCAAGGCTCCAAAATGCAAATGGTGACTTTAAAATGGTAAAAATGAATAGTAAAAACTCTTTTAATTAGTTATTTGATTATTTTCACATCATGTTTATTGCTATGACTATGGTTTTATTCATTTGTTATCATGAAACAAGTATTTTTAATCCATTTGATGTTGTTCTAAACAGTTTTGCAACTGATATAGCACATTTATTTCAAGAATTATTTGACCAAAAAGTATACTTTTATCCTTATTTTTCGATCTTTGATAAAAAACAAAAAAGGACTTGAAGCGCACTTTTATTTCTTTTTCGAGCTTCGATAACAACAAAAAAGGAACCCCCAGAGTCTTCTTTTAGCTCTTTTCAGACTCCGATAATGTGAAAATATTAGCGAGCACTTGTCTTTTAGAGCTTGTAAAAGTAAATAAATTGATATCTACTCAGTATAAGTTTAACCCTTTTCCAGATTGAGATAGATTATTTACTAAAAAATGAAAACCTTAGTCGAACATGGCTAGGAGGTTCTCTCAGATATCATTTTACACTTTTTTCGGATCTGAGAGACAACTTTATGAAAAAGTACTTATGGAGTTTTCTTTTTTCCTCTTTTTCAAACTCTCTAAATATGAAAAAGTACTGGGCTGTCACTGTCGTTAGGCTCGTCAAAACATAAAATTACGACGAGCTTGTTGATCATGTCAAGAATAGAGTTTCATTTATCGCTAGACTCGTTAAATTATTAAATAGTGATACATTATTCGCTCGAAGGGTTGAATTATAAATCAAGCATATGTTATCCTCCTCAAGCTTGTTAAAAAATAAAGAGCTAATGGTCGACAAATGACTGGGGAAAATTTGGGAAAGTGAACAGAACTTTTACGGTAGCAGGTTGCTCTTGAACATGACACTTCATTCGATCATTTTGACTATTTGGGTTGGGTAATCTTCTTGATAGTTCATTCATACCTTCTCTTCGGTTTTGGGTCAATGCTGCCAACTCATCTCAGTGTCACCTATATGTTCAAGAGAAGTCATATGGTGAATACTCATCCTTCTGCAATACTCATAAACCTTCATTCTCATGACAGTCATGCTTGAACATTGCTATATCAAGTCAAATTTTGTCTCCGAAATCAGTAACTCGTTTCACGATAAAGTGGCTTCTTGTCGACATCAAATCATCATCCAGGAAGTTTACTTAGAAATATCATCTTCCAATACCATGAGGCTTTTTATAGCATCGACAAGATCCTCGCTTCTGGACTTTTGACCGAAATATTTTGTTTGTCGTTCAACATCAAATCATCTATTCATGCCTTACAAACTGTACTGCAGTACCTTGAGAGCCATTAACATCAATGGTGGTTCTTTCACGTTTGTTAACAAATCACATAATTAGTTGGTAATCTAACGATGTCTTACCATGTTTGACTACAAATCATATATTCACATGGCTAGACTTGTACCTGAACGAATGAGTGACAAGATAAGAAGACCCCAGATCTAGTTTCAGCCATCTGGGCTACAATTTCAAGATTGTCGTACACATCATCTGTATGGTGACCTTACATACAGATTGCCATCTGAACATGGGCCTATATTTGTAGGCATGTCTATATTGGGCAACATTCCAATGTAGACAAATTTCTGCACTATGTAAATGTTATTAGATAGTTGATGTGTTGAGCATGGGAATGCCTTCCTCAACAATTTGCGATCAAGACGAAAATATCATGATGTAACGTATTGTAATATTGATTCAGGTCACCACTCTGCTTCAATTCCAGCCCATCACGTCGTAAAGCATCTCATTCAAAAAATATTGTTAATATTCTGACTTCATGCTTTAGGGGGCAACTGTTATAGGTCAATTTGGGCATCATTCCCCATGACCTGGTCAAATTGGACATCATCACCAGGACCAATGAAATAGGGTCTATCATCCCCTATCATTTTAGTTGCTATATGCCATAAGAGAAGAACAAATCATTCATGACTTCTATTGTGAGATTTCCAAGGTTTGAAGTATATGTTATATCACTTATGAGCTCACCAATGCTGCCTCTCAAGGGACTAACTGCATTGCATATGAAACTCCCTCCATTCAAGGGTGCACTGTAATGCACTTCCCGACATTCAAGGGTGTGTTGGTCAAATGGGAGCGAAATTCTCATTGTTCTGGAATCTCCACATGGCCAGTGCCTTCTAGAAGAGTCCATATGTGTCAAATTCAAATCCAAGTGTCCATATAACATATCTAAACTTGGCAACATGTTTTGCCTATTATTAGAAAGTCATTTATTGAGAAAATACCTTCAGTTTCCCTATAAATTGAGCACAAATCCTAGTGCTAGGAAAGGAAGAATTTTGGTAAAAAAATATTGTTGGATTCTGAATTGAGAGAGTGAAAGAAGTGATATGTTGCTGGTGAGATGTTGAATGTGATGAGGCTGGGATGAAGTTGGAGCTGGTGACATCAAATCGATCATTGGTTGTAACCTCCCCCTTCTACTCTTTAATACAGATCAACGTTCATTTTCCCATATATGTATCTGTTTATGTTTCTATTTCTCATGCAATGGACTCTTGAATGATATATATGTGTCATGTTTAATCGATTTAAGTGATTAAGATAAATAGGCATATGTATATTTCAATATCTTTGCTGTTCTTTGTTTATACTTGTAGGAATCTATTTGGTGATCTAATTTGGATTAGAGGCTACAAAAAAAGCAACATAAGGAGAATAGGAAGCGCTTGGATCATAAGTAGGTTCTTCTATCTTTCTGTGTGTCTATTTACTCTTAGAGAAAGTGATAGCAAAGTCTTTAATCTATTGTTCTAAATGCCTAACACCACACTTAGGGAATTTTATTTATCCGTAGATCATAATTCTGCATAACAATCCTCACGACGATGGCGTATAGAGGAGGTGGACTTGGCATAAATGGCCAAGGAGTCACCCAGCCATTGGACATTGTACCAAGACAACCATTTGCAGGTTTGGGTTATGGACAGGAAGAGAAAGGAGAATGCTCGAAGGTAGCTGAAGAAAAAGCCATCTCTTCATCACTTGATTCCAAGAAGGGAATCAAGCCACCTAGTCCTCATCAGTTCAAGGACAAGTCAAGAAGTTATGACAATCATTCAAATTCTTCTTTTGCATATAAGAGAAGTGATTTCTTCCATAGATCTTCTAACCGGGATGTAATTAAGCATCACACAAAGAAAGTGCGGGTTAAGAAGACAGATGTGCCCACAAGAAGGGAGACCAAGAAAAATGAGAACCTTATGAATCCTCCTATCATGAAGATACAGTTGAATGGGAAACAATATAACTTTTGTAGTTTTTTCAAAATCAGTGGCCATTGGGAGAAGAAGTGTTGAAAGTTGCACCCCGAAATTCACCACAAGTCAAGGTGACATATGGTGAAAGAGCTCGTGAAGAAGGAGGCTTCATCCACCCTTCAAACAACATGATTACAGGAAGAAAGTGCTTGGTGCCGGTTTGATAAGCAGTTCATGATGTTTTTGCAAGTTATATTTATGCTCTTTTGTAAAATTTCAAGTTTTATGGGGGCAGGTATCCCTCTTTTGATGGAAAATGCTCAAATTTTTTCTGACTCTGCATCAAAAAATAATGACACCATTGCAAAGAGCTTGGTGAGAGGAATCCAATGACGCTTTAATCACGTCAAATGACCTTCGGATGGGAAATTTATTGTAACCTGAAGTTTTGTCAAAACGGGAAAATAAAAAGTGTCAAGACTGCGAGAAGCCTGCACTGGCCATGAAGGTTATGAGAAAACCTAACATGGAGAAAAATAGCGATGGATTTTTACAATTGCGGCATCCACAATCGACCAGGATAACCTATCAAATGTTGTGTTTGGAAATGGTAAGATTGTTAAGGGGAAGGTAATTAACTTCTCAAACCTTAGCCACTCAGTAATGTGCCCTCTTGTGTACGCAAGAAGTCCAATTCTGCATCATCTGCAAGCAATTGTGAGCTAGCCTCTTTGGACACAAGAAAAAACAAAGGAAATGTTGTACTATGCTTTGGAAACAACAGAGACACATCAGGGTGGTCGATGAAAGATGTAGTACTGAACGCAGGAGGCATAGGGATGATTTTGTGGATGATTCACAAACATCAGAAGAAACTAACTATGGTACATTTCCAGCCACTACAGTAAGTGGAACGTCTGCCATGGAGATATTTTCTTTCATATAAAACAACCTGAATTGCTTGATCATCTGATGGAAGTTATCAGAGTGTTTGATCAAAATGAGAGATGGGTACATCTCTTCTGAGGAAATGCAACAGGTTCTTCACAATCTCGGATTTGGTGCCACAAAATCCACATTCGGATGATGAAATTATGGAACGGTGCCACTAAATCTGCCTGATCAATCATATTTTTCGTTGAATTTTTATATCAAAATCTCTGTAACTTTCTTAATGCTGGAGCATATCCATTACTATAGTTTTCCAGAAGTTGGAAGAAAGTAGGAACAACACATTGAACAAAGTGTTACGAGGATGATGACTGTTATAGTTTTGGCCCGAAATATTTGTGAGTGCGTTTGTTTCTACGGGGTACAAACGACCATGGCACACACACCGCCTCCATCGCCACCGGGCGATACGTTGACGGAGCCAACACGTTGAGGTATGCGTAAGGAATCGTGTTATTATGTTATAAAATAATAACACTGGATCGTAAGTTGCTTTTAACTTTGTTTTTCTTCCTTCCCTACTGAAATTGCTACAAATTTTCTTTGGACGAGAAGTGACCAGCCTTAGATCTGCGGCCTTGGTTATTCCCAATCTACAAGTGGATGACAGTGTTCTCGGTTGAAAATTGATAGAAAAAAACTATTGAAAATATCTTCATATCGAGTCACCACAGTTGATAGCGTAAGAAAAGCTTGCAATTACTTGGACTTGAGTTCGATATGATGATCCACAATGAGGTTCTGGTGCTCGAGCATCTGACATTTGTGGGATCAAGTCTGCTGCTGTTGACATCCATGGTGCTCACTATAGAGAAAATGCCCCCCACCTAGTTCCAAAACTACGATCTAAACCCTGTTTTCAACGCAGATTCAAGATGAAGGCATTAAAAATTTCAGTTGTTTTATTGTGGAGACGTGGGGCTAGCTTACGATTGGCTTCAAGGGTTATAGCTTACAGTATAAGCGTGGGAGGTGTCAGAAGGTCTTCTTCATGATGCACACAACAATTTAGAAACACCTATATTTTGGTATCAAACTTTGAAAACAAAGGTATCTGAAAAAAGGTGTGTACGGTCAAAGATGTGTTTGCTGGGAAAATAGTCACGAAAAGTAATTTTCAATCTTTGGGACAAGGAAAATGAAAGAAAATTTTAAGCAAACGTACCGTGAGACAACAGATGTTCCGAGCAACAAATATTGACAAGGTTGATATGTACGCATCATTTCACCCTAGGGATATAATCCGAGCAAAATTTCTCTCTCTTGGTCATGCATAGGCATATTACCTCTTCGAGCATAAGTTGATGCCAATCAGCTGGACAGAGATGCAGTGCCCTTTGACAAATCAAACAGCATAGTGAGAGGTTGCCAAGGATGTATGATACGTAGCAAGAATATTTTGTATCGTAACACAAGGTTTCATATTTCTTTGATTGATTAAATTCATACAATTATGATGTTTGTAAATGTGGTCAATTTTTGTATGAAGGAAGTGACTATTGAAGTGTTTTGTTCTGCATTACACATATATCTAAAAAGTACAGCTGATTTATAATTTTCATCGTACTGCAAAAATTTGAATACGAGGAAAACAACATCTTGCAACATCGCAAACAACGCATAATGTTGAAGCATCATAATGATGCTATGGGGCCTTTGAGAATGTGTTGGATATGTTGCCCATTATGAAGAAGTCAATGCGTGAAAGTTCTTGACCATGTCGAGTAGTGTGTTGTTGGCCACTGCCAAAGTTTCTATATTTCAAGTGGCCTTGACATAGCTCTTCTCAGATTTTATAATGTTCGAGCCCTGCTCAACGAGAAATGATAGGTGCTAAATATTCCAAATGATAGCCTTTTCCTATTCCAGTTATCAATTTTTGAAGGTTTGAAGTGGTTTTTATTTTTAAACCCATAGTCTTTTTGATGCACATGTTTTAGTGGGTTTTGCTCATATATTGGGACTTGGTTGTTTTTACCACTACTAGGTGCACTTTTGAAAAGGAGAAATTATTCTTGAATTTCTTCTATGCCCATTATTTGACCTATGCCTAGAAATTGAAGGGGGACACTTTTATAATGGGGGATTTACCTTATTTTCACCTTCCAAGTACATGTGCTATTTGGCACATAATATGTCAAAGGGTGGAATTTTTATTATTTTTCACCATTATTGCTCTTTGTTTATGTACAGATTATGTAAAAGGGGGTTCTAAAACTTTGTATTTTTCTCTTTTTGCACATGTTTGGCACATTAAATTTCTTGTAATTGCCATGCAAAGGGCCCTAGTTTCCATCATATTTTGACATCGAAAAATTGGCATGTAAATTGTTGAATTCCATGTAAAAGGCCATATTTTCCATGAAAGTAATTATGTGAAGATGATTATGAAGCATTGTAAAAGGCTTGTTGTAGACACTCTGATGTGAGGGAGAGTGAGAGGCGTATTTTTGTGCATCAAGCCTTGTTGGCTTCTTTGGAATAAAGTTGAATGAGGTGATTTTCCTAAGACATTTTGGCATGTAAACTTGACCAATGAACTCTTAGCAAGTGTTACAAAATATGTAAACAGATATGATCAGCTACAGGTTGCAGTTTTCGGCAAGTGTGGCCTTTTTCATTCCAATTCTGAAGGACCGCAGTGAAGGAATCTTGAAGGGATGTGCCTTTTCAGGCATTAGCGTTGCAACAGTTGTAGGTGTTGGAATTATGTTCCTATTCTGAAGTACATCAGGTGAAGGAGTCATGATGGAGTGTGCCTTTCAGAGACATTTGCATACAATTGAGTTGATTGAAACTGATACTTTTGGAGCCAAAATTTTTCTTTGTGGGGAGGTGTGATCTGAAAGGACCTTTGCACATGGAAAGATCTTTGCGCCATGTTTTTTGAAGTTGGATACAAGTATTTAAGTGGGTGAAATTATGCACATGCACTTAATTATGAATTTTTATTAAAAACCCATGCATTATTGATATAAATTAATAATTGTGAGAGAAATTTGTCTCACATTATTCATTAATGTAATTATGGAATTTGGTTTTTATGTGAGAAACCACCTCACACCAATTCCCTATTTTTCTCAATTATGGGTTGAGAGAATCAAGGGCATGGTTGGAAAGCCTTTAGGTGGTTTTGAGACTTTTACCAATTATGAGCCTGAGATAGTTGGAGGTCTTACTTTTATGGACTTTTTTCTTCCTTCCTTGTAGTTAGGCCCTACAATTGTGGGTATTGTAATTAATGCTCTTTGTTGGAGAGTGGGTGAGGGAAAACTATATATATTCCTCATGTAAACCATGAGAAGGGGGAGAAAAAAAGAGAGAATACTTAGCCATTGAGAGGCATAGTGCTTGGTTGATGCTTGATCATAGAGCATGAATGTAAGAAAGCTTACTTTGATGAAGGAATATAGAGGATGTACATTCCAATTGAAGAAGATCCGCAAATGTAGCCCCAAAGAGAATGAGGGGTGAACTCCATGACCAATTGGTTGTCTCTCTCTTACTTACGTGTTTTGTGCTTCTTGATATGTTCGGTTCATTTATTTATGTTTATGTGTTTATGCACTCTAATCGATGGAATAACATGCTCATTTAAGCCTGTATAAGCCATAGTCAATTAAACTATCTTAATACTGTACACGATGGTTAAAGTAGTACTCGACCCGTGATCGGATCAATAAGAATGCATGTAATACTCTTTTTTTTCTAACAATAAAATCTTTACTTGGCTCTTTTCCACCTTTTTTCTGCACAATAATAATTTAATCCAAGTATTTAATATGTCTAGTTAACATCATCGCATGATCCTTAATCTCTTGGGAAAAACTACAAAATTGGACTTGCACATACTATAAACATTCTATTTAACTGGTGTGAGCACTCTAAGAACTCAAATTTATTTTCCTACATTCATATGGTTATTAGTATAAAATGTATGATAAGTTCCTTCTCTCCTATTTCTCATGAAAATTTGACCTATATTTATATTAAATACCCAAATTCCATCATATGACTCAAACACATGACACATTTGAACTTGCTTAAATCAATCAACCCTATCACAAAGTTTTTGATGTGCAATATTCATATCAACAAGAGTTGCATGTTGAGCTTGGTATGCGACTCTTGTTGATATGAATATTTTTTTAAAAAACTTTGTGATAGGGTTGATCGATTTAAGCAAGTTCAAATGGGAAGTCCATCATATGGATGTTAAATCCACCTTCTTACATGGGGACTTTCATGAAGAAATCTACATGGAACAACCCCCTGGCTATATCCAAAACGAATTTGGCCTTGTTTTTCGCCTTAAGAAGTATCTCTATGGTCTCAAACAAGCCCCTCGGGATTTGTATGCCAAAATGGATAGGTTTCTCTTAGATAATGGCTTTTCTAGATGTCATTCTAACAATACTATCTACACCAAGAAAGTGGGTAAGTCCTTAATCATACTTTTTCTCTATGTTGATGATCTTATCCTTACTGGTAGTGATCCAAACCATATAAACCATGTGAATTCTAGCCTCAAAAAGAAGTTTGAAATGACAGACTTAGGACACTTGCATTATTTCCTTGGTCTTCAAGTCTTGCAATCCAAAGAAGTTATTACCCTTTCTCAGTACAAGTATGCCTGTGATATTCTATGCCACTTTCACATGGAAGGCTGTAAGCCAACCCCTTCTCCATTTTAGTTTGGAGTCAAGCTTTCAGTCACTTGTACTTCCCCTGAATTTGATGCTACCTTATACCGTCAACTTGTTGGTAAAATTCTGTATCTAACCCATACCATCCTGCCATTTCCTTTATCATTGGTCTTGTTGCTCAGTTTATGAACAAACCTAATGAAAGTCACTAGAAAGAAGTGAAATGAATACTTCGATATATCCGAGGTACAGTTCAGTTCGGGATTCATTACAGTGCAGGAGCATCTCCATTGTTGGTTGGTTTCACTGATTCTAATTGGATTGGTGACCCAGATGATCGAAAGTCTACTGTAGGTTATGTATTCACTCTTGGTTCAGGACCTATTACATGGTATTGTAAGAAACGAAGTGCCATCTCTCTTTATTCAGCAGAAGCAAAGTATCATGGTGTTTTTGAAGTCATCGAGGAAGCCTTGTGGCTTCATTAGATCCTGTCTGAATTTGGTCTTCATCAGCAGCATCCACTACACTTTGGTGTGATAATCAGAGTGCATTCAGCTATGCAAAGATCTAGTTCAACATTAGCACATGAAACACATTGAGCTACACATACACTTCATCAAAAATCTCATTCATGACCGTGTTCTTGAAGTGCACTATTGTTCAACCAATGATCAATTTTTTGATATATTTACAAAGGCTCTCATAGAAGCGAAGTTTACCAAAATTCGATCTATGCTTGGAGTTCAAGAAAGTTATCATTAAGGGGGGATAGGCTATAATGCCTCCTTCCTTCTCCTATTGTGTCACCTTTGTAAATCCTTCAATACTATCCCAAGTTGTTCTTAAGGGGGGATGTTAGGATATTCCAACACATAGGAAATAGTTAAGTATAACTTGGTCTAGCGTAGAGTTAGGTAAATTGTGTTTATTTACTATGTAATTTTGTAACTTATAATCCAACGGTTAATATATGTAGTGAGTCAATGGTTTATTCTCTCCTCGGTATTATCGACACTTGATCCGTGTCTTAAAAGCTATTTGGTCCATGATCTCTATTTAAAGAGCATGGAGGGTCATTTGTTTGGTGACTGTTTATGAGAGAAGCTTATGTAAATTTTATTTATTTATATTAATAAATTTCTTGAAGTGGTTGTGTTGGCTCAGGCCATGGACTGTTTCCCTCTTTGAGGGTTTTAACCACATCAAATACCGGTGTACTGATCTGTGATCTGTTTGTGAGCGGTGATCTTTGGTGTTTGATCTAAGGAACTTACCCTGTTAATTCCTACATTTCCTATGTTTATCTCTAGAACTTAATTGTAATTTATTCGGGGTACACATGCCTTACTTGGTCTTATATTCATATACCCATTTACATGTAAATGAAAAAATTTCAACTCCATTATAATATATTTTTTCTTTTTATTTATTTTTTTCTATCTTGGCACTTATTCCACCATCCTCTCGACTTGGTACACCTGATTCTCTCCTCACCTATGTACAACCACATGGCTTCTCCAACATAGAGTGATCTCATTAGTATGCATTCCATGAGATATTATATATTCTATACCTTGTGACTTTATCAACTCCAGTATATAAGCATTCAATATGACATTATTTTTATGTACTCAACACTAAGATCCTCATCAGCCTATTTCCTAGGGATTATCTCCTTATCACTAGTGCTTACTTTCTCACTATATTTTTCGATCTAGTATGGGCATGAACATCTTTGTTATCTCATTATCTATTAACAAGTGTCAATTCCCATTTCTAGATCCTCATTATTGTGGCCTAAGTTAGTTCGATCAATTATTTTGTGTTATGAAGACACTTTTTTAAAATGTTGATGATGGGGTGAGAACTTCATAATAGAATTTAAAAGGTGTGAAATATTTCTAAGTAATTACTCACTTAATGATTATGATACTTTCACAACGACAATGTTCGTTGTTGTAGGCATAAAGTCAAATACGATGCATCACATCATATGTAAGAAGATAAATAGCCTTTCAGTGTTCCCAGTTTCATGCCAATCTGGAACAATCTCTTGTTGTTCCCACATAGCTTGGAATTTGATCCCCAAAAGCCTATTTTGTGCCTCACCAAGTCTCAACCTCAAATCCTCCAAGCACACCTAAGATTGTAACAAATTCAACTGCCTCAAATATGCCATGAAAATCAAACCAAATCAGGTGAATTTCTTCCTTCTCTATGAGCCCCATGTGCCATGGCAAGATGAACATGCAGCTAAGAAAAACCATGGTTGAAAAGTGGAATTGGATGGGTAAGATGTGGATGAAGGAATTTCCCCTTGTAGGGTCTGCATCCCCTACATTCAATCATTTAACTTTAGTTGTGAAACTTCAGCACGTTCCACTAGTGTATATAATCCATATTGTTTGCTCGTTGCCTTAGACTAGATTACGATATGAGCCACCTAGGGTACAGAAAAAACACCAATGTCTTTGCAAAATTGGTATCGATTATAACCTTCCTCCTATCCTCCCACATATACTTGTAGACCCATACAAAGCACTTTTCCACAACTGCAAACATAGGGACCATGGAGTGTGTATTATTACACCTCATCTTTGATTTATTCACATATAGTTGTACAACACAAGTAGATCCATGTAACTATTTCTTATTTATATCTCGCAATGTTTTCCATTGATGTCACACCCATAAGCATATCCCACCCACACACTCTTGTTTGGATACTAAATCCTAGCTAATTCCAAACCCAAAACCAAATAATTAAATCCATCACCAAGGCTTCTCTCGTTAGAGTTCATACCAACTTCTCTAACATCATGTTAAAATTATTGGAGATAAAATTGAAATTACTAAGAGAAAAATTAAACCAACTGAAAAAAATCATTCAAACACAAAGTTTTATCTCGGAAAACCCCAATTCAGGAAACTCGAGCTAACATGATATTCCATTAATATCCCTTGGCCAAAACTCAACGAAGTCAACCAAGTGAGTCTTCATTCCTCACATCCTTGGTGCATTATAATGAAGTATTCCAAAGCATTTTAAATGCTTCATTATATGCAATCCACAAGAATAAAATCACCGGAAACCAAAACCATGTTCTTAAAACCACCACTATTTACCAAATATCTATGACTCTTTCACCAAGTGAAATTTACCTAACAACATGTTCTAAATTATCCCTTTGTTTTTGTTGTATAACATGTTCATGTCACTTGTCTTCTTACATCCTCAACATGGACATCAACAATCTACTTATTTTGAGGAGAGATGGCAACTTGAATTACTATAGCATGATTATAATTGTAGTCTTGTATGAAAGAATGTAAGTATTGAAATCAATGCAAATATAATGTTGACACAATGAAATAAATGCATGTACATGGAAATCAAAGCATGTTGTCAATATAAATTTAGCATACACTGAAATCAATGCACACTATTAATCTAACAAATTTAAAATTAATGCACTTCATCCATTTAGTTACATCATATTAGAAATTAACATCTACACTTGAATTATGTAGGAATTTATAGGGTAAGTTCCTTAGATCGAACACCAAAGGTCACCACTCACAAAGAGATGACAGATCAGTACACTAGTATTTGACGTGGTTAAAACCCTCAAAGAGGGAAAAAATTCATGGCCTGAGCCAACGCAACCACTTCAGTTAATTTACTAATGTAAAGAAAGAAAATTTACATAAGCTTCTCTCATAAACGATCATCGAACAAATGACCCTCCATGCTCTTTAAATAGAGATCATGGACCAATCGGGTGTTAAGCCATGGATAAAATGTCGATAGTACTTAGGAGAGAATGAACCGTCGAATCACTACATATCATGATCGTCGGATTATAAGTTACAAAAGTACATACTAAAGAAACACACTTTACCTAACTTTACGCTAGACCAAGTTGTACTTAACTATTTCCTATGTGTCGAAATATCCTAACACCACCCCTTAAGAACAACTTGGGATAGGATTGAAAGATTTACAAAGGTGACACAATAGGAGAAGGAATGAGGGATTAGAGCCTATCACCCCTTAATGATAACTTTCCTGAACTCCAAGCATAGATCGAAGTTTGGTAAACTTCGCTTCTATGAGAGCCTTTGTAAAGATATAAGCAACTTGATCACTGATTGAACAATAATGTACTGTAAGAAAATGATCATGAATGAGCTTTCTGATGAAGTGCATGTGTAGCTCAATGTGTTTTCTGTGTTGACGCTGAAATGGATCTTTTCATAGCTAAATTACACTTTGATTATCACACCAAAGTGTAGTTGGATTTTGCCGATGAAGAACAAATTTAGATAGGATCTGACGAATCCACAGGGCTTCCTTGTTGGCTTCAACTACACCACGATACTCTACTTTTGATGAACAAGGAGATATGACACTTCGTTTCTTACAAGACCATGTAATAGGTCTTGAACCAAGAGTGAATACATAACCTGTAGTAGAATTTCAATCATTAGGGTCACCAGCCCAATTAGAATCAATGAAACCAACCAAAAATGGAGATGCTCCTGCACTGTAATGAATCCTGAACTGAACTGTGCCTCAAACGTATTGAAGTATTCTTTTAGTTGTTTTCCAGAAACCTTCATGAGTTTTGTGCATAAATCGAGCAACAATTCCAACGAAAAAGGAAAGGTCAGCATGGGTATGTGTTAGATACAAAATTTTACCAACAAGTTGACGGTATAAGGTAGCATCAACTTCAGGGGAAGTACAAGTGAGTGAAAGCTTTACTCCAGACTGAAAGGGATAGGGGGATAGCTTACAATCTTCCATGTGAAAGTGGTGTAGAATATCACGTGCATACTTGGATTGAGAAAGGGTAATACCTTATTTGGATTGCAAGACTTGAAGACCAAGAAAATAATGCAAGGGTCCTAAGTCTATCATTTCAAACTTATTTTTGAGGCTATATTTCACATCGTTTATATGGTTAGCATCGCTACCAGTAAGGATAAGATCATAAACATAAAGAAAATGGATGATTAAGGACTTACCCACTTTCTTGGTGTAGACAATGTTGTTGGAATGACATCTAGAAAAGCCATTATCTAAGAGAAATTTATCCATTTTGGCATACCAAGCCTAAGGGGCTTGTTTGAGACCATAGAGAGACTTATTGAGGAAACAAACAAGGCTAGAGTCTTTTTGGATAAAGGCAGGGTGTTGTTCCATGTAGATTTATTCATGCAAGTTGTAAGAAGGCAGATTTAACATCCATTTGATGTACTTCCCATTGAAAGGAGGAAGTAAGGGAAAGAAAAAGACAAATAGAATTAATTTTGGAAACAGGGAGAAGGTTTCAGTATAGTCAATGCTTTCAACTTGTGAAAATCCTTTACCAACAAGATGAGCTTTATGTTTATCCACTTTTCCAACTATTCCAAAATTTGTTTTGTAAACCCATTTTCATTTGACAAGTTTTCTTCCCTTTGGAAGAGGAACAAGATCCCAAGTATTGAATTGATATTCATTAGGAATTGATTAAAATTAAAATATAATTAAATTTTATAGTTGGAAAATTATTAGGGTTAATTAATGATATTTGATTATAATTCTTGTAGTAACATATAGTTAATTATATATTTTTAATAATGTAAATCATGTCATATTAATTTTTAAAAAAATTCTCACATTAATAAAACTTAGACATTGTTATTATTTTTAGACTTTAAATATTAAATTCATAATAGATTTGATTTATTTTAGGGTTTATTTTAGAATTATAATTAATTCATTTAAGAATATAAATGATTCAATTAAAATTTAATTACTTAAATTTTTTTAATATTTATTAATTTTTAAAATTTATCAATTAAAATGACATTATAATAATGAGCTTAAGGAAAATAGAAATTAATTTTTTAGAAAAATAAAAATTTTATTTATTTATTAATAATTTTTTATTTATTTATTTTTAATTAGAATAATTTATTGTCGGCTCCTCTTATCATCATCATTAGCCTTCACTATTTATACCCCTTTCGACCTTCTTTCAACCTTCATTCATTTCTTGTCCTGAAGATGGATCCCCGTTGGGATTCGAAACATCGACACTTGTTTTATGATACTGTGGATAATCCGGTTTCTGCTAATAACAACAACCACAGGAGTTTGAGAACCATACCAAGTATTTTTTTCCAATAAGGAACGATATTATTCATTCATAGCTACATCCCAATCTGGATGACCTGAAGCTTCTTCAAAGGTATCTAGATCATAATTTTCTATAACTTTAGCCAATACATAAGAGGCTCTGTTGAACTGAGAACGTGTACGACGTCGATCTACAGGGTTACCTGCAAGAGAACCTGTTGCATCCTGAGTAGAGCAGACCCGTTTTGGAAGCTATGGAGCTGAAGGGAGATATTGAGGTGGTGGAGGAATAATTTCATCCTCGTTGTCATCATCCGAAGTAGAAGGAATGTTGTCATAAGTAGAAGTGATAGAGAGAGGTGGCAAACACACCAAATCAGGTTCACAGGCCAAAGGTGACACACCCGCTGAACTAGGATAGCAGGCAGATATATTTTCATCAAATTTTACATCTCTTCTAATTATTACATTTTTGGATTTGGGTTGAAGAAGTCTATATCCTTTGACATCTTCAAAATATTCAACAAAAATACATTTTTCAATCTTGGGTTATAAGGCTTTATGTTTCTCATTTGGAATATGGCCCGAAGCTTCACTTCCAAAAAAACGAATGTGACTTACATTTGGTTTGATTGAGCTCTAGAATTATTCTGGAGTGATATTCCTTAAAACCTTAGTAGGAGTGCGATTTACTATGTAATTTTCACAGTTAATTGCTTATGCCCAAAAATTAAGACTAAGTCCTTTAGATTGAAGCATACAATTAGCCATTTCTTTTAGAGTGCGATTATTCTTTTCAGCTACACCATTTTGTTGTGGAGTATATGGAACAATATGTTGAAATTGAATTCCATGCTCAATGAAAAAGTTGGTAAATTTGTTGTTAACATATTCTCCCCCATTTTTAGATCTTAACTTAAGAATTTGATGTCCAGATTATTTCTCAAAAAAGGCCTTAAAGGCCAAGAACATGTTAAAAACTTCACTCTTGAGTTTTAAGAAGTATACCTAAGTGCATCTGGAAAAATCATCAATGAAAGTTAAGAAGTACTTGTAGCCAAAGAAAGAAACATCTAGAAGTAGACCACATAAATCACTATTCACAAGCTACAAAGGGGCTGAAGCGTGCCAAGAGGCACATTTGTCAAAAACTATCCTGACAATGTTTTCTGAGTACACAACCAGAACAAATATCATCTCGACAAGATACCGGAGGAAGATATGTCACCACATTTTCTTTACATAGAGTTTGAAGAGAGCGATAGTTTAAGTGACCAAATCGCTCATGCCAAATTTTTCTCACTTCATCATTATGAGCAAAAAAAATGGAGGGAAGACTTGATGACCCCAAGTTGTCAAAATTATACAACCTTGTGGAATCATCAACAATTTTAGTAGCTAAAATATTTCTAGGATCTCTTACGTTAATTACAACATCATGAGGTGAGAATTCTATGGTTTTATCTTCACCGGAATTAGTTATCCGATAAATAGATAGAAGGTTGCAGGAAAAGGTAGGAACACATAATACATAATTAAACTGACCATTATCTAGATGAATGGTTCTAGACCCTACAACAGTAAGAGATATATCATCACCAACATAAATATTTTTGATGTTACAATCATTTAAAGAAGAAGACATGGCTTTATTTTTGGACATGTGGTAAGAGGTTTCAAAATCAATGAGCCACTCATGAGAATGAGAAGAAGAAGATACATTCAATGCATAACCAGATCTTGATGCTTGACAACCACATGCAGAAAGTGCCATTTTCGAAGATGAAGTTGAAGAGTTATCCAAATGGATGTTGTGCTTCTTCATTTCTGCTTCCATGGCTTTGATATTCTTAAAACATTTTGACTCTACGTGGCCATCATGATTACAAAAGTCACAATGTATATATGTATTCTTCCCTTTGTTTGTATTTGCATTATTAGTTTTTTGAGTTGCTTTTTTAGTTTGTGGTTGAGATTGCTTAAGACCCTTGTTTGGTTTAGGACCATTCTTCTTAGGATGTTTCTTCTTAGGATTCTTTGTATTTGGTTGTTGCTGGGTTGCTAAGACTTCTTAGAAGAATTTGTAGTATTAATAAGACCTAGGTGTAAGAGTTTTTCTTGTTCTCTTATCAAAGAATCGTAAAAGGAATCAAAGAGGGGGACTTGTAGGGTGTTCCTTGAGAAATGAGGGTGTCTCTAGTGGAATGGAAGGTGGAAAAAAATATAGAGTATCCATGGCCTAACTTAGAAAGAATGGAATATATAATACTACCATCTTCCTTTTTGACCTTACAACCTTCTAAGAGAAGTCTACGGGCCTTGAATTTGGACCAAAAATCTTCAATAGAGGAGAAATTATTGGGGTCGAAAGTAAGAAACTCATTTTCAAGATGGTAGGATTTGATTTCATTTTGAATGCCAAAAACAATATTTAACTTTTTCATAGCTTCATCAGGGGAGTCAATTTATTGGATATGAAATCTAAGATCTTGAGCAATGGACATTCCTATAAACCCCCGTTCTTGATCTTTTTTATTTTCCCATTTAGCCTTGTTATCTTCATTGGTAGGTTTAGATTCTAGTCCCGAGGATATTATGTAAAGCCCTTTACTTCTAAGTAAGTATACCATGTAGGATAACCCTTTGAAATAATTGGTGTTGTTAAGAATAACCAGGCATGCACTTTCCATTTTTAAAAACTGAAGCAGTAAAGGTTGCAACTAACCGCTCCAATGGAAAGATCTCGAAAAATTAGGCTGGTTAAAAAAACAGCTCTGAAAACTGAAGAAAATTTTATCGGAGAACATAAATAATTACCGAGAGGAATAATTAAACATAAACATAGATGTTTAACTGGGAAAAACCCCAAACTCTGGGGAAAACCCATCCTAATGAAATTTCATTAGCCTTGGCCAAAACCCTGGCCAATCCAACCAAGTGAGCCTTCACCACTCACATCCAGGTCTCATCTTACAATGAAGTCTTCCTAGCCTTTTATAGGCTCCATTACATGCAATACCATGAGCCGAAAACCATGGGTTCACAATACCATGTGCCACAAAACTACTTGTTTGTTTAACCTGGTCAATATTGAATCTAACCCTGAGTCAATTTAGCCAACATTCCCCCCTTAAACTTGACTTGGGGTTCCTTGACTAAATCCAACCAACCTGGCTAAGTGAGTCAACCCCGCTCACTCTAGCCCTTTCCCCCCTCAATTTTTTTACCCAGGGTAGTTGTTAACTTTGACATCCCCCCTATCACCTAGGTCTAACCCATAATTTACCAGTGATTACCCAGGGGTACGCATGCCATACCAGGTCTTACAACAATATGCCCATTTACATGTAATAAAATTTTGATTCAATTACAATAATTTTTTTTTTTTCATCGTTGCTATTTTAACACATCCTCTCTCACACATTGATTTGACTTCAATGACCTATAAAAAATGCTTTAATCCACTATCCCTTGGTTATAGATAAGGTGAATTATAGAGTTTTTCAAAACACACAATACTCTCCATTTCGCTAGCACGTCCACACCCATAGGAAACAATCCAACTCTTGTCGAAATATTTTCTTCGAGGGTATTTATCTCCTAACAGATCTACAACATAGCATTTCCTGTCTAATATGATCTATAATAGAGTTCTTGGTACCTTTAACAAAGGCATGCACCTCTCGCGCCCACTGCATTTTCTCTTGCGCAACTTGCATCCAAGCGAATGCATTTTCTGTCCATAACTGCTCTTTTGTTGCTACAACAATTCTCCTCATTTATTCTGATTTTTCATTGTTGACCATGAAACACCATCAATGACATACTCTCGACCATGGTGCAAACTATTTGTGGATTCTCATTTGGCTCCTAACAAGGAAAATATGCCATTATGGCCTCCACGGCCACCGGCACCACCACTGGTGCTACCATGGCCTCCACAATAAATGCGCTGCTCGTAGCCATCTAAAGTATATAAAATTTATACTCCTTCACCATCAAGGATTCCATGCCAAAACTTGTTTGCACACCTCTGTCACCTACACTAGATAAATAAATGACTTGGATTTTTTTGGTGCATCTTAAATCTGACACACCATTTTTCCAGCAGATATGGAAATTTCCCCATGCATTTTTTTCGAAGAGGGCCAAAAGTGCAGGGATTTCTATTCATTAAAACTTTCCACTCATAGATTGTGCTTCTCTTCCTATGCACGTTTCACTTCTTGCAAGGTGCCTTGGCTCTGCTTGTTTGACGGATTCCAACCCACACCTGAGGCCATGGGCATCTCGACATAGCCGCTCTTCACCATGCCAAGACCCATCGAACGCTCCTGCTAATCATGTGACCATCCGTTTCTTCCACGAGCTCCTGCTTGTTCTGCCATGCTCGATTCCTTCTTCATGGCCGATTTGTTGTCTGACATGAGAAACTCACACAACATCTCCATCCTTCAAGCATCCAAAGAAGTCCAGATGCCAATACATTCATCCAAGGCCCTCTACGGCCCCATTCACACAAAAATCATTCTCATTGAAGTCAAATCTCCACTAGATATAACCGGATCAAATTTTCTCCCATCAAATATGATTTTCAGCTACTCCACAAAGTTGGTAACCTCCATTGGGTCAGCCCCCTCTGGAGCCATGTGACGTTTTCCACTTCACCAAAACAACTACCCAACAACCCCTGCGGCACTGCCAGAATGACCTTGGTATGATAGCACATCTTTGATTCCTCTATGGATTTTACTATCATCGGAGCTCAGAACTCTCTCATGCTTCAAAGTCCACGTACTCAGTTCTCTAAAGTCTCAGCCTGGGCACAACATAATCTTTCACCCACTTCCATATCAGATCTGTAAACAACTTGCAATGATTGCATCAGGCCTTATAAACCCTTACGTTCCAGATCCATATTTTCATTGGTGCAACAAATCATATCTTCATTCACAGGACAATAAAAACCTTGGCAATAGAAGTGTCCCTTTGAAGCCAACATTTGGCTCTGATACTAAATGAAGAAACATTTACCAGAGAACATAAATAATTACCGAGAGGAATAATTAAACATAACCAACAACAAATCATAAAAATAAACACAGATGTTTAACTCGGAAAAACCTCAAACTTCGAGGAAAAACCATCCTAATGAAATTTCATTAGCCTTGGCCAAAACCATGGCCAATCCAGCCAAGTGAGCCTTCACCGCTCACATCCAGGCCTCATCTTACAATGAAGTCTTCCTAGCTTTTTATAGGCTCCATTACATGCAATACCATGAGCCGAAAACCATGGGTTCACAATACCATGTGCCTTAAAACTACTTGTTTTTTTAACCTGGTCAAGATTGACTCTAACCCCGAATCAATTTACCCAACAAAAATGGCTTCCAGATGAAGAAGTTATGTATTTTTGAAGAAGAGTTGTAGTAGATGCCAAGTAGTCACGTGATAGGTTGAAAGTTGATGATGGATTTGTACATTTAAAAAAAACAAATCCCCCCCCCTTTCCAAACTTAATATAATAAGTTCATTTTTTTAAAATACTACTTTATGTGATCCACTTTTATAAATAAGTGAGAGTCACTTTTAAAATGTTACTTTATGAACTAATGAACAAGTAGACTGTAACTTAAATAAAAGATAAAATGACTTTAGACTATAAGTGACTCACTTTTTATAATGGGTGAGAAACACTATTACATAAAGTAACTTTAAAACATAAGTTACATGTGTGTGTGTGTTTTCTTTAAATAACTTGACAAAAAACCCCCCTTTTTTTAAGTAACTTGACAAAGTTTTTTTTAGAAAAAATAACTTGACAATTTTTTTTTTTAGAAAAGTAACTTGACAAAAAGACTTGAACTCAAGACTTCTATTCTCATAAAGTAACTTTAGACCAAGTGAGCTTGTTAAAATCTTTAGTACTTGTTGGAAAGGAGGAAGGGGTTTTTTTTTTTCCTCTTTGAGGTCTGTGTTCTTTTTCCTACAAAAACAACCATGCAAACAACAAAAATAAAACAAAAAAATTTATTCAAGCCTTGCAGCTTCATGTTATATTTCTGGTTAGTTCGCCTGGAAATTAAATATTTTTCTCGCTGTTTCTTATTTCCTGATATCGCACAAAGTCGCGGGGGAAGAGCATACATAGGAGAAAAATCTCGTCTTTTTGTTTCTGGTTTGCCAGATCGCACAAAATGCAAAGAAAAGAGAATTCATAGAGAAGAGGGTATAGATCCAGTAATTAAAAAATGACTATAAACTGAAATAGATGGAGGGATAAATAAATTTAACTGCAAAACATACTTCATACCTCCACACCTAAAATGACATAGCTAGGGCAACCAGAAACCTTTTCGCATGAAGAAAAAGGGGTTCCTCACTAGAACAGAGGCCCTGAACACAATAAATCAGTTCTCCCAACTTGAAAGTGGTCATAATTGGTAAATATGGAAAACGGAAGTCGCATATAGTCAAAACCGGCTTCGAATTTGGATCAACAACGGATGCGACCCTCAAACAACTTTGATACCATGTAGGAATTTACAAGGTAAGTTCCTTAGATCAAACTCCAAAGGTCACTACTCACAAACAGATCACATATCAATACACCAATATTTGACGTGGTTAAAACCCTCAAAGAGGGAAACAGTCCACAGCCTGAGCCAATGCAGCCACTTCAGGAAAATTATTAATGTAAAGAAAGAAAATTTACATAAGCTTCTCTCATAAATGGTCACCGGAAAAATGACCCTCCATGCTCTTTAAATAGAGATCATGGACCAATCGAGTGTTAAGCCACAGATCAATTGTTGGTAATACTAAGGAGAGAATGAATCATCAGATCACTACATATCGTGACCGTCAGATTATACATTACAAAAGTACATACTAAAGAAACACACTTTACCTAACTTTACGCTAGACCAAATTATACATAACTATTTAATATGTGTCACAATACCCTAACAAATTAAAGCATCTTAGTCCTATAAATTTTTGTCAAGAATATTGTAGGACACCCAATTTGTTGAACCAAATGAGATAACTTATCATGACGCTTACTCCAATATGAACGTGCCTCTTAGTATAGCTCCAAATTGAATTAATATTTCTTGAAGTCATGAATATGGAATATTTTAAGATTTTTATTGTAAGTTTTCTATTGTTGTTGGTAGATATGCCATATTCTTCTTTACAAAAATTACAGGGGAAGCCTCAACATAATATCTCATGATGATATTAGGTAAAAGATATTTAAGGTGAGGGTGCATTCCAAACCTATTGCCATGATATTTGAGAAGAAGATTCACATCCTCATGAAGATGAAAATTTATTTTTCATGGTTTTAACCAACCTTCTTCATATTTTGGGAACAATGTTGGAAATATGATATCGAATAATCGCCAGTGTTGTACTCATTGATTGGAGATGAGCCAATGTTAGGGAAATTAAGCACTTCAGTCAATCCACCAGTTGTGTTATGTTCCTCTGCATTAGTGTTATTTAACCAAGTTCGAATAATATCAATATTTCATGGTGCATTCAAAATTACTGCAAAAGAAGATGTCTATAAGCCATCTACTACATTATCAATCCCTAGAACCCCTTCAAACATGGAAAATCCAATGTCATTTTCTATGTTTGGTAAAGTAACAAAATTATTCATATGTGACAATTTTTTTGCAATTTCAAGTAACTTATGAGTCCATTATTATAAAATCAAACACCATGATAATATGGATAATTCTCAATCTTATACTATAATTCATGCAATACATTTTTTTATCTTGTAGTAAAATCATAACTTGATTCTTTTCCACATTTTTTCTACACAAAAATCATCAAATCCAAGTCTTTAATATGTTAAGGTAATGTCATGGAAACATCCTTAACCTCTTGGAAAAAACTAATGGTGTTTCCTCTATATTTGTATTGTCCACCTATTAAATGCATAACCTTCAAAATTGGACTTACACGTGCTATCCATATCTCTTCAACTTGCATGAGCGCTTCAAGAACTCGATGTTGTTTTTCTAGATTCATATGGTGATAAGTTGAAAATGTAAGATTAGTTCCTTTGTAATAAATACACGAATTCAAACATATGACTCATCACACACATGAAAAAGATGAACTTGAGCAATTTGATCAATATTATCATTAAATTTTTATGTCCAATATTCATATCAATGAGCGTTACACTTAAAAAAAAAAACTAGGGAATTTTAGTGTTTAAAAAAATGTTGCTAAGGCACTCAAGGGTTACATAGTACAAGTCTACATAGAAAAATGAATGACTGTTTTTCCATCGATACATTGAACATGATGACATGTAGATAATAAGTTGTTAGTTATGGGGGAGACAACATTTACAAAGAGATTTGCTAGGATTGGGTTGTTGAACCTAGAAAAATATGAAACTCATAGAGAGGAACCCCTTTCATATATAAGTGAAACAAAACGTAGAATATTTTCTTGAGTTACTTCAAATCTAGGGGTACTAATCAGTTCAGGAAGGCATGGAACAATCCTTAGGAACTTGTAATGACCTTGGAAAAATTTGAGGACTTGAGAGGGGAGGGAGTGTCGAAGGGGCACGAGCTGCAAAAGAGGATTTTCAACTTTTGAATCATATAGAGGGAAAAATGAATTTGCGCACAATTGCTTCTAGTACATTGAAATGTTGTTTCCAATGTAGACGCACTTATTTAAACCTCATAGCATCATCTACCTCTTTCAAAGCCTTAATTTGTTTAGTGAATTCCATGATTATCAGATTGAATTTCCTGAATTGATTCACCATATTTATGCAGTTGGGAATGGGTCCTCTTGAGATCTTTGTAGTACATTGAATCCAGATAGAGAAGTCATGGTAGTAGCGAGGTCAAAGATGGAATTAGATCCTAAAGCCTAGCACACTTAAGAGATAGAGTAGTGAGCAAGCCATTGGACAAGAAACCATCAACCTGGATGATTATGGAAAAATGTTGGGGGATGATTCCAGCTGATATCCCACCTACATTGCAAGGGATGAAATGGAATAATATAATTTCCATGTGGGACATGGGAGAAGTCATGTTTCAAGAAGGTTGAGAGGAGTTGTAGGATGTGCCTCCTATGAGAACTTAATTCCATTTTCCACCTTTTATTGTGTTAGTGTCAATATGTCAGTGATCAAATATACCCTTTCTGTTAATTTGCTAGTGTCATAGGTCAAATTTTTTAGTCTTTCAAACATGTTTTCAAAATAATTTTGGTCACTGAAGGAGTCTAGGTCAGAATTTTTTCTCCATTATATCATCCATGACCATCATCACTTTAAAGGTCATCTAATTCATTATCATTTAAAAGTTTTAGGTCACTCACTCCATCCCATCTAGGTCTATAGTCTAGGTGTCATTGTTCTGCCTTTGAAAAAAGTCTAATTTGTCATCAAAACAAGGCAAATAATCCTTAATTTCACTCATAAGCCTTTAAAAGGGAGCTAGCATACTTAGGAGGTAAAATAAGACAAGTTTTATTATTTAAAAATGTGTTTTTAATGTCAAAAGATTTCAAAAGGAGAAATTGTCTTATTGTTTCACTAAAGGAGAAAAAATAATTTCAAAGCTATAAAGGACAAAAGCAAGCTCATAAAAACTCATTATTCTCTTTTTTTGTGTGGTAGAGCTCCTATCTTACCTCCATTGCACTCCTTAGTGGTCAAGGGTTTGAAACCAAGGCGAGAAATTACTCCAACGAACAATTTTCTACACTTCTGGAGCTTATTGCTACGCTTCTGGAGCATGTTGCTATGCTTATGGAGCTTGTTGGTATGCTTCTGGAGTCTATTGTTACGCTTCTGGAAGCAGTTGTTACATTCCTGTAACTTCTGCTACGCTTCTAGAGGCAGTTGTTACGCTTCTATAACTAGTTTTTACGCTTCTCGAAAGAGTTCATAATTAGGGTTTTTTGGCTCCCAAGCCATTAGGGGAATTTTGAGGTCTAAAATGGGCCTCTTAAGAAAAATGTACAACCAAAATAAACTTTATAAGAACCAATAGGATTCAAGATGATAATGTCAACCATGGGGGATGATTCACCATTTTTTAAGTAAAAGGGTAAAAGGATTAAAAAATAATAAAATAATAAAACTACTTTTTCAACTTGTATTTTCAACTTATCTCCGAATTTTTTTACTCAATTTCGAGTGGGAGTACTCATTGGATGAAAAATTTAATTCCTCATTCAAGGAGTACCCATGTTGCATACTTTTGATGGACCCTGCTACACGAAAAATGAGAAATATATGAAAAAAGTTTTTTATTTTTATTTTTATTTTAATTTTAATTTTTTTATGTATTTCTCATTTTTCGTGTAGAAGGATCGATCAAAAGTATGCAAAATGAGTACTCCTTAGACGAGGAAATAAATTTTGCATCCAACAAGTACTCCCGCTTGAAATTTGAGTAAAAACTTTGGGAGATAAGTTGAAAATACGAGTTGAAAAGGTAGTTTTTTCTTTTTTCCCTCTAAAATTTGATGATCTAACCAAATCTTATTTTATTATTTCCACTATTATTTTATAATTTCCTTAGGAGGCCCATTTTAGACCTCAAAATTCCCCTAATGCATTCAAACAAACTAAAAGCTTGTGGGCATCATTTCTTGGAGTTCTTACAACAGTAAGTTAACTTCCTATACTCTCCAATGGTCAAATTATCAAGTTTACTATTGATTTTCATACTCACCCTAATACTCCATTATATTTTCACCTCTTCATATCATTGGAAGATTCCAGTGAAATAAACCCTAACCCTTCCATCTAACACTATCCTAAACCTACCACATACATTATACTTCCATCCCCCATCATCCATATCCTTCCTAAGAGCCATTTTCACCAAACCCAAGTTTCTAGCTAGTTTTCACAGTGCTAAACTGGGAAATTCATGTGTTTCCCTCATTTTACTACCTTCTTCACATCCATTTCACTTTATTTCACTCATATCATGGAGCCAACATGCAAGCCTATCTCCTGAATTTTTTTTTGAATTTATGTTGGCTCCAAAACCCTTCATCTCACCCTCTAAGCCTACCCCATCCCTATACTCCTTTTTTCCCAAATTACACTATACATACCCATCCCATCAACACACTAGGGTTTCATCCTTTCACTGATAGATAAGATGGAGAGTGAGAATAAAAAATTCAAGGGAGGGCTCCACCTAAGATTAGAACACTTCACCATGCAAGAAATCAATGCTTCACCCTTGGCCAAAAGATGTTTTGAGAGGACTGGATGTTTGAGGTTCTGTGAGAAGCTCATGGAGGAAGGATATCATCTTCAACTTAAAATCTTATTTACCTTTATTCTCAACATGGGAAAGGTCATCATTGCAGGTGTAGAGTTTAACCTATCAACATATTTCATTTCTTCAGCAACATGTATTCCTAGTCATGGAGAGAAGTGGTTCAAAGGCATGAACATAGACCTTGAATATTACAAATTGTTCCTCAAACCTCAAGTAATCTTCAAAACTAGTAAGTTGACATTCCAAATCCTTCTTCAAGTCAATTCAAGATTGTATGAGTGTTTTCCATCATTAGGAATTTTCTTTCCTCCATTTTAGGGTTTCTCCTTTCTTAATTGGTTTAGGCCATTGGAGGTCCTTTTCCCACCATATAAACCTTCAATCATCCTTCACAAACCCTACCACAACACCCCCTACAACTTATAATTCCCTTTACCCTTCCTCCATGAAAACCCTAATTCCCTACTAGACTTTGACAACAAAACTGGAAAATCCCCATGTTTTCTTATTTTGACTCACTTTCCCATACCCATTTCAAGTGATTCCACTTGTATTCTTGATCTAACACATTAACCTACTCTCTAATTTTTTTTTAAATTTTCCTCAACCTCCTCATACATCATCACAACCCTTAAACCTACCCTAACCATATCCCCTATTTTTACAAATCCACTCATCCTTACTCACTCATTTCATCTAGGAGGGTTTGATTATGTTCACAACTACTATGGAGAGTGAGAAGAAAGTTCATAAGGGAGGTCATCATTCCAGTATTGAGCCAACTCAGACCCATGGCATCATTTTCAGAGTTTTGAGATCAAGCTAGGGTTTACATTGCACATAGGGACAAATTTTCTTCAAAATCAGTTTCTAAAGTAATCAAGATGAATTTTACAAATGTGAAAGAGGTTTTTTTCAATAGGCAAAATATCAAAAAAATCCATTGGTTTAGGCACATGTGTTATGGTTTGAGAGAAATTCTCAAAATACAGTTGCTCCAAGTCATTTTCTACACTTTTGGATAGGTTGTCTTCAAATCAAGTTTTCAGGTGTTTGGAGAAGGGGTTTGAAGTGCTTGATGACTCCATTGTGTGGCATACATCTTAATATTTACAACCATACCACTGGCAGTCCAAAAACCCTTTGGAAATGCCTCCAAACTCCCTCTCAAAGTAGGTGCTACGCTTATGCTCAGAGTGCTATGCTTCTGCAAATTTTGAGTGATCAACTTCAAACTTAGATTCTGAGAAAATGGGAAAGTATTTTGGAAAATTGGAGGATGTTTGTATTCATAACTTGCCAAAGAAAAATAACCGCTCTCAGGTTTTCAATTTTTTTTATGGTTTGAGAGATATTGATCCATATTTAAGCCCTCTTTTTGTAGATTTTTTTTGGAAAATTCTGGATTTTTGGCAAATTTGGAAATTCCCTTCTCACAGAAGCATAGCAAAATTTTTCTACGCTTATTTTACAGGGCATCCAAATGATGATTTATTTATATGGTTGGATGAATTTTTATCAGTACATCATAGATTAGGAACCCTCTTTGCATGACATGCTTTAATTTTGTAGAAAAGGCCAAAAAACCACTCATTTTATATGCTTCTTCCGCTTTTTGGAGGCCTTTCTATGCTTCTGGAGTAACCTTGGAAGAATGAACTTTTGGAGGCATTCCCATGGGTAATTTTAAAAAATTCAAGATGTTCTGGAAAATAGACACACAGGACTAGTTGAGCTCTTTCATAATTGGATTTGGACTCCTAAAAGTGCCTCAAAAATGGCTGCAAACTTCTGCTACGCTTCTGTAAAATTTTGTTACTCTTCTGTCAGAAAGAGTTGCACATCTGCATTGGATTCCTCAGGACACTTGTCAAGCTCAGAAAATGTTAGAATTTCGAGGTTTTGTTGTCCTATGAGTTGGAATTAGAGTAATTGAGTTTTTTTTTTCCTCTTATCATGAGGGAACATGTAATTTAATGTGGGGGACACACACTCCTAATTCATAACGAAAATTTAGGGAATGGTTTCTAATGTCCCTAGAATCTAGAAAATGACTCATCTCATGTATTTATGATGCATTTTGGATGGGATTTCGACCCTATGAGGTGTCATGGCATATATTTTCTATAAGTAGACTATATTTAGTCTTTTATTGGGCTGGATATTTAGGTTGAATAGTCTTATTTTGTAGTGGAGCTATTGTAACAACATTTTGGAATGAAATCAAAGACAATCTTACAGAACTTGTGTTGAGAATATTGTGGTATGCATTGGAGCATTTATTCTTCTTCTGAATTTTTATCTATTCATGTTAAATGATATATTTTCCTCTTTTAAATACGTCTTTCCATGTGTTTTTCTTGTAAGTTTATAAGAAGAAATCATGCCTGTTCATGCTCTGTTTTGGACAAGGTTTACATGATATGTCTATTTACTTCTAAATGAATGAATTCACCTCAGTGCTCACTCAAACTCTCTATCACTTCATCCTATACTCAATGACCAATTAAGAATTCTTTCAAGCTACCTATATATCCACACACATTATCTGCAATTTTACCTTGAAATTTAGACCTAAAAACCCTAGACCTAGCCTTCTCACTGACATTCCTATCCAACACTTAAAACATAAAAAAAAAATCCTATTTACTGAGCTTACATACCTAGCCTAAGATTAATAGATATTAAATCAATCCATTGACTTAAAAGTGACAACGAGAGAGCTCTCTTTGGTCCTGGTAGGGCTAGCTACCTGACCTAAAGCCTGGTTTGTGGTTAGCTTCCTTTAATGCCACTTTCAGCCTTGGGAAGTTGGGGGAGTGATAACATTTTTGGTGCCATTTCCAAGGAGTGATTGCAAAAATTTCTCTGGGAATATTTATTTAATCCTCTGAAGGTTGGACGGTGATAAGCTCTAGCATTCAAAACATACTAAACTCTTAATTTTGAGACAAATTCCAAAATTCCTATCTAAAATGCCTCCTAAAGACATACTAGCTCAAATCCAGACCCAAATCCCTAAAAAAATGTGAATTACCCTGAGAGTCTTTTAAGAAAGCATAAAACCAAGTCTCAAAAGGTTGGAAGAGATATTCCTCCACTTGTCAAATCAAATTCCTTGCCTACGAGATTTTCTTCAGAAGATTTTTTCTATAATTCAGAATCTGAAAGATCTTTGTTTATGTCCAAGTTTGAAACCTTTATTTCATAAAATATATTTGATCCTTTTGATTTTGATACCTTTTCACCATTTTATGAGTCTTTTTAGTCCGAAGTTGATAGTGAAGTCTAGTCTAATTTCTACAAACTTAAAGGCTCGGTGGATAAGTTTCAAAAAAATTCAGAAATAACTTATTTCCAATATCAACAACAAGATTTTTCTTCACCACCTATCATTACACCTTCTCAAACTGCTACATCATCATCCCTTCCTTTCATTCTATTGTTACCTCTACAAGATTTCACTCCATCAACAACTCCACCACCTCCTCCATTAGTCATGGCTAGATTTGCTCCGTTGATCCTACCTTAACAACTCACTGCACTACCTCAGAACTATGGTTAAAGACTTCCTCTTTTTGATGGAACATAAGAGGTTACTGCTTATCAACACATTGCCAAAGTGATTGATTTCATAGATCTTGAATAGATTGAAAATGACGGTGCCAAGATGCGCATCATTGCAGAAATTTTCCCTGGAGAGGTTAATAAATGGTTTCACTCTCTCACAACTAGTTCAATAGGTACTTCATAACAACTGATTCAATTATTTATGGTGAAGAAGAATCCATAGTAGATTCTAGCTGAGTATAATGCCTTGAAAAGGAATCTCAATGAGTCTATCCAAGACTTTACATCTAGATTCAATAAAAGCTATGATTCAATTCCTGAGAATATTAAGCCTCCTCTAGGCCTTGATTAATTGTAGAAGTGTGCTCAGACATGTAATTTTATTAATAATGGAAAATAAATTACATAAAAAGTTGCAGGAGTTTACAAACGTAAAATTCTACTAAATTTTCAATTAGGAGACTAACCTATTTATAAGCTATATGTCCTAACTTAATTTAGTTATGGATCACTTGAAAAAATAACAAGTGTCCATTTACAATAAATGATCTTCTATTCAATATACTAAATTTATTCCTATTTTAGAGCCTAAGATACGACTCAATTCTAGAGTCCTATCTTTGCTAACAATATTCTATTTCTAAGTGTCTCTAATTTTTATTAAATATTATGATTTAATAAATATTTTATTTTCTAATATTTATTAAATATTCTAATTTAATAAATATTTTATCCTAACTTTACATTAATATATTTGGATCATCTAACATTCCCCCCTATGATCCAAAGATACATTACAACATATACCAAGTTCATCTATGAACTTAGTAAATTGTATTCTGCCAAGAGGTTTGGTGAAGATATCGGAGGACTGATCTTCTGAAGGACAATAAATCAGCTTGATGACATCCTTTGCAATGAGTGATCCGATATGATGATACTTGGTGTCCATAATCTTTGTCTTTGAATGAAAAATTAGATTATTGGCAAGCTTTATTGTTGACTGGTTGTCGATGAATAACGAAGTAGCTTCTGCTGGAGGAATTCCCAAGTCCTGTAAAACTCTACGCAACCAAACAATCTCACATGCTACTTCCAATGTTAAAATGTACTCTGCTTTTGCTGAAGAAGTGGCCACTATAGCTTGCTTCTTGCAACTACAAGAAACTGCAGCTGACCCCATGTTCATTAAATAACCTTAGGATGATACCCTATCATCAATACTGCCAGCAAAGTCAGCATTTGAAAATCCACCAAGTACAAAATTTTTAGTCTTTTTGTAAAGAAGACCAAAATATTTTGTTCCTTGGATATAATGAAGAACTCTTTTAACTGCATTCCAGTGGTTGTTTCGTGGTTCCTGCATAAATCAGGAAAGAATACAGACGACATAAGAAAGATCTGGTCGAGTAGTTGTCAGATAAATCAAGCTACCAATCAACTGTCTATAAGTAGTGCTATCCACCATTCCCCCCCTTCAAATTTTGAAAGTTTCAAGTTTTGTTCCATAGGGGTGAGAACAGGTTTGCAATCCTGCATTCCAAATCGTTGAAGAATTTCTGTTTCATACTTACTCTGAGAAATGAAAATATGATGTGGAAGTTGGAATACTTCAACTCCAAGATAGTAATGAAGTAGTCCCAAATCTGTCATCTTAAAACTGTTGAAGTTTGCAACAAGAAACAGTGAAGGAGGCATCCTGAAACATCTTTCCTGATCCTAGTTGGAAAGTGATCACCTAAACTAGGTGGGGGCCACACAAGTGCTTTTTGTCGCAAAGTCTATTTTTAGACTATGTCTATTTTTAGACATATGGATCATGGTCTATGAGTTGCAGGATGCTATTTATGGATGATTGGTCGAGTTGGTAAAAATAGATGGACCTCTATTTTTAGACATTGGGCGGTTTCTATTTTTAGACTGTCGAGCTAAAAATAGAACAGCCAAATATTATTAACCCTTAATAATATTTAGACTATAAACATTATCTTTTCCTCTTGGAGCACTTCAGTTTGATGCTTGGATGTGGCACATGCAGCTGACAGAAGGAAATACGCTTTTCCTAAGAGTTAGTTGAGCTATTGCATGGTTGACTTCAGTTAGAACTCATGTGGCAGAGTTTGGTGGAGTTGATGAGACAGTTGATGGAGTTGTGTTCGGTTTAACTTAGTTGAACTAGTTGTATTTAGTCTAACCGATAAATACACTAGTGATGAGTGGTGTGAATTAATTATTAATTAATTCACTAATTATTAACTCATAAATCAACTAAAGAATACATCAGTTAACTGCAATGCATGGACAGTTCAGTGGAGACCAGTGTTAGAGGTGGGTGAAAGGGTGAGTGTGACTATCAATTGTGACTATACCTGTGCATGAGATTTGCACACACATTGATTGAGATTGCTAGTGAGGATTGTGCAGTACAAGCCAATGGGATTCGAACTTGGATCGAATTCATTCTCATCTTGGATTGCGCAGTAGAGGCAGACAGACTTGTGGAGGAGATTTGAACTTGTGACTTGTTCAAATCTGAGCTAGTTTGTGTGTAACTTTTGGAGATAGTATTGAGTACTTGTGAGGAGTATTTTACTATGATTGTTACATGTTCTCTATCATTATAATATACAGATAGTTGGGGGTTTTCAGCTGTATGCTTTCCCCATTACATACTGTGTTTATGTGTGCTTGACTATTGTGTTTATGTGCGCATGTGACTGCTTCTACTTCCGCATATTGATGATCAATTGTAGAAGAGGTTATGTATTATGCATGAAGCTTAAATAGTGTGTAATCAGGATAATCTTGGTGAATAATTCAGAAAATTATTCAAATTTCTACAAAAATCTGCATGTAACTCCTTTTTCACTTATGCAATGTGATCATCATTATTTCCTATGATAATCAAATAATCTACATACATAATCAAAATCACCATATTTTTACCGTGTTGATGTACATACAAGGTATCATCAGATTCACTTCGTTGAAAACCAACTTTTTGAAGGTATTCATCCATTTTGGCATACCAAGCTCGGGGAGCTTGTTTTAACCCATATAAAGCCTTTATCAGTTTGTAGACTTTATGTTCCTGTCCTTCAATTTCAAAACCTGGTGGTTGTGTCATGTACACTTCTTCCTGTAAATCACCATTGAGGAAAGCAATTTTTACATCCATTTGATGAACTTTCCATCCTTGTTGAGCTACTAAGGCAAGTGTGAGTTGGATTGTGTTCCATTTAGCTATAGGAGCAAACATTTACTCATAATCTATCCCTTCCTGCTGCGCAAAACCTTTAGCAACAAGTCGTGCTTTATACTTGTCAATTTCACCATTTTTCTTGTACTTAATGCGGTAAATCCATTTGCATCTGACAGGTTTAACATGCTGAGGACAATCAACAAGTTTCCAAGTGTTATTTTCTTGAACTGCCTGATATTCATCAACCATAGCCTGTTGCCATTCTTTATGTTTTACTGCCTCTCAGTATAGAAGGTTCAGTAAAATCATTTGCTATCAAGGCTCCTTCGTTTCTTTATGATCCCCTTGTTCCTATTTTATTCTGTTCATTAGGCCTTACATATTTCAAAAGTTGAACTGCCCATTTTGGAAATTGATGTTCAATGGTTTGAGATTGTGAAAAATCACCATCATTGTAAAGAGGGTTGATATAAAATGATGTTTGTTGATCAACCGCAGGTTCTGGGGGTAGACAGTCATTTTCAGAAGGACTGTTGCTGCTAGGAGAGTTGGATGAACTGCTAGAAGACCCAGATGGAGTTGATGAAGAAAACGAACTGGATGAATCATTTTCAGATGAAGGAAACTCAAGTTCATACCAATGTTGTGAATTTGGTTGACTTTGTAAATTTCCGTTTCTTTTATCACTTTTTGCTTCTAACTTTTGAAGAATACTTTCAACTTCTTGAGCACTCTTACTCTCATTTTCATCAAAAATCACATCTCTTCTTATAATAACTTTCCCATTCGACAAAAGTCGGTACCCTTTCTTCTCATCAGAATACCCAATCATTGTGCACTTCAAGCTTCGTGCATCACGCTTAGTTCATTTTTCCTTGAGAAATAAAGCATAACAGACTAATCCAAAAACTCGAAGATGTTTTACTCGAGGTTTGAAGCCAAACCATGCTTCATAAGGTGTGATTCTGTCTAAAGAAGTAGTGGGAGATCGGTACCTCAAGTAGACAGCGGTATGAATTGCTTCGGCCATATATAAAGGACTTAACTTTTTGAAAGTTAACATAGATCGCGCCATTCCTAACAAGGTACGATTCATTCGTTCTACTACTCCATTTTTCTGCGGAGTGTAGACATTGGTAAGATGTCGTTTTATGCCATTATCCATGCAATTATTTTTGAATTCATTTGAAGTGAATTCTCTGCCATTGTCAATTCTAAGAGTGCCAATCTTCTCCTTTACTTCATTTTCAATAAGCTGACGAAAAGTTTTGAACTTTTCGAATGCTTCTGACTTTAGCTTCAAGAAATAAACCCAAGTCATCCTGCTAAAATCATCAACAAAGAGTGAGAAATATCTGAAACTTCCGAGAGAAGTTGGAAAGGGTCCAAAAATATCACGATGAACTAACTGCAAATGCCTGTTTGCGCACCATGAAATTGTAGGAAAAGTCTCTTGATGTTGTTTTCCAACAATGCAAGATTCACACTTTGCATTTCCCCTTTTGAATGTTGGAAGTCCCTTAACCATTCCCTGTTTTTGTAACTGAGAGAGACTTTCAAAGTTGAGATGGACATATCTTACATGCCACAATCTGATCGGTGAAATATCTGTACTTGCTGCTCCTGCAAAGTCAGAATTTCTTGGAATGACTGTCCCTTTCATCGGTAACAGTTTTCCATCTTCATAACCTGTCATCATTGTTTTCATGTTTTTTTTGACTGAGTTGATTTTAACTAAGTCATCTTCCATAATCACCATATGTCCTGCTTGTAAAATCGTGACTAAAGATAACAAATTTTTCTTGAATGTTGGGACATACCATACATTTGAAATCATTTTTTCTCCAATGCTTGGTAAAAAAAATTTAACTACGCCTTTGCCTGAAGGAGTATGTTTTATTTTATCAGCAAGATAGATTGAACTCATATGACATTCTTTGAAACTCAAAAATAAGTCACGTCGAAATGTCATGTGTTGAGTTGCACCAGTATCCAAAATCCATACATCTTCATAATCACTTTTTAGAAAGCTTGAAACCTGTAAAGCTGTTGCTTCTGTGTTGGTGAAGACATATTTGGAACCATCAGGGTCTTCTTTATCATTTGAAAACTGTGTAGAGTTTGGATGAAACTTGGGAATCTTCTCAATAGAAGTTCTACAATCTGCCGCATAATGGCCAACTTTGTTACATCTCCTGCAAACAATTTGATTGAAATCGCTGCCTCTGCCTTGATAATGTCCTCGAACTTTTCTTTGGCCTCTATTTTGAGTTTTTCCTCTACCTGGACTTTGTCCTCTACCTTGATGATATCCTTTGTTTTGATTGTTGCCTCTTCCTTGAAAATTTCTCTTGCCTAAATTGTAGCCTCTGTTGAAATTGTTTCCTCTACTTTGACTGCGTCCACAACCTTGGGCTGCTTGATTTTGATTGAAATTTCCTCTTCCTCGATTTCTTGAACTATCAGCTGAGGAGTTACTTGAGCTGGCTTCGGTGAAGAAGAAATCTCCAATCTGTTTCTTCTTCCCAAAGGTTTTATCACGTTGAGCTAATATGCCACTCAATTCATCAAACTTTATCTTCTCTAACTTTGCGGTGACTTGCAAAGTTTCCCAAAAATGTGTATATGATGATGGAAATCCAGCAATTAGAATCATGGTCAAGAAGCTTTCATCAATAGCTTGAAAACCAACATTTATTATTTCTTGCTTGATGTTTTTAAGTCGTGAAATATACTCAAGGACATCACCACCTTCAGTTAATTTCTATTGAAGCAATTTTAATTGAAGATCAACCTTCTTTGATTCAGGTTGTGTATCAAAGAGATCTTTGAATGTACGTAAAGCATTCCATGCATCTACGGAATTTTCAATATGTATGTACATTTCATTATTAACTGAAGCTTTTATAAGAGCTAATTCTTTGCCAGTTTTTACTTCCCATTTTGAAAGTGAAGTTGCATTTGTTGGTTTATTTGGCTTAATGTTTCCATCACAAATTTCATGCCATAATTCATTATATATGAGAATGCTTTCTATTAGACGTTTCCATGTATTATAAGATTTCACTCCTTCTAGCTTATCAGATTCAGAGAACAGATTAATTAACTTCAACATTGTAGTGTTGAAGCATTGAACCAAAAGAATCAAGCACAAAAAATTGAGCAACTCGTCACACGAAACACGCCACGCAAAATGACACATGCCACACAAATAAAAAATGATCTATCAAGGCTTGGCCTTGACCCTTGTATAGTCGTTGAAAAAGGAGAAAAATGATTGAGCTTTTCACTTAGCTCTAGTCAATTTATCATTGAGTGCTTACAATGAAATCTTTGCAAAATTTGACAATGCCTTTACAAATCTCCTTAAAAAAAAAAAAAAATTTACCCCCCCCCTCAAAGTAAAAATTTACTTTGAGTTACAATATCACTCCTTGTTTCTCCAAAAAAGAAAAAATCTACTTATTCCTTCAAAAATGATAACAAATTTTTACACCTCAATATTATATAATAAAAGTATTAAAAAAAAATCTCTTCTTCTAAATTCTCCACAAAAATTGCATTGATCTCGTCTACCTCCTTACTGTAATCCAAATTGCTTGAGTCTGCGCTGAAATGTCTCATATCAATCTCAAACGGGGATCCCAAAGTACCTATTTCCGTGCCCCAAGTTCGAATCCGACCACTGAATTTGAGAGTTTCGTTGAAGAGACATTTTTTGGATCCCTTTGAAGCAAGGGTTTCTTGTTGTTCAGAAGACAAATTCAGGGTTGACAAATGAATTCAGTCATATTCTAAATCTCTAGAATTAGTTTTCAATTTCAAAATAGTTTGAACACTTGCCAGTGGTGTCAAAGCAGGCATCGTTCCTTTTACATAGCATGCATCTAACTTGGTACTGGCACTATGTCTTCCTCGAAGGAAAGAAAGAAAGTTTTAGAAAATAAATTACCTGCAATTCTCCATTGTAGATAGTCTATTAGGGGGAGTGATGATATCAATCACAGAAACTTTGTTCTTGTTCTGTTGACTACACCAGAAACCAAAATACACATAAAAATTGAATATCGACTGCCTTCATATCATTCGCAGTCTTTGCTAGACAAGGAGTTTAGTTACTGAAGCAAGGCGGACTGCGACCGGGTGGATTTGCTGGAACATATATCCTTCAACTGCAGCTTCATATTTTATATTGCTAGAACTTGTACTACCAACAAATCCATGTCTGTTCTTCCCAAGAGAGCATGCACAACCCAAAAAATTAACTGATTTCTCCTCTGAACAACACAGTTTGAGAAACAGTGAAACAACGAATAGTTTGTAGAAATACATTATCACCATGCAGTAAAACGTTGAATTCTTAATGGAATCCAAGGGTAGCCACCTGTATTCAATAGTTAGGGCAAGGAGTGGAGGCAAAAAACACTTGGACATAAATTTTTAATGGCCCATGAACTGCCAATTGTGCAAAGGAGTTGAGAATCGAGATCACATTGGTCACCCTCCAAATTTTATTTTAGATTTGACCACCAGGTGTACCAAAATGTCGTTTCACTCTCATTTCTGAAATTAGAGAGCGTGTTCAGATCAGAAACTGCATGGAATCTCTTATCACTCTAGTCATATGATTGGGACTCGGAAGAGCTATTCCTCCACTTGTCAAATCAAATTCCTTGCCTACAAGATTTTCTTCAGAAGATTTTTTCTATAATTCAGAATCTGAAAGATCTTTGTTTATGTCTAAGTTTGAAACCTTTATTTTAGAAAATATATTTGATCTATTTGATCCTTTTGATTTTGATAGCTTTTCACCATTTTATGAGTGTTTTTAGTTCAAAGTTGATAGTGAAGTCTAGTCTAATTTCTACAAACTTAAAGGCTTGGTGGGTAAGTTTCAAAAAACTTCAGAAATAACTTATTTCCAATATCAGCAGCAAGATTTTGCTTCACCACCTATCATTACACCTTCTCATACTTCTACATCATCATCCCTTCCTTTCATTCCATTGTTACCTCTGCAAGATTTCACTCCATCAGCACCTCCACCACCTCCTCCATTAGTCATGGCTAGATTTTCTCCGTTGATCCTACCTTAACAACTCACCGCACTACCTCAAAAATATGGTTAGAGACTTCCTCTTTTTGATGGAACATGGGAGGTTACTGCTTATCAACACATTTCCAAAGTGATTGATTTCACAGATCTTGAAAAGATTGACAATGACGATGCCAAAATGCACATCATTGCAGAAAGTTTCCTAGGAGAGGTTAATAAATGGTTTCACTCTCTCACAACTAGTTCAATAGGTACTTCATAGCAACTGATTCAATTATTTATGGCGAAATGGGAAGAGAAGAAGAATCCATAGTAGATTCTAGCTGAGTATAATGCCTTGAAAAGGAATCCCAATGAGTCTATCCAAGACTCTACATCTAGATTCATTAAAAGCTATGATTCAATTCCTGAGAATATTAAGCCTCCTCTAGGCCTTGATTAATGGTAGAAGTGCCCTCAGACACATAATTTTATTAATAATGGAAAATAAATTACATAAAAAGTTACAGGAGTTTACAAACGTAAACTTCTACTAAATTTGCAATTAGGAGACTAAACTATTTATAAGCTATATGCCCTAACTTAATTTAGTTATGGATCACTTGAAAAAATAAAGAGTGCCCATTTACAATAAATGATCTTCTATTCAATCTACTAACTTTATTCCTATTTTAGAGCCTAAGATACGACTCAATTCTAGAGTCCTATATTTTCTAACAATATTCTATTTCCAAGTGTCTCTAATATTTATTAAATATTATAATTTAATAAATATTTTATTTTCTAATATTTATTAAATATTCTAATTTAATAAATATTTTATCCTAACTTTACATTAATATATTTGTATCATCTAAAATTCCCCCCTATGATCCAAAGATACATTACAACATATACCAAGTTCATCTCTGAACTTAGTAAATTTTATTCTGCCAAGAGGTTTGGTGAAGATATCAAAGGTCTAATCTTCTGAAGGACAATAAATCAGCTTGATGACATCCTTTGCAATGAGTGATATGATATGATGATACTTGGTGTCCACATGCTTTGTCTTTGAATGAAAAACTGGATTCTTGGAAAGCTTTATTGCTGACTGGTTGTCGATGAATAATGAAGTAGCTTCTGCTCGAGGAATTCCCAAGTCCTGTAAAATTATACGCAACCAAACAATCTCACATGCTGCTTCCCATGCTAAAATGTACTCTGCTTCTGCTGAAGAAATGGCCACTGTAGCTTTCTTCTTGAAGAAACCAGGAAATTGTAGCTGACCCCATGTTCATTAAATAACCTGAGGTTGATGCCCTATCATCAATACTGCCAGCAAAGTCGGCATCTGAAAATCCACCAAGTACAAAATTTTTAGTCTTTTTGTAAAGAAGACCAAAATATTTTGTTCCTTGGATATAACGAAGAACTCTTTTAGCTGCATTCCAGTGGCTGTCTTGTGGTTCCTGCATAAAGTAAGAAAGAATAATGACGGCATAAGAAAGATCTAGTCGAGTAGTTGTCAGATAAATCAAGCTACCAATCAACTGTCTCTAAGTAGAGCTATCCACCATTTCCCCCCCTTCAAATTTTGAAAGTTTCAAGTTTTGTTCCATAGGGGTGAGAATAGACTTGCAATCCTGCATTCCAAATCGCTGAAGAATTTCTGCTGCATACTTACACTGAGAAATGAAAATATGATGTAGACGTTAGAATACTTCAACTCCAAGATAGTAATGAAGTAATCCCAAATCTGTCATCCTAAAACTTGCATGTAACTCCTTTTTCACCTATGCAATGTGATCATCATTGTTGCCTGTGATAATCAAATCATCTACATACATAATAAAAATCACCAGATTTTTACCTTGTTGACATACATACAAGGTATCATCAGATTCACTTTGTTGAAAATCAAATTTCCAAAGGTATTCATCCATTTTGGCATACCAAGCTCGGGGAGCTTGTTTTAACCCATATAAAGCCTTTATCAGTTTGCAGACATTATGTTCCTATCCTTCAATTTAAAACCTGGTGGTTGTGTCATGTACAATTCTTCCTATAAATTATCGTTGAGGAAAGCACTTTTTACATCCATTTGATGAACTTTCCATCCTTGTTGAGCTGCTAAGGCAAGTTTGAGTCGTATTGTGTTCCATTTAGCTGTAGGAGAAAATTTTTCCTCATAATCTATCCCTTCCTACTACACAAAACCTTTAGCAACAAGTTGTGCTTTATACTTGTCAATTTCACCATTTTGCTTGTACTTAATGCCGTAAATCCATTTGCATCCGATGGGTTTAACATGCTTAGGACAAGCAATAAGTTTCCAAGTGCTATTGTCTTGAACTGCCTGATATTCATTAACCATAGCCTTTTTCCATTCTTTATGTTTTACTGCCTCTTAGTATGTAGAAGGTTCAGTAAAATCATTTTCTATCAAGGCTCCTTCGTTTCTTTGTGATCCCCTTATTCCTATTTTATTCTGTTCATTAGGCCTTACATATTTCAAAATTTGAATTGCCCATTTTGGAAATTGATGTTCACTGGTTTTAGATTGTGAAAAATCACCATCATTATAAAGAAGGTTGATATAAACTGATGTTTGTTGATCAACCCCAGGTTCTAGGGGCGAAGAGTCATTGTCAGAAGAACTGCTACTGCTAGGAGAGTTGGATGAACTGCTAGAAGACCCAGATGGCGTTTATGAAGAAGACAGACTGGATGAATCATTTTCAGATGAAGGAAACTCAAGTTCATACCAATTTTGTGAATTTGGTTGAATTTGTAAATTTCCGTTTCTTTTATCACTTTTTGTTTCTAACTTTTGAAGAAGACTTTCAACTTATTCAGCACTCTTAATCTCATTTTCATCAAAAATCACATCTCTGCTTACAATAAATTCCCATTCGACAAAAGTCGGTACCCTTTCTTCTCATCAGAATACCTGATCATTGTGCACTTCAAGCTTCGTGCATCAAGCTTAGTTCGTTTTTCCTTGGGAACTAAAGCATAACAGATTGATCCAAAAACTCCGAGATGTTTTACCCAAGTTTTGAAGCCAAACCATGCTTCATAAGGTGTGATTCTGTCTAAAGAATCAGTGGGATATCTGTTCCTCAAGTAGACAATGGTATGAATTGCCTCAGCCCGATTAAAGGACTTAAATTTTTGAAAGTTAACATAGATCGCACCATTCCTAACAAGGTACGATTCATTTGTTCTACTACTCCATTTTGCTGCGGAGTGTAGACATTGGTAAAATGTCGTTTTATGCCATTATCCATGCAATACTTTTTGAATTCATTTGAAGTGAATTATCCGCCATTGTCAGTTCTAAGAGTGCCAATATTCTCCTTTACTTCATTTTCAATATGTTGACGAAAATTTTTGAACTTTTCAAATGCTTCTGAATTTTTCTTTAAGAAATAAACCCAAGTCAACCTGCTAAAATCATCAACAAAGAGTAAGAAATATCTGCAAATTCCGAGAGAAGTTGGAAAGGGTCCACAAATATCACTATGAACCAACTGAAAATGCCTGTTTGCGTGCCATGAACTTGTAGAAAAAGTCTCTCGATGTTGTTTTCCAAAAATGCAAGATTCACACTTTGCATTTCCCCTTTTGAATGTTGGAAGTCCCTTAACCATTCTCTGTTTTTGTAACTGAGAGAGATATTCGAAGTTGATATGGCCATATCTTACATGCCACAATCTGATCGGTGAAATATCTTTTCTTGTTGCTCCTGCAAAGTCATAATTTCTTGGAATAATTGTCCCTTTCATCGGTAACAGTTTTCCATCTTCATAACCTGTCATCACTGTTTTCATGTTTTGTTTGACTAAGTTAATTTTAACTAAGCCATATTCCATAATCACCATATGTCCTGCTTGTCGAATCGTGACTAAAGATAACAATTTTTTCTTGAATGTTGGGACATACCATACATTTGAAATCATTCTTTCTCCAATGCCTGGTAAAAAAACTTTGACTACGCCTTTTCCTGAAGGAGTATGTTTTGTTTTATCAGCAAGATAGATTGAATTCAGATGACATTATTTGAAACTCCAAAAGAAGTCACGTTGAAATGTCATGTGTTGAGTTGCGCCTATATCCAAAATCCATGCATCTTCATAATCACTTCTGAGAAAGCTTGAAACTTGTAACGCTATTGCTTTTGTGTTGGTGAAGACATATTTGAAACCATCAGGATCATCTTCATCAATTGCAAACTGTGCAGAGTTTGAATGAAACTTGGGAATCTTCTCAATAGAAGTTCTACAATCTGCCGCATAATGGCCAACTTTGTTACATCTCCTGCAAACGATTTGACTGAAATCACTTCCTCTGCCTTGAGACTGTCCTTTGCCTTGATACTGTCCTCAACCTTTTCTTTGGCCTCTGTTTTGAGTTTGTCCTCTGCCTGGACTTTGTCCTATGTTTTGATTGTTTCCTCTTCCTTGAAAATTTCTCTTGCCTGAATTGTAGCCTCTGTTGAAATTGTTTCCTCTACTTTGACTGCGTCCACGACCTTGGGCTTCTTTATTTTGATTGAAATTTCCTCTTCCTTGGTTTCTTGAACTATCAGCTGAGGAGTTACTTGAGCTCGCTTCGGTGAAGAAGACATCTTCTTCGATCTATTTCTTCTTCCCAAAGGTTTTATCATGTTGAGCTAACATGTCACTCAATTCATCAAACTTTATCTTCTCTAACTTTCCAGTGACTTGCAAAGTTTCCCCAAAATGTGTATATGATGATGGAAATCGAGAAATTAGAATCGTGGTGAAGAAGCTTTCATCAACAGCTTGAAAACCAACATTTATTATTTCTTGCTTGATGTTTTTAAGTTGTGAAATATACTCAAGGACATCACCACCTTCAGTTAATTTTTGTTGAAGCAATTTTAATTGAAGATCAACCTTCTTTAATTTAGGTTGTGTATCAAAGAGATCTTTGGATGTATGTAAAGCATTCCATGCATCTGAGAAATTTTCAATATGTATGTACATTTCATTATTAAGTGAAGATTTTATAAAAGCTAATGCTTTGCCATTTTTTACTTCCCATTTTGCAAGTGAAGCTGCATCTGTTGGTTTATTTGGCTTAATGTTGCCGTCACAAATTTCATGCCACAATTCATTATATATGAGAGTGCTTTCAATTAGACGTTTCCATGTCTTATAAGATTTCACTCCTTCTAGCTTATCAGATTCAGAGAACATATTAATTAATTTCGACATTTTAGTGTTGAAGCAGTGCACCAAAAGAATCAAGCACAAAAAATTGAGCAACTCATCACACGAAACACACCAAGCAAAAACGATGCATGCCACACAAAGAAAAACTGATCTATCGGGGCTTGGCCTTGACCCTCATATAGTCGTTGAAAAAGGAGAAAAATGATTGAGCTTTGCACTTGGCTCTAGTCAATTTCTCGTTAAGTGTTTATAATGAAATATTTGCAAATTTTGACAATGACTTTACAAATCTCCTTAAAAAAAAAAAAAAAAAAAATTACTCCCCCCTCAAAGTAAAAAATTACTTTGAGTTACAATATCACTCCTTGTTTCTCCAAAAAATAAAATAAAATAATCTACTTATTCCTCCAAAAATGATAACAACTTTTTACACCTCAATATTATCAAACAAATACAATAAAAGTATTAAAAAAAAATCTCTTCTTCTAAATTCTCCACAAACTTTGCATTGATATTGTCTACCTCCTTATTGTAATCCAAATTGCTTGAGTCTGCGCTGAAATGTCTCCTATCAATCTCAAACGGGGATCCCAAAGTACCTATTTCCACGCTCCAAGTTTGAATTCGACCACTGAATTTGAGAGTTCTGTTGAAGAGACATTTTTCAGATCCCTTTGAAGTAAGGGTTTCTTGTTGTTTAGAAGACAAATTCAGGGTTGAAAAACGAATTCAGTCATTTTCTGAATCTCTAGCATTAGTTGTCAATTTCAAAATAGTTTGAACACCTTCTAGTGGTGTCAAAGCAGGCATCGTTCCTTTTACATAGCATGCATCTAACTCGGTACTGGCACTATGCCTTCCTTGAAGGAAAGAAAGAAAGTATTAGAAAATAAATTACTTGCAATTCTCCATTGCAGATAGTCTATTAGGGGGAGCGATGATATCAATCACAGAAACTTCGTTATCATTCTGTTGACTGCACCAAAAACCAAAATACACATAAAACTTAAATATCGACTGCCTTCATATCATTTGCAGTATTTTCTAGACAAGGAGTTCAGTTACTGAAGCAAGGCGGAATGCGATTGGGCGGATTTGCTGGAACATATATCCTTGAACTGTAGCTTCATCTTTTATATTGCTAGAACTTGTACTACCAAAAAATCCATGTTTGTTCTTCCCAAGGGAACATGTGCAACCCAACAAATTAACTGATTTCTCCTCTGAACAACACAGTTTGAGAAACAACAATAACAAACAGTGAAACAACGAATAGTTTGTAGAAATACATTATCACCATGCAATAAAACATTGAATTCTTAATGGAACCCAAGGGAAATCACCTGTATTCAATAGTCAGGGCAAGGAGTGGAGGCAACATAAACTTGGAAATAAATTTTTGATGGCCCACGAACTACCAATTGTGCAAAGGAGTTGAGAATCAAGATCACATTGGTCACCCTCCAACTTTTATTTTAGATTTGACCACCAGGTGTACCAAAATGTTGTTTCACTCTCATTTATGAATGTAGAGATCCTGTTCGGATCAGAAACCACATGGAATATCTTACTTCATTACCCTGATGGTTTCAATCCTGACATGGCCTATTAGTTGAGGGAAAGAAACCCATCAACTCTTGAAGAAATGTAGACAATCACAGTGAGCATGGAAGCTAACTTGATCATCAAAAAATCTAAAATCAAGACAGAGAAAAGGGTCACTATAAAAGAGGAAACATCTACTTCATTAGAGGGAAAATTAGACACCTTGATCAAGACCATGGAGAAGATTATGGATAAAATTTCCATCGCTGATAGACAAGCTAAACCCTCCATTAGAAATGCCAATTTCAGGGGTCAAAATCAACAGCCTCAGTACAGGATCAAGCAAAGGGAACAGAGGGGTTAGGATCCAAGTCAACAACAAATTGACACTCCATTTCAGCAGAACTACACTGAAGGCCCTAATGAAGAATAAATTTATGGTGAGAATCATTATTTGAGGAAAACCACCAGCCTATTTTCCTTACTGAAGAAGATTAGTTTTCTGCAGAAATTTGTGGACCAGACGATCATAAATATGTCTTATCAAATGATGACATGTTATTAGTGTGGATGGAAGATTATCAGAGGGGATATCAGAATGGTCTTTCTCAAGTGCAGAGACAGTATAGTTTGAGGAGTAGGAATGTTCCTATAACCTCCAATAAAAAAAACAAAACACTCAAATAGATGCTCATCATAAAGAAACTGCTACTCCAAATCAAAGCAAAGACAAAGGAATTTTTGTTCCTAATCATGCTAAAGGAAATTAAGCTTCCTACAACAGTCAAAGAAAAGATAAATAAGTCCAAGATGTAGGACAGAAGAAGGAAACTTCACACAAACATTAGCCCGAAAGGAAATATGCACCATTAAAAGAGGTAGAAAAACATTCTGCTCATTTTAGTCTTGAAAATGAAATTTCCAAATTGAAAGTATCCATTCCTTTAACTAAAATAGTAAAGAATGATCAATATAAAGTTCAAGCATCTAACTTTCTTAGAGTGGATCAAATTTTCGACATGGTTAATGTGAGTGATGATCACATGGAGCTTCTATTTGGTCCTACTGTTGATGGTGATCTAGAAGATAGTGAGGTCCCTCCATTTTATCTCAGCCTCAAAATCCATGATTTTATCCTCCATAATGCCATGCTTGATTCCAGAGCCTCTCATAACCTCATGCCCAAGGTAATTATGGACATATTAGGCTTGTATATTACAAGACCTTATCATGATGTTTATTCATTTGATTTAGGGAGGGTGAAATGTCTTGGCCTCATTAAGGACCTAGTGGTGTCATTAGAGAAAATCCCAGCCAAGAATTTCCTCATGGATGTTGTTGTGGCTGATATCCCTCCCAGATATGGAATGCTTCTCTCCCAGTCATGGGGAGTGAAGCATAGAGGTACCTTACAACTTGAATTTTCATATGCTACCATTCCCATCTTTGGGAAACTCAGGAAGCAATACTGAGAAAAATCAAGTACATGATTAGTAGTTGAGAAAATCCTAATAATAATCCCACACATGCTGCCCACACAGATTTAGAGTCCTTTATCTTATTCAATGATGAATGTTCAACATCTTCCGAAGTTTTGATTGAAGAGAAAGCAAAAATTTCTAAGTTTTCAAATTTTGTTTTAGAAATGGAAAATGAATAAATTCATGAAAATATGCCAAGTGGTTTGGAACCAAGCGCATCATCCCAAAAAAGAGATGAAATAGTGAAAGAAACACATTTTTTTTGTACAACATAACTCTCTCAAGCAGCAAGTAAAGTTCAGTCATCCGATTTGCAGCTTCCTGATGAAGAAAGTAGTTTGTGGACTATGGATTTCGATGGAGCTGAGGGTAAAGAAGGGGCTAGCATTGGAGTGTGCATTCACAACCCTATAAATCAGTCACTAAACATTCCTCCCAATGTTCAAATGTCCTCTTATAAGCTGGATTTCGACTATTCAAACAATGAAGCTGAGTATGAGGCTTTGATAGTCAGTCTGAAAATGCTCAAGAAGTTAGGTGCAAAAAAGATTTATGTGTATGGTGAACCTGAGATAGTAATAAAGCAAGTCAAAGAGGAATACTAGGCCAAGCATATAAGGATGCGATCTTATCAAAATTCAGTGTTAGATATCCTCAAGACTTTCACCGAGCATACTTTTTCGTTGATCCCAAGGGACAACAATGCTTTTGCTGATTCTCTTGCTACTTTGGCTAGCATGTTTAAAATCCCATTGAATCCTAATAAGAAGCATGAGATAAACATAAAAAACCAACCTGTTGTCATAGATAATGTTCAATATTGGTAGGTCTTTCAAGATGATAAACAGATCAGCAAATTCTTGCAGATATAAGAGGAATTTATGAATTCACAAATGGATAGCTAGTTCTATGAAGATGACCAAAAATTCCATGCAACAGAGATGCAAGTGCTTCAGCTGAAAGACAACTCCATTCGAAGAGGTTTCATACCTTTGGAGGAGCTTTTCGATCAAGATGATGTTGCACACAAACCTGCCATGATACCAACAGAAGTGGGAGTGGAAGATCTTAATCTTGGCAATCCGAAAAAGCCATAGATGGTCAAAATTTCAAAATCCTTGAGTGCAGAAATGAAAGGTGAATACACAGCGCGTATGTCTCAGTTTGCTGATATATTTTCCTGGGAATATTCTGATTTGAAAGTGTACAATACGAGTATAATCTAGCATACAATTTCATAAAGCTGGATTAGAAACCTTTACGCCAGAAGTTAAGGAGAATGAATCCCAAGTTGTTGCCCTCGATTCAAAAGGAGCTAAATAGATTATTTACTGCTCGTATTATAGTTCCTAATTGCTTTTCAAATTGGATGTCTAATCTAGTGCCAGTGAGAAATAAGACAAGAGATATTCGCTAGTGCATATATTTCAGAAATATGAATAAAGTGTCACAGAAAGACAATTCCCCACTACTAAAGATGGACCATATTCTGCAAAGGGTAGTTCGATATTCTAGAATTTTATTTCTAGACGGATACTTTGGGTATAATCATATTTTAGTCCATCTAGATGATCAGGAAAAGATGACTTTTACAACACCATGGGGCACCTTCATGTATGCCAAAATGCCTTTCTGATTGAAGAATGCAGGGGTGACTTTTCAACAAGTAATTTATATTTCTTTTGCTAATGAAAAGGATGTATGTTTGGTCATCTATCTTGATGACATCACTATTTTTTCCAAGACAGATGAGCAGCACTTACAACACTTGAAAACAAATTTTCAAAGATGTAGAAAGTTTAGCATATCGCTGAACCCAAAGAAGAGCCTTTTCGCTATGGAGGAAGATAAATTTTTTGGGCCATATCATATCAAAATATGGAATTAGGATATATCCTTCAAGGATTGAAGCAATTAAGACCTTGGAATATCCTAGGATTAAAAAGGAAATTAAGTCGTTTAAAGGCAAAATCAATTTTTTGAGAAGGTTTGTCCCCAATCTTGCTTAACACTTAAGGAAAATTACTGACATGTTGAAGAAAGATAGTGAAGTAAAGTGGTCTAAAGAGGAAAATAAGTCATTCAATTAAGTTAAATTGGCCTTATTTCATGCTCCTATTCTTATTAGTCTAGATTACACACTTGATTTCATCATTTTCTTCGGAGCACACTCTAGCTGCTGTCCTTATGCAAAAGAAAAATCAGAACAGAGAGTAGCCCATTTACTTCGTCAGTAGAACCATAAGAGATGTAGCCTTTAAGTAGAACATCACTGAGAAACAAGCCTCGACGTTAGTAAAAGAATTGAAGGACTTCTGGGTCTATATTATCCACTCTCATGTCATTGTGTATGTACCAAACACTGCTGTCAAAGATGTGCTTGCGCAGAATGATCCTAAAGGGCGGCGAGCTAAATGGATCACTGCTATGTTGGAGTATGACTTGGAGATCAAGCCTACTAAGCTGATCAAAGGAAAAGGCTTGGAAAATACTATGGTAGATTCTAATGTCCATGCTTTGGACATTAATTTTATTGTTGCATTATCTGAGGAGCAAGAGGCTGAAACATTACCTAAGGTATCTAAATTTTTTTCTTCATCGCCTTGGTATGCTCATATAGTTCATGTTTTGCAACACATGAATCCTCCTTCCAGCTTTCCAAGTAATAAGGCTAGATCTTTGAAGTTGAGAGCTATTAAGTACTGCATCCTTAACAATGTCTTGTATTGTAAAGATCTGGATGGAGTGTTGTTGAATTGTTTGGTTGAAGGAGAAGTTGAAAAGGTGATGAGTGATTTTCATAAAGGTGACTGTGGCAGTCATATTTACTGGAAGACTACAACTAACAAGATCTTGAGGGCGAGTTTTTATTGGCCAAGTCTATTCTCTAATGTCTATAAAACGGTCATGAGCTGTCATGAATGTCAAATATTTTAGGGAAAGAGGAAGCTCTTGCCTTTTCCCTTAAAACCAATTGAAGTGCAGGCACCATTCCAACAATGAGGACTTAAATTCATTGACGAGATCCATCCTCCATCATCAGCTCAGAATAAATGGATACTCACTGCCACAAATTATTTCACTAAATATATTGAAGCCATCCCTACGAAGCAAGCTACTAATATTTTCATTATTCAGTTTTTAGATAACAATATTATGTTTCGTTTTGGCCGTCCATACAAAATCATTACTAACAATGAAGTCGCCTTTAAGTCTAAGAAAATGATTGAATTTTGTGATAAGTATCACATTAGGCTTGGTCATTCTACAACATACTATCCTTAAGGCAACGGGCTGGCTGAATCGTCAAATAAATCTTTAGTGAACATAATCAAGAAGATGCTGCAAGAAAACAAAAGAAATTGGCTCAAAAATCTTAGCAATGCTCTATGGGCAGATAGAGTTAGCACGGAGATATCAATCAACATGTCACCGTTCCAACTCATGTATGGTGTCGACACAATGTTCCCTAGTTCTTTAGCTATACCAGTGATGAAAATTCTGCAAGAGATCGACATTGAACCAATGATATATAGTGAAGAATTATCCAAATGATGTATCTACAATTGTCAAGATATGAAGTCTTCAGATACACTTCAAAGCTTCATGAGAAAATAAAAAATATTTATGATAAGAAGACCAAAGCTTATGATTTTGAGCTTGAAGATTTTGTTCTTCACTAGGATGCCCACAATGAAGACAAAGGTAAGCATGGAAAGTTTGATAATCTATGGAAAGGTACTTACAAGATCACTTGATTCAAAGGTAATAAAGCATTTTTATTAAGGATTTTGAAGGGCAAGAAGTTCTGGGAGGACCAATCAATGGTAGGTTCCTCAAAAATTACCATACTTGATCATTGAAGATGAAGTCCACTTTAATTGTACGTATCATTTCAATTTGATGTCCAAGCAATAAGGAAGTTGTTGTAGAAGTTTGAAGCCCGAGGAGAAGGCCATGAAACTTCTATGTTCAACTCATGTTTTATTTCAAAAATTTCAAAAAGTTTCATTCAGTTTTCAAGTCAGTTCTTTTTAGTCAAATTCATTCAAAGATTTATTTCATCATTTCAAGTTTGTCAATGATTTTTCAATTTCCAGTTTTGAATCCATTTCCCAATGGTAAGGTTACCTGATCTATGGTGTTCTTGACACCTCCTGAAGGAGATTCCATCCCCATCTGGAGCTAATGTTAGTGTCAATATGTCAGTGATCAAACATAGTCTTTCAGTTAATTTGCTAGTGTCATAGGGAAAAAAATTTAGTCTTTCAAACAAGTTTTCAAAATAATTTTGGTCACTGAAGGAGTTTAGGTCAGAATTTCTGCTCCCTTATCTCATCCACGGCCATCATCACTTTAAATGTCATTTCATTCATTATCATTTAAAATTTTTAGGTCACTCGCTCCATCTCATCTAGGTCTATCCAATTTATCATCAAAACAAGGCAAATAATCCTTCATTTCACACATAAGCCTTTAAAAGGGAGCTAGAATACTTAGGAGGTAAGTAAGACAAGTTGTATTATTTAAAAATGTGTTTTAATGTCAAAATATTTCAAAAGGCAAAACTGTCTTATTGTTTCACTACAGGACAAAAAATTCATTTCAAAGCTATAAAGGACAAAAGCAAGCTCATCCAAACTCATTATTCTCTTTTGTTGTGTAGTAGAGCTCCTCTCTTACCTCCATTGAACTCCTTAGTGGTCAAGGGTTCAAAATCAAGGTGATAAATTACTCCAAGGAACAAGTTGCTACGCTTCTGGAGCATATTTCTATGCTTCTGGAGCCTGTTGCTATGCATCTGGAGATATTGTTACGCTTCTGGAAGTAGTTGTTACATTTTTTGTAACTTTTTCTATGCTTCTGGAGGCAGTTTTTACGCTTATGTATCTGGTTGTTAGGCTTCTAGAAAGAGTTCATAATTAGGGTTTTTTGGCTCCCAATCCATTCAAACAAACTAAAATCTTGTGGGCATCAGTTCTTGGAGTTCTTACAACAAGTAAGTTAACTTCCTATACCCTCCAGTGGTCAAATTATCAAGTTTACTATTTATTTTCATACTCACTCCAATACTACATTATATTTTCACCTCTTGATATCATTGGAAGATTCCAGTGAAATAAACCCTAACCCTCCCATATAACACCATCCTACACCTCCCATATACATCATACTACCATCTCCCATCATTCATATTCTTCATAAGAGCCATTTTCACCAAAACCTAATTTCTAGCTAGTTTTCACAGTGTTGAACTAGGAAATTCCTATGTTTCCCTCATTTGACCACCTTCCTCACATCCATTTCACTTGATTTCACTCATATGATGGAGCCAACATGAAAGCCTATCTCCTAAAATTTTTGCATAACTTTCCTTGGCTCCAAAACCCTTCATCTCACCCTCTAAGCCTACCCCATCCCTATACTCTGTTTTTCCCAAATTACACTACACATACCCATCCCATCAACACACTAGTGTTTCATCCTTTTACTGATAGACAATATGGAGTGTGAGAAAAAAAACTTCAAGGAAGGGTGCCACCTCATATTAGAACCCTTCACCATGCAAGAAATCAATGCTTCACCCTTGGCCAAAAGATGTTTTGAGAGGAATGGATGTTTGAGGTTCTTTGAGAAGCTCATGGAGGAAGGATATCATCTTCAACTTACAAGATTATTTTCCTGTAATCTCAACATGGGAAAGGTCATCATTGCAGGTGTAGAGTTTAACCTATCAACGATTCTGATTTCTTGAGCAACATGTATTCCTAGTCATGGAGAGAAGTGGTCCAAAGACATGGACATAGACCTTGAAGTTTACAATTTTTTCCTCAAACCTCAAGTGACCTCCAAAACTAGTAAGTTGACATTCCAAATCCTTCTTCAAGTCATTTCAATATTGTATGAGTGTTTTCCATCATTAGGGTTTTGCTTTCCTCCATTTTATGGTTTCTCCTTTCTTAATTGGTTTAGGCCATTGTAGAACCCTTTCTCACCATATAAACCATAAATAATCCTTCACAAACCCTAATACAACACCCCCTACCACTTACAATTCCATTTACCCTTCCTCCATCAAAACCCTAATTCCCCACTACACTTTCATAGCAAAACTGGAAAATCTCTGTGTTTTCTTATTTTGACTCACTCTCCCATACCCATTTCAAGTGATTCGACTTGTATTATTGAGATAACGCATTACCCTACTCTCTCAATTTTTTGAGGAATTTTCCTCAACCTCCTCATACCTCATCATAGCCCTTAAACCTACCCTATCCATATCCCGTGTTTTTCCAAATCCACTCATCCCTACACACTCATTTCATCTAGGAGGGTTTTATTATGTTCACAACTACTATGGAGAGTGAGAATAAAGCTCATAAGGGAGGTCATCATTCCAGGATTGAGCCAAGATAGACCCATGACATCATTTTCAGAGTTTTGTGATCAAGCTAGGGTTTACATTGCAAACAGGGACAATGCTTATTCCAAATCAGTTTATGAAGTAATGAAGATTAATTTTACAAAAGTGAAAGATTTTTTTTTCAATAATGGGCCAAAGAACAAAAACCTCCTTCATTTTAGGCAAAAGTGTTATGGTTTGAGAGAAATTCTCAAAATACAATTGCTCCAGGTCATTTTTTGCACTTTTGGACAGGTTGTCTTCAAATCAATTTTTCAGGAGTTTGGAAAATGGGTTTGCAGTGCTTGATGACTAAATTTTGTATTGGGCATCCTAATATTTCGAACCATACTATGTGCAGTCCAAAACCCCTCTAGAAAGGCATCCAAAGTCCCTCTCAAAGTAGGTGCTACGCTTCTGCTTAGAGTGCACTACGCTTCTGCACATTTTGAGAGATCAAATTCAAACTTGGATTCTGATAGAATGGGAAAGTAGTTTGGAAAAAAGGAGGAGGTCTTTGTTCAAAATTTTCCAAAGAAAAAAAATCTCTCAATTTTTCGAAAAACATTATGTTTTGTGAGATATGGATCCATATTTAAGCCCTCTTCTTGCAGAAAGTTTTTGGAAAATTTTGGATTTTTGACAAATCTGGAAATTCCCTCCTCACTGAAGTGTAGCAAAATTTTGCTACACTTATTTTAGGGCCATCCAAATGATGATTTATTTATATCGTTGTATGCATTTTGATGATTACATCACATATCAGGAACCCTCTTTGCATGAAAGGCTTTAATTTTGCAGAAAAGGCCAAAAAAACAATCATTTTCTATGCTTCTACCACTTTTTTGGAGGCCTTGCTACGATTCTGGAGTAATCTTGGGAGAATGAAATTTCAGAGGACTTCCCATGGGTAATTTTGAAAAATTAAAGATGTCCTTGAAACCAGACACACAGGGTTAGTTGACCATTTCTTTCAGAATTGTATTTGGACTCCTAAAAGTGCCACAAAAATGGCTGCAAAATTCTGCTACGCTTCTGTAAAATTTTGTTACGCTTCTGTCAGAAAGTGTTACACATTTTCATTAGATTCCTCAAGGCATTGGTCAAGCTTAGAAAATGTCAGAATTTTGAGGTTTTTCTATCCTATGAGTTGGCATTAGAGTAATTGAGTTGGTTTTTGCTTCTTACCATGAGGGAACATGTAATTTAATGTGTGGGACACACACTTCTAGTTCATAGCTGAAATTTAGGGAATGGTTTCTAACCTCCCTAGAATCTAGGAAATGACTCATCTCATGTATTGATGATGTATTTTGGATGGGATTTCGACCCTATGAGGTGTCATGGTTAATATTTTCTATAAGTAGACTCTCTTTAGTCTTTTGTTGGGTTGGATAGTCTTATTTTGCAGTAGAGCTATTGTAACAACATTTTGGAATGAAATCAAAGAAAGTCTTGTAGAACTTTTGTTGAGAATCTTGTGGTATGTGTTGGATCATTTTTTCTTCTTCTGTATGTTTATCTATTCATGTTAGATGATATATTTTCCTCTTTCAGATATTTGTTTCCATGTGTTTATCTTGTAATTTTATAAGCAGAAATCATGTCTATTCATGCTATGTTTTAGACAAGGTTTACATGATATGTTTATTTACTTCTAAATGAATGAATTCATCTCAGTGCTCATTCACACTCTCTACCACTTCATCATATACTTAATGACCAGTTAAGCCTATTTTCAAGGTACCTATCTAGCCTCACAGATTCTCTGCAAAATGACCTTGAAATTCGGAACTAAAAACCCGAGACCTAGCCTTCTCACTAACATTCCTATCCAACGCTTAAAACATCAAACAAAAATCCTATTTACTAAGATTACATACCTAGCCTAAGATCAATATATATTCAGTCAATCAATTGAATGAAAAGTGACAACGAGAGAGCCCTTTTTGGTCCTAGTAGGGCTAGCTACCTAACCTAAAGCTTGGTTTGTGGTTACCTTCCTTCAATCCCACTTTCAGCCTTGGGAATTTGGGGGGAGTTATAACAAATTTGATTCTTGATGGATGACACTTGAAGTTATTATCATGTCAAGGTATTGGAATTATGCTACATTTTCCATTGAAACTAAAGGTCCCTTTTACGCTAAGGTGGATGACCACATTTGCTTGGTAGTCCACTAGACTATTGTTATTCCTATATATGTGTAGATTCAATATGGTGCTCCATCGAGTTGGATAAGGCTCTAATTTTGGAGAGAATAGTTTCCAATTGGATATCCTTGGCAATGAGCCTTTTTTTCATGTTATAGATGAGAATTAGAGAATATACAAATACAATGAGGTGGAAAGGATGAGAAATGAGAACGCCTTAGTAGAGAGCATAAAATTTGGCCATATTTTTTGTTATAAACTTGATTTCCATAAAACATATCTTTTTATAGTTCCTTTGATGAAAAATATTCCCCCCATTGCATCTATCTTCCTTGGATTTCCTTTCAAGTCACCATACAAAAAAAAGAGTAAAAGAATTATCTGAAGTCTCCCAATTGGATAATTCATCCTAAGAGAGTTGAAGTTTCCACCATGATTTGGGGGAAGTGGAAGAGGGAAGAGGAGGAAAATGGGAAACTAAAGAGCGACACCATATTAAATCATAGTTATCCATGGAGGCATCATAGGAGCAAGATGAATTTTGTAAGAAGAGTTCTAGCTAAAGGAGGAGAGCTTTGTGAGCTACCGTTTTTAGATGAGGAGAGAGATGATTAAAGATGGGTTTGTTGCGAGCTAGCCAAATCCTCTAGAGGATGAATTTATGGGAAGTATTCTATCACTTTTTGAAATTAAATTTACCTGTGAAAGATCCTCTATAATGATGGTGCTAGTTTACTAGAATGTCTCACCAAATCTTGGGAGGGATGACTTGGTGGGATATATTTTTAAAGAAAAAATCTCATACTTCCTTTGGGAAATAATAGTCGAGAAGGAGATGTTAATTCTTGTTTGCATAAAACAAATCTTGAGAGCCCATGGATCGCTCACTTCATGAGGTTCTCTATTATCAAAATTTCCCCGTAAGATGGTTTCCAACAATTTAGGAGGGGATTTGTGAATCCATATATTCCATAGGATATATTTGGGGGGAAGGGAAATTTGAGAAAGATTCCAAGAACAACAATTTTTATTGAGAAAGAGGAGGATCCCTGGGAGTGACCATCATGAAAGTGGATAGATTTTTGTGCACACTTATACAAGGATATTTTCAAGGATTTGATAGTGAGAAGAAGAGGTTTGATAATATTACCAATATACGATCCTTTATAAAACCCTTGAGGTTAACAAGGAGAGATTTCAATGAGAAATGTTTTCCCCAAGGAGTTGAGAAGATGCTTAAGTTCCACCAAGGTCTGGTTTTTCCCTTGATAGGGGAAGATTCCCTAAGATGATATCCATCCATGTTTGAAATTCTTCCCATTCCCTAGGTTCCAAGTGAGATGAACTTGAATGATAAGTAAATCTACTTTGAGAATATTACAAATTATATAACATTGGGGAGATGAGTGGGTGTACCTAAGTATATTTGGTGAGCGCCTGAAAATATGTTTTGACCAAAATTTTCTTCCACTAAATGGATTTTATGAAATCATTTTCCAGAGGTTTTTTGCACATAGAGCTATATTTTCCAAGTGTGGGACTTTTGTACCCAACCTAACAAAAGATAAAGGAGCACAAACAAAAATCTAATTCACCAAATGATTTTTCTTATGATTTTCTATTCCCCCTCCCCATAAGAAGATCATGGTGTCTTTGAATATTTGAGACATGATTCCAGCTAGAGCCAATAATGAAAAGTATTAATAAATGGGAAAGGATGATAAAACAACTTTTAGTAGAACCAATATACTAGCACGATTTATCCGTTTTTAGATTTAATTTTGTTTTATTTATTTATTTTGGAGATAGATTTGACTAATTTAGAGGAGGGAAAGGGGTGAAGGCTAATCTATATACCTAGGTAGGAAAAAGATTTATACTCTTCTTTGTAGGGGAATGCAAGGAATCTTGCAATGGAAGTTGATTCCTAATTTCTTACACTCTAACCATATATTAACGATTTGTGGTTATTAATTTTCCCTCAAGAGACTTGAAGAAAGGAATCTATAGATTTTTTCAACTTGGATGCCACATTGAAGGAATATCCTCCCAAAAGTATTGTATCATTGACAAATTGAGAGTGTTTAGATTTGTTAACTAAAAATACCTTTATACCAGGAATGGAACTTGTAATTATTTCTTTTTGCAATTTCCTACTAAAGAATTCTAAGAGAATAATTAATAGAAAGGAGGAAAGGGGGAATCCTTTTCACATACCTCTTTTTTTAGGGAAGAAGGAGGTGATTTTTCCATCGAACAAGGGGTAGATACAAGGGGAAGAGATACAACCTTAAATATAATTAAAAGTGATGGAAATGAAAAAAATTTGGATAGAAAGTGAAAGGGAAAGTAGTGTTACACTTTATCAAAGTCCTTTTATATGTCCAATGTGATTGGAATAAATTTATCTTCATAAGGTTTGTTTCCATGAATAGCCTCTTAGATAATCATTATTTTATCCAAAAAATTCCTATTGGAAGGAAAACCACCTTAATTTTTAGAGATGATCTTAGAAAGGCTTAAATTTTAAGTCTCTTGGCTATGATTATTGAGAGTACCTTATAGGAGAAATTGCAAAGTGAGATAGTTCTAATCTAGAGAAGGAAGAGGGATTGAATTGTTTCATAATTAAATCCATGAAGGTGGAGTTTATAGCAATGTTGGGTGTGTGTTATATTCTTCCCACGACTAGTCACATGCGCCGGGGGGGGGGGTCACAGGTATCATCCTCCCTGTTCGTTGAGTTGGTCGCAACAAGGGCGCGAAAACCCCCCTGTACTGGTTCTGGGGCAACACCCTGAGAGAAAAAAAAATTGGACCCTATATTAGGTGGGTGGACCTACCTATGGTTTTGTGCATGGGTTTTTCACATGGCTTTAGGCATGATGGTTTTCTGTCCATGGTATTTTGTAGATACGGTCGAGGGAACTATGGTTATGTTCTAATCTAGGGTTAATGGATTGGGTTTATGAATGGTTTGGCATGTATATATAGGTATTGTAACATTGAAAGGAATATAATAAAAAATAAATCTGGTAATCCCGGTTTTGAGATCCAGGGGAAAATCTATGTGTATATTTGTTTTATATTTTATGATCTCGCCATTGTGTATTTTATGTGTTAAGAATTCATTTACAGGTAATTTATGTACATGGTTCAAACCTACAAGCACCCCACATTTTGCATGGTTTGTGGATGTATTTCAAAATTCTAATAAGATCAAAATTGTTGGTATTCCAACATGCCTTCTAAAAATTTGTTATGAAACCATAAGAGCCAATGGATTTGTAAAATTTAGTGCTCCAAATTATATCCACCACTTCTTTTTCCTCAATATCCTACATAGGAGAGATGTTGTCTTTAGGGGTAAAAAGTCCAAGGATATTTTCAGGCATCTTTGTCATCACTTCTGGATTGGGGGTTAGGGAAGGAGAGGAAAAATCTTGCAAATTGAGGAAGGTTTCATTTTTAATGTCAATTAATTTAGAGATATATTATACATCAAAGTTCTTAATATAGGAGACATTACTTGTCCATTTACGAGAAAAATATTTCTTATGAAAGTAGAAGGTATTTTTATCTCTTGTTGCTAGCTAAAGACTACATGACTTGATTCAGTAGGAGGATTTGGTCTAATATTTGAGGGAAACTTTGGAAAATTTATTTTTTGGTTACCATATGTAAGTTGGGGAGCCAACAATATAGGTATTACAATATTGTTTAATGACACCCATAATATTTGGGTCCTAAAGCCACAAAGGGTTGAAGCTGAAAGGAATGGGACCCAAGTGTTGAGCTCGCTGAAAAAATAGAGATATGGGATGGTGATCAGAGGTGGACCAAGGAATGATTTTGAAAGTTATGAGTAGGGAATCAAGGAGGAATGAATGATGGATAAGGAACATTTCCATCTTGGAAGAAATGTAACTTAGGTCAATCCTTTTCTTGGACTAGGTGAAGTTTCCCAAGTTTGGCTAAGTATTGAGGAGATCCCAGGACATGATAAGGTCATCCATGTTTCTTGCAAAGGGGTATTAAACTCTAATACCACCTCTTTTATTTGAAATATCCAACATTGTGTGATATATCCTCCATTTTTTCTTCAATTTAAGGGAATGTGAGTGTGGATGTTATTTAGAGAGTCCCAACAATTTAATTTTTCTTCGGGAGTAACATACATGTATATGTTGAGGATAACAAATAACTCACTTATGTAGGTATGTCATTGAGAAGTGAGTATGCAATTATTATTCTGGAGGGAATCTTCTGTAGAAAATAGAGAGGAGGACCAAGACATGCAAACACTATTTAAATATCCTCTAAAATCTGTTGATAAACCTAATCAAGCTTCTATTTGCCAAGGTGACTGCTATTTGAAACAACTAGTGGAGGAGTGGAATAAAATGAAGGGAATCAATGTTTTTAAATACAATGAGAAGAAGATGTTTTTTTTATTTCATTGTCTAGAGAAGCCACTAGAGCTTGGAAAGAAAGCATGTCCAAATTAGGATCCAAAGGTCCTCCTCCCTCTAGTATGGAATTTTCCATGGGGTGGAATGCTAGCTAAAGGGAAGGAAGGACTATGCTATACGTTGTGAATTTCTTTGTTAATATGCTACATAATTTTCACTTTTCTTATTTCTTCAATCTTAATTTGTTTATCATTCACTTGTTATAAATTATCCCTTTGGTGTTGTTGTATAACATGTTCACCTGTTTGTCTTCTTACATCCTCAACATGCACATCACCCATCTAGTTACTGTGAGAGCACATGGTAACTTGAATTAATATGACATGATTATAATTGTAGCCTTGTATAAAAGGAAATAAATATTGAAATAAATATAACACACAACAAATATAATGCTGAAACAATGAAATAAATTCTTGTACATGGAAATCAATGCATGTTGTCAATCTAAATTTATCATACAATGAAATCAAAGCACTTTATGAATCTAATTACTTTGAAATTAATGCACATCATCTATCTATTTACATGAGATCAAAAATTAACATCTACATTGAAATTAAGACATGTAGTGCAATCGATCAAATAGGATTAGAAATTAACATGTACAGTGAAATTTCTAAGAGATAAATATTTGAATGGAAAAAATGAAAAATTCGATAAAACATGGTAAAGAGTTCATATTTTTATGTGATTTAATGAATCTAACGTAAAAATTAAATATTTTTGATATGGTCACATTTTTTATATAAATCTAGACGAATGCAAAATATATAATGTAAACCATCTCAATTTTTGTATTTAAAAAGCAAAAATATTAATGTCTAAGTGATCTAGACTCAAGTTAGGACCTTACAATTATCTTTACCTCCTAAATTTGGTCAAAATTTCAATAATTTTTTACGTCTTGGTTTTTGAATTTCAAACTTTTAGTTAAAAAACATTTAGTTTAATTAAAAAAAAAATGTTAAATTTTTTTTTTTGAGTTAACAAAATATGCATTTATGTTTACTTATGTATTAAAACTTGGAAATAATTTTTTGCATTAAATTTATTATCAATAGTTGGTAGTTGAATTATTTATAATTTTTCCATTTCAATGTTCATGTGAGTAAATTGAAAAAACTTGTATCATAATATTATAATAATGTAAATATAATATTATAATATTATATGATATTGTAAAAATATAATATTTTTTGGGTAAATGGATCTAAATTTCATTAGTCAGAAAAAGTTTCATATAACTTGGATTTTCCAAAGAGGACTAAATTCCAAGAGATTCTTGAGAGTAGCAAGTTTCGTACAAATAACAAACAATCAGAAACTAACTATGACAATCATGAATAAATACAAAATTCCTTAAAGATTCAAGATTTCAAGGGGAAAATTCCTTTGACATGGACATGATTTCCCTTAAGTTGACTAATTGTTCACTGTTTTTTTGGATCAATGTGTTATTCCTCTTGTGGCCTCCTTTTCTGGCTTCTTTTCCTTGCCTAGAGACCACATTGAAATACTTTGTGTGAACCCATAGATCAGACTGTGAAGAACTTGAGTCAAATGGGTCTTTTCCCTTGCTTCAAAGATAGACATTGTAGAGAATCTTGGCCTCATGGGTTGGTATGTCCTTCAAATATTTTCCATGCCATTATTCTACAAGGGCAGTTAGTCATGGATCATCTACATCCATATCTTCTAATAGGGCTTCTAATTTAGCTTCTTCTGATAGGGAGTGAACCATTTCCTATGTTAATGGATTTAGTTGGTGCTCTTCAAGAGACTTTTGCACGGGCTCTATAAGATTCAATAGGGGTTTATGATATTTTTCATCTATTGATTGATTGTTGTCTTGCTCCTTAGACTCGTTTATAGAGGAGAGAGATTGAAATCTATTTCTAGATCTACGGATCTTGTCAGGATTTGTGGTACCTTGAGGACTCAAATATATTCTTCTTTGGTGGACCTTTCCCAAATCATCTTTGATAATTCTCAAAAGTATGTTCTTCAAGAGATTCCTTGGTAATCATCAAAAAATCCCTAATAATATGCTCATATTCATGTCAAAATATGCATCTAAATGGGACATGTTCTTAATCTAGAGTCTGTTTCCAAACACTATCCTGATAATAAATATATATGGAGGATGGAAGAGGTTGGGAGATATACATATAAATGCAAATCCGAGCACATGTTGTGTATCTCCCTCTCTTAATAGCTTCTCATTAGAGAAATTTTGAGGTCTAAAATGGGCCTGAAAACTAAAAAGTACAACCAAAATACACTTTATAAGAACTAATAGGATTAAAGATGATGATGTCAACCATGGGGGATGATTCACCATTTTTGGAGTAAAAAAGTAAAAAGATTAAAAAATAAATTTTTTTTTTTTCAACTTGTATTTTCAACTTATATCCCTATGGTTTTACTCAAGTTTCGAGTGGGAGCACACATTGGATGCGAAATGTAATTCCTCATACAAGGAGTACCCATGTTGCATACTTTCAATGGACCCTACTACACGAAAAATGAAAAATACATGAAGACGTGATTGTAAACATGTTTTTTCATGTATTTCTTATTTTTCGTGTAATAGGGTCCATTGAAAGTATGAAAATTGGTAATCCTTTTATGACGAATTAAATTCTGCATCCAATGAGTGCTCCTGCTCAAAATTTGAGTAAAATAGTAGGGAAATAATTTTAAAATATGAGTTGAAAAAACATGTTTTTCCTTTTTCCCTCTAAAATTTGATGATGTAATCTTAATCTTATTTTATTATTTCCACTATTATTTTATAATATTCCTTAGGAGTCCCATTTTAGACCTCGAAATGCCTCTTATGGATACTTTGACAAAGTTTCTGATGCCTTCAAGCGTTTCCTCGTCCCAATATTCCTTGGGAAGAGAAAAGAGTCACACCCATAGCTAGGACATAAGGAATTCTTTTTTTTTTTCAGACTCTAGTACTCCTTCCAAAATTGCATGAAGAAACTTACATTGTTAAAAAAATATGTCCCCCCAAAAACCCTAGATCTATCTTTCAAGTTGGAAAAAATTACTATGAAAGAACCATTTCCCCCTTAGATCCAATATTATTTGACCCTTGATGCTCCATTTATTTCGAATCCACCCAATTAGAGACTTTTCAGAGGGCCATAATCTAATAAATTTGTAGATTAGAGCATGATCCTACATATATTAGATATTTTCTTTGATCTTCCTAGATTTAACCTTATATTTTGGAACTTGCACCACTTTTGGCAAGTTATGCCTTATATTTCTAGCTTGCCAGGATGCACCAAGTGGGTTTTCCTATTAAATGAAAAACCCCACGTTGCCCAAATGTTCTATGAAAAGGATGTCAAAGATGAGGAGATTGAAGGGGAATATCAGTAGATCTAGAATTTCTATGAATTCTTGAAACAATATGGTTGAAGGAGGGGGAAGAGTCCCCTCTCATGGAGTTGAGTATAGATGCCTATGAAGAAGAAACCCTAAAATTTGAAAGTGAAGCAGCCCAATATTTTGTAAGACTTTATAAAAATATAATATTATAATAATATAATATTATAATACATTATATAATATGATATAACGTAAATATCAAATACATTAGAGTACATCCAGTTTGGTGGTAGACATTACCTCAGCCTAAATCTTTAGGTGATTGGGCTTCAAGAATGAACTACCCTTTTTATGAAGAGTTTATAGTGAGTTTTAAATAGCTTTGGTCTTTGGCAATAAATTATTAAGGCTAAGTATTTGAAGAACAAATTTGTCACTGATTGGTTTAGACAATTCAATCCAAATACTTCCTAGAAAGGTTCAATAATATGGAAATGTCTCATGGACTCCTTCTCTAGTCTCCTCTCTTAGATTGCTTAGAAGGTTGGGAATTAAAATCAGATTATTCTTGGACACGATCACTTCATTGAAGGTATTGATTATTACTTTTTTTTTCAATAGAGTTGAAAAATACACTTAAAAGGAATTTTCAAGTTGAGCCACATAAGAAATCCTATGCACAATAATCATACAAGATCCTTTCTCCCTTTTTCCCGTCGAAGTAAACTAAAAAATTGGGCCTTCAATTGTTTATTTCACATAAATAATCAGATACATAATGAGTTCCGCGTAAAATCATGGTTAGCGAGTAAAGTGATTCAAGTTTCGTGAGCATCCACGAACAATGCAATGAATTTTCATGAAAAATGGGCGGTCATATGACATATAACAATTTCATATTCTAACATCACCGGATGCGTATTAAATTCAAATAAAAGCATTTAATTTTCAATAGTTTTTAGGTTAAGAAGGGCTTTTATTTTTTGTTTTCCATGTTACAATGTTTGATTGGACGACCAAAAGTGAAAAAGAAAGGGACTTCCTTTATTGGCCTTAGGGACAAAATTTGACCCATACAGGTATATGGAAGGCACATGTTTCTTTCGTCCTCAATGGAATTCACTACACAATTCAATAATACCAGGGACTCTAACCTTTTACCTAATTTCTTTGGTTCTTGCCAAAAATTAATTGTTATACACATTGTGACTATGGTTGTAAGAGTTTGTTAAGATGGAAGTAAGTATTATACATATTTTGCGATTAAAGTTTTAGGGGTTGGATAAGAGATTAAAATTATTCCTCCAAAGTCAGTTGTGAATGGGATAAATCATAAGTTCAGATCTGATTAAGTGTATTTAAATTATTCACCAATTGTTTTTGTAATTCCTAGCCATTAAGCCCCATTTATCCAGATTCTATTTTATAGAGTTCGTAAAAATCCTTGAAGTTTCACTTCTAGAAGAAATATCAATTTTTTTGGAGACTATTTATTGGTGACATGATAAGACAGAGAATATTGGAAGCCTTTCTTGGGAATTAATTCCATTTCATTTCATTGGGTTAAGTTTATGTTTTGAAATTCACATGTTCAGGGGGGTGAATTCATCATTTCACTACTATCTTTGCTCTGCATATGTCAATCAATTTGTGGAAATATCCATATTGACAATATTTTCCCCATTTCTCTTTATTAGAAGATCACTGTATTCTCAAAGGGGTTATGTGGAGAAATACATACTCTACCATGGTGAGAGATGGATGCAACTTTCTTGTACGATTTACATTTCAAATTTCAGTTTATTTAGACACGAGTTTAGGAGTGTGGCAGTCTTGGGTTTTGGAATGAAAAGCTCTACCCAACATGGTTCAAAATTGCACCCTTCACAACCCGTCAAAAGACGTCTAACATGTCATAAAATTTCTAAGAAGAAATTACCTGTCAAAAGAAATGGAAATTTTATTTTATACCAGTTTAAATTTTTTTATATATTATTATAAACTTCCTTATGAAGGGTTGTGGGTCCTTTCAACCGTCAGTTTTCTGGCGATTGTTTTGAATACGTCTTAAAGTCATTGTAAATTACCTTGAACATGCACTGTGCATGGTATTTAATGTTTATACGGTTTTGTAATTAACTGTTATGCTTCTGCAGTGACTAAGTGACTGAGAAAGGATCGCAGGTCAGAAATTCATGGAGTAGTAAATAGAGTGTAATGGAGGTTTGTGTATTGCAACCTTTGAAGTTCTGATTCCCGAACATAGTTAAAAACTTCAATCTCATCTTCCCGTCGTGCCACTCAAATAAAATAGGGAAGAAAACCAATGAAAATTGGGTGATTTGATAACAGTGGCTTGTTGGGTCTTTGTAGCTCTAAAGCTTGTATTCCATCCAGTTGGGAACTTTGGAGCTCCATCTAGTAGGCTGAATCATTTCATCATGCAAAATTTAAACTACAATTACTGCTTTCAGTTGGAATTGAAATAAAGGTATATATACATACTTTCCAAGTATTACTGTGCGAAGCTTATCATGTTTTATGGTCAAATTTGTTTTGGGCCTTCCTTTTTTTAGCACAAAAATGGGCATCATTATTTATGTTTCTTTTATGGCTTTGTTTATGTAGTGAATTACTTAAGAATCCAAAATATATGGCTTGTTTATCGATCTTCCTGTGTAATAGGGCATTCATTCTGATATGGATGACTTTCTCAGAACCACTCTTAAGAATTCCAGATCCAAATAATAACTGTGTGGATTTAATGAGCTCAGTAGAGAATAACTACTAAATTAAGTGAATATAATACAAGCAGAACTACCTTCCTTATGCGATGATCACTTAAGAAACTCCACTAGCCCAAAGCTTCTTCTTTCACTTAGTTTCTTTCCTCCCTGACTAAATGTATTTTCACATCTCAATCATTCGATTATTCAGTAATCAATAGGATAAAGAACACAAGTCATAAGGAATACAATTTAATGGCAATCCAAACTTTTAAATCTCCAGGAAACTAAAAGTGTTTTTTGAATCGGTCTAAACAACTCCATGCCTTTAGCTTTCCCATTAGGTGAGATGTGTATATGAAGACATAATAGAGGACTATTATTTCAAGTAGTTTCATTTCCTCATAACATAGTCCTCTCAGTAATGCGTTTCAACATTCGGAAATCATTTTACAAATTTGTTTCACAATACAATTCATCCAATCCAGAGTTTAGATTTGAGTAGTTTCATTATACATCACATTTCAAAACTTTGTAGAGGCTAGTTACAATTTTAGCAAATGAATAAATAAAACCTTGCATCATACTAGATGGGAGATTTAAACTCTAGAAATCCATATAAAAGTCAATATAAAATATATGTAAAGATGAAGAATTGACTTATATCTCTATTTTTTCACATTTTGTTTTGGATGGAATTCTATGATGAGTAATGTACCATGGCAACCAACATCCCAAAATTCCAAAACAAAAAGAGTAGGAAAATGTATAACAATATTGCAAAGGGTTGTAATAATTAATCCTATATTGCTTGACATGTGTGTTTTCCAAGTTCATCTCATACACAGGTGGAAACTTATTTTTCGCATAACAAGAAAAATATTCCTTAAACCCACGAACCTGCATTTTATTGTTCTTAGTACTACAATATTTCAATGAACCAGAGTGATTATTTGTCATGCAAGAAATGAATGTGACTAACCTCTTAACTACAAGATTTCAATGAACGAGAGTGATTCTTTGCCATGCAAGAAACGAATGTGACTAACTTCTTAAACTCATCCCTGTTAAAATCCACATCGGCTAGTGAAAGCACCCTGGCGCATAAGTGGTATTTCTTTTCTCTACATCCAAATTTAATTTGATATAAACAAGGATGTCTCCACATGGGTTCACATATACACAGGGGAAAGCCTTTTTATTCTCATTAATTTGGTCTAACCAAGGCTCTAGATTTCCACATTCCTTGTAGAATTTGGCACCTCCAATGATGACTATGGTTATAGGTCCCATCACAAACCTTAATTCATAATTCAATATTGTTTTCGGGGTTCAAATTCTCCACCTAGTTCCCTAAGGAGTAAACTTCCCTCCTCATTATCCAAGGCAGTAAGTCAAAAATCACATGCATTATGAAACATAGCAACATATTTATCTATAAATCAAAACCCTCAATATCATGGCAAACTCCATCACAACAACAACAATAAAGATTATGATTATAGGAATGAGGCAATATATTTTTCCGTTGTTTTTCAAGAACAACGCCACCAAGGTTTAAAAACTCAACGGTTTTTCCTTCGACACACACATATTCACAAGGAGAAGAAAATAATTGTCTAACATCTTGATATCGCGGTTGTCAACATGTTGTGGTTGTCAAGAATTAAATGATCCAGAACCTATGATATAAACTCATCACACTGCCTGTAGCTACTTGTTTCCAAAATTCTGTATATCCTTTCAGAAATACTGTCTCGAGGAAAGTTCTCGCATGTCCAGCTAAAAGTTCTAAATTGTATCAGTTATATAATATGATTTTCTCATTTGGGTACAAATTTTTATTTCTCTTCTCTCTTGAAGGAAACCAATGCCCAAATAGGAAGATTTTGTGTTATATATCTCATTACCCATCTTCCCTGGAGCCTTCACTTGATATTTTGAAATTGTCCCATGGAAACGCATGTCCTTGTAGAAAAGACCTCGAAAATGTTTCAGTCAGGAGTATGTTTGGGACAAATGTAACTGTAGGAGCAACCATCCCATTCAGCTTTTTATAATTCCCCCAAGCCCCAACGTGTGTGAGCTTCTCGATTTACCAAAATATTAGGCAGAGTTGTAAGGCCAGCAAGAACCTTCTCAAAGTTGAATTGGTTGACATATTTCCTCCATCAACAAATGATAGCTATGTTTTCTTCTCCTCAGTAGGTCAGTTACTGCTTCCCAGTTAGTTTATCGGGCTTGGTAATTTTTTCCCTCTTTGATTTTTTGGCTATGTCTCTTTACCATGAGAAAAAGGTCCTCCATGAATGAAAATAAAAGGATTACATCTAATAGTTTTTTTTGATAGTCTATATGAATTATAATGATTATATCTGATAGTCTATATGTTAATTTTTTGTTCCTACTTTAGACTCACAAGATAGAGAAAATATTATGGGAGGTGAAGTTTGATCTTTCATACTTTTCACCATAAATGGGGTATATTTTTAAAAATTCCACTATATGTAACAATATTTTGTTAACACAAATATGGAGTCAATCTGAGTTACAACACTATATTCCATCTAGTTTTAGGAATAAATTTGATTGAAAATTAAATGTAAAGATATTATACCGTTTTTAATTTAAATTCAATTTTTTTTTAAAGCTTTTCATTATGGAAGGGCAACATGATTATACACCCTTCTAATTGAAATTAAGACTAACCCTTCAGATTTGATCACTGCTACCCAGATGGATTCAAATGGTGGTGTAATACAATCATAGAGACTCGAGGTAAGCAATTGGTCATGGAAACACGGTTAAAAAATTGATCCCCGTGGACATACATGTCATTGCCTACGTGGCATCCAATCATCGAATTTTCATATGGATGGTGCATTATGCCCTATTTCAGATTCCAGAGCAGCGATACAACTACTTAAGTTTTTGGGGGATTATGTAGAGTGTACTATTAAAACATAGTAATTAAAAAAAACACAAACATTGCCATTTTTTTTTAAATGAGACAAAAAACAAACTAAAGCAGTTGTTTTTAATGCGATTTTCTGGCAGAAAAAATTGAGGTAAAATCTTGATTTGTGTTATTTAAACAGGGTTTTTGACTTTATATATCAGTTTACTACCCTGAAAACCCCTAGGTCACTTCAATTGTGAAGGAGTTGCCATCAAGCTTGTGATTTCAAAAAATTCATGCCTGATTTTAGAGAAATTAGACTGAAAAATTCACTAGAAAAATTTCCAAAAAATCTACTAAAGACCACTTGAAAACTAAATAGTTAAAGTACACTGAATCTTTGGACAACCAACCATCTGCCACAACTGTGAGAGGCGAGGCATGTCATTTCATATCATGTGTGTCTGTCAGCGTGGTCAAAACAAACAACTAGCAACATAATGACTTAGGAGAGGATTCTTCTAATGGCTTTTTTTCGGCCGAAGTTTAGTAGTAACTTTAGTAAAATGTTGAATATCTACCATAAGTTTATGCATTGCAGTTCTCGACCTTCAAAATTTTGTATAATTTTGAAATGGTCTACAAACCTTAAAATTTATTTTCAGAACTATATTTTTTTAAACTTTTCCCTTTGAAAATATAATATTTTCAAAATGATACGCAATGTTTAAAATTTTCATAATCATATTAAATTAGTGAAACATAAATTAAATACGTATATATTATTTGTTTTATGTATTTGTTGGGTTTTTAGTCCAATTTGGTCAAAAATTGGTAACTATTTTTTTTATCACAAATTTGAGTTGTAAACTCTCTAATTTTTTTTGTCTTTTACTTATACACACTGGAAAAATGGGGAAGAGCTAGAAATCCCTGCTCATCTGACCCAGGAATGGAATTCATACATCATTGATGTAAGAAATTCATGGATTTTTCTTTCTATTAAAGAAGAAAAATTTACTTTGTGTGGCGGATCACAACAAGATCGGGTCACAAAATCTGAGGCATATGAGATAATCCACTAGCCTCGCTGAAACAATCTTATCCTTCCTTGGCTAGTTTGAAGTTGGAAATGGAATTTCCCTCTCAAAATAAAAATTTTCTCTTGGTTTGTGGTGCATAACATGATACTGATTTTGGACACACTCAGAAAGAGAGGCTTCCAAGGGTCGAGAAGATGCTGCCTCTGTAAATCTATAGGAGAGGAAATTAATCATCTCCTCATCCTATGTACTTTAGCCTCCTCTATCTAGAAAAATGTGAGTTGAAAGACTGACCCCTTTGCATCTTAGGACCATAGTGACATCCTTTCCTACCTTGTTTGTTGGCCTGAGGACCACCCTCAACACTAAATTCTAGCCTTCTTCATCATATGGGGAATATGTGGAACTAGAAGTCCCTCACTTTTGAGAATATGCTTCCCAACATCTAGAAAACCAGCTGCAATATTTTCTCATTCTAACTAGAATTCTCTTTTGTCAAACAATCGACTCCTAAAATCCCTTCACCTCCTTGCAAAATCTTGTCTTCCTTCCTTGTTCCTTTGATGGGGTCTCTACATTTGACACTTCTAGATGCAAAATGGTTATATATCTAAGTACTGAGAGAACTACAGGTTCCATTGGCATTACATTCTAGAATTAATTCATGAGAAAAACTCCTTTCTCTCTGCGGGGACCTATTCTGTGCATATTGGCTTGGAATCTCATCTCTTAGTGTCTTTGGGGACTCCATTTCCATCATAGATATGGAAAACAATAGAGGTTCCTTGAACTCATCAAACCTAGATACATGGAAATGTCGTATCAAAGTTTTGCTTCAGGCTTTCAACTCCATCACCATCACCCATATTTATCAGAGACAGAATGGCAAAGAATATTTACTATGAAAGGAAGGTTGCAGCTCAGATCCTGACAAGATCTTCTACATAGTTTTTGTCTCTGGTTCTCTTCAACGATCGGGTCACATTCTAATTTAATTGAATGCACCTAACAATGAATTCAGAAATTTCCATTGGAATATGTAATAGGAATGATCAATCTCTGCAATTTAGAGCAATGACAATCAAGGATGGGTTTACTGGTTTTTAGAGCAATGTTTATTTCAATATAGGAACAGTTCTGTTTCAACTCAGAAGTCGAAACAACGGGATCCCAATCCCCTATTTTTATTGTACTTTCTTATTACTTATTAATCTAAAAGCGTTTTCCTTTTTGGAAAAAAAGCCTCTAAAATCTTATTGCCCCAAGGGTTTTTAGTGTATTAAATCCATATATGTAGTAAAAAACCCATTTTAAACAACAAAAATTAAATTTTAGCAAAAAACATTCCTCCCCAAAAATTTGAAAATATTGCATGTTTAAAAAACAAAAAAATTAACTAAATTAAAACTTTATTTCGAATATATGTGTGTGTGTAACACAATTTTTTACCATGGTGATTCACCTCCACTTTACTATGCATATTCTTAACTTTTAAATAAGTTTTGTTACAATATCACGGCCCAACGCCATGATTTATCAATACCACATGTCCCAAAAAACTATAGGTTATTAATAATTTGAAAAAAAAAACCATAAGTCATTTTCTTTCACACTCGTTCATATCATATTTTTTTTAAAATAATCAATTTAATTAAAAACTTAGAAAGAACATAACTACTTTGAAGATAAATCTTAGCTTTTGATTTCTGATTATTACTAAAAATATGCAAAAATATATCACAGAGATTAAATCTCTATCAACTACTTAATAATTATTATTAATTAACTTAAAATTTTAAAAAAATATTAATAATTAAATTAAAATTATGTATTTCAAAATAGACATACTTAATATTACAGTGTTAAATAAATAAATTAAAAATAATAATAATAATAAAATTAAAATTATATTTTAATTAAGTTTAAGAAGTGCTATTCAATTCACTTTCAAGAATTGTGTGAAACATTAAATCAATAAGTGTATTTTAATATATATTTTGTGTTTACCCTCCATAATTTCCTTGCTCACAATTATTTAATGGTTTTTTTTTTTAATGTTTAATTTGAAATAACTCAAATTTCCTTTTCTAAGTCTTATTTTTTTTTTTTGATGTAATAATTATAATTCTAGGATTTTATATTGTATGCAAAGTCCATATTAATATATACAAACTCTATATTATTGTATGCTGTAATTTAGTAAGTTCTTATTTTAAATTTTATTTTTCTTCTTTACATTTTTTGTGATGATCTTTTTTATTTTTGCACTACATGTTAAATATTTTGGACTTGACTATTAAGGATGGTTTTATTCTGCATAATCAAATATTTTATTGGACCAAATTTAGAAGGATGGAAAAATGCTATAAGTTTTCTCTTTAACGATTTACCCAACCACGACCTAACATAGGCCTTCCTAAATAAAATGGTTCTCCACACCGCCTACAGAAATTCATAATCCATGAAAAATTGTGTCAATGATTCTTGATTTTAACAACAAAGTAGGCATCTTGTAATCCCTTCCCATACACGTCCTTGAAGATTATCTTACATGACGGTCTTGTTATTTATCGCTAGCCAAATAAAGAGATGGATATTTAAATGATAATGCCACTTCCAAACAACTTTATACCACTGAAAAGATTCTAACTCTACTTATTGTGTCACCATCACTTCATAAGCTAGTTTTTTTTTCACCATCCCACACTCTTTATTCATTTTCCACGAGAGTTTGTTTGGATTTCTACTCAGTATAGTTCTATTTTGTGTGAGTGAAAAAATAAACTGTAAACATTCCCATGCTAGATCCTTGAGAGGCTCAAACTGTTTTCTGATTTCCAAGGTCTTAGAGGCTTCTCATTGGATTTGGGATTAACCACTTCAAAAAGAAAATAAATGCCTATATCCATAGGTCCTTTCTTAAGTCATATTTTCTTCCATCCCCTACTTTCTAGAAAACACCTCTTTTCATTATGTCAAACACCGATACGAATGCTTTGCAAATATTTTTTTTCTGTAAGCTTGGCAGGACTACATCTTCATCATGTCCAATATATCTCACCCTGAAAGGGCTAGGAATTGAACCAGTGACTTCACATCAAGGAGTGCCTTAACATATCATCATATTATCGTCTATCCAAGACCCCATGGACAATGTCTTCTAAATATTTGACCCTCCCTACTAAGACTTATTTTATGATTGAACCCATTCTTCAATTTTTTGATTATTCCAATACTTATCTTCTAATGCATAAATATATTTAGCACCCTCGAAAACCCCAAGGCACTCAATTTTTGCAAATTAAACAACTTAAAAATATGATTTTTAAAAATTTGTACCAGATTTGGAACATTAGAGGAAATTTCAGCCTAAAGGTGGCCTCCTAAGGAATAATAATAAAATAATAGGAAAATAATAAAATAAGATTTATGAATTTTGGAGGGAAAATAAAAAAACTACCTTTTTAATTGTATTTTTTACTTATCTCCTTATAGGTTTACCCAAATTTCAAGTTTCGACATTCGTTGGATGCAGAATTAAATTCGACATCCAAGTTTATAAAATCATTTTTCAACACACTTTTTTAATGTATCTCCAAATTTTATCAATGTGGGTCTTCTCATAAGTATGCATAATGGGTACTCATTGGATGTGGAATTTAATTCCGCATCCAAAAAACTGGTTATTGGTTGAATGTTCGTGATCTTGGCCTCTCTAGAAATTTTCCATTGGAATGGAATGATTTTATTAGAGCCCTTTATTTAAATGGTATTTTCCTAAATGAAGTGGATGATTCCTTTGTTTGCAGTTGAATCTTTTCGAATGATTATTAAATTTGCTGTCGTTCTGTGAATGGTGTTTGTTGTTGATTGTTCATAGTTGATGTTGAATTCAGCTCTTGTTGGAGAATAGAATCCTCACTTGGGATACTCTTATGAAAAGAGGTTTCTTGGATCCTAACATTTGCTGTTTTTGTAAGTCAAAATCAGAATAAATTGACCATCTCTTTGTTCATTACTTAGTTTCAATGGAAGTTTGGCATGACACTCTCTTACATGTTTCGTCTTATTTTAATTCTTTTGAAATGTGTCTTCAGTACAGGGACACAAATGTGGGAAGTCAAAAGACTCTTCCCATCTTTATAGCACTAGGTTTATGGAGAATGAGAAACAAGTATATTTTTGAAAATTTATCTATTAATATAGAGCTAGTAATTCCTAGAATTATGAGATTTTTTAAGGAGCAGTATAGGTCTAGACTTCCTAATGCTTCCAGATTATTTAGCTTTCCCATTAATGACAAGAATTGTCCAACAAACGTTTTTTATGGAGCCACTCAAGGAGGTGTGTGTGGTAGGGGTTCCCTCATTAGACTCTGTTACAGGTTAATTTGGGCATCATCCCAAAACACAGATCAATATTAATTAGGGTCTATCATAGTATAAATTAGTTGCTACATGCCCTAAAAAAGTCATTCCATTGGTGGTCTTCCTTCATTAAAGTTTCACTGCATAGATGCTAGTTTAAGTGCCCCATTGAGCCATCAATGCACCCCTAGACAACTGTAACTGCTTTTCATAGCATCTACTCCCATGCAAGGCTACGTTGCAGAGGATCTAGGCCCACTTTAGAGTGATTTGGTCGATTGGGAAAGAATTTTTCATTGGATTCTGGGAATATTCCCAAAATCTAGTGACTTCTAGAAGTTGTTCTAGCTTTCACATCATCTGATAGCTTCGAATTTGGAACCCATGAAGTCATTAAACCTCTTATCCTCCTATTACCATGAACAAGGAAACCTCTTCATCCATTTTTAGGAAAGCCATTCAATGATTCATTTATGTCAAACTACCTTCATCTACTTATAAATAGATCATTGAGCATAGTGCACAAGAAAGCAAGAATTTGTGTTAAGTAGAGTTATGTTGGTGAGATCACAACTCTTGGAGGTATTGTGCATGTACTGTGATACTGTTGGATTGTTGATGTTGGATGTGATGAGGATGGGGCTCAAGCTGGATGAGTGACATCGAATTGATCAACTGGTTTTACTCTTCCTTCTACTTCATAATAAAGACATTTGTTCCTTTCCTAATGCATGTGCCAATGATGTAATATGTGTATTAATGAGTTTAATCGATTCAATTTGTTTAACTTGAATAGATCGTATTGCCTTTATGTTCTTTTTCGTATTCTATTTTCCATGGCAGGTATCAATCAAGCAAGTGAAGTTGGATTGAGAGTGATGAAAGCGACGAAGGGAGACAAGGGAAAGCAAACAAATTACAAGTAGGTTTCTCTCCCTTTATCTATTCATTTTAAGGAAAATGTGAGATATATTTCTTTCTGTTGTTCTAAGTGCACCTCCACACTTAGGGAAAGCATAATAATCTGTAGGTTTGTATTTCCATAAAACAAATTGGCGACCATACTGGGGATCGAACGATTGTCCTTGGTTGTTTTGTCCTTTTCCATCAACATCTAGTAGACTTTACCTACTTATTTTCAGTCATTTGAATGAGCCTTAGCAAAAGTAGTGTATTTGATTTCTTTTTTAGAGAGTCCTTTGGCACCAACACACTGTTGTTCTTAACATAATGCTCTGCATAGCACTGCTGGCTTAGGGATAGTGCTATGCAACGCATTGTTTCCCACTCAAGGGTGTGTTGCCCCTATGACCAACGAAAATCTATCTATTTTTTCTTTTTCCAATTCATGTTAGTGTTTTCTTGTTGAAGTTTTGAGTGATTGATTCCCTCTAAAGACTAGTTTGCCTCTACTCTTCTTGCCTCAATTTGTATTTGTTTAGTCAATGTTTCTTTGTGTTTTCTTTTTCATTGTCGAATAGTTCCAAAGTTAAATTTTACATTTGATCAATTCATTATTTTCGAAAAGATGAATTTTCATTTCAGTCTTCCTTTCTCTTGAAAGTTTTGAGTGATTGTTTGGGCATTAGTTTCTTTTTCATTCATATAAACTTAAAATAAATTGAAAAGGAAAACATGCATTTCCATATAGGGATTGTGAGTGTTGCTTAAGGAATAGTTTAGGGAAATTGCATTTAGATGTGCTCATTGTTGATTGCATAAAATCTTATTTCTCTATCCCTTGTAGCTAGTTTTTCATTGTCGAAAATTAATTCAAAATGAATGATTATCATTCTACTTGCATTCTAGGAATGTTCAATACATCTCGTGGTGAACTTGACAGAAAAACTGATAAGAAAGATCAACATAAAATTTATCTGAATTTATCTAAGGAAGCATTGTAAAATTAACAATAAAATTTATAGGTATAGGTTAGAAGACGTGTTCCATCATCTTTAAACATAGCAACTGTCGTTAATTTTCTGCGATAAATTCTGATTGTGATACCTCATTCCATGTATGTAAGTATATCGAAACTCGTCCACGTACTTTCGGGTATATCGGGTGGTGTTCTAGTACGAAAAGTATAAGGGGATTCTCTCACTGTGCATTTTCACATTAGACAACACTAATATGGATTGGGCCTCCACGTACCTTCTTGTATATTTGGGAGGAAAAATTTAGGTTTCTTACCATCCATAGGTAACCGAGTCGGCCCCCTTGTACCTGTGATACACCAAACACAACATTCGGGGAGATTTCCTACACGTACATAAGTCCTTGGTTTACTGGGGTGGGATATTGCAGTTCATAGTTTCTTGGTAAACCTTTAGTCTTACATCACCCTATATTTGTTTATTTGTTTTTGTATAAAATCAATCAGCAATCGTGGAAGAAGATCAACGCCTTCCCATTCGTTTGCGTAGGACAACGAATAAACATCCATTACCGCCAGAAGCTACACCTAGTAGATGAAGTTGTGCTCATCCTACCGAGTCCGGTAACTATGGAACTCTTAGTGCTACATCATCTGATATAACAAAGACATCTGATCCTTTAAGTACCGAGTCTCGAGTCATTTCAACTGATCTCATTTTATTTTCTACTATCAAGATGAAAACTTCACACTTACACGATGACATTGAAATTCAATCCAGTGAAATGGTAAATCCAGAACCCAAGATTGTTCAATAGGAAGTTGATCCCGAAGTCGAACAACAAGAAGTTGTTCCGGTGCAACCGTCTAATCCTCAACCATGCATAACCATCAAGTCTTCCTCTTTACCGCAGAATTTACCGCCTGAAATTTATCTTAGGCCTGACGGTGAGGTGCTTCCACCTGGTTTGATTTTGATAGAGGAAGAACTTCAGGAAGAGACAACCCCTTAAAATCCCACTCATTTTGGTTCGGGGCTTCATTTATATCAGTCTTTTCCTCGTTTGACCTATTCTACTTCTGTTGATCATTTTCACTCTCAAGTTCCCATCGATTCGTTAGAGTATTTGCTGGGTTATTTAACGATGGTGGAGACAAAATCTCAGACTGTACCATCTGTTATAGATGCAAAAGAATCTAATGTTGCTTCATCTTTGATGTTTTCGATGACACCCGAGGCTCATATTTATGGTGGTCTATCCGTCCCACTGGGTTACCAGGCTTTAAATGGAACCTACTCTGGTGTCTCCTCTAGTTCATAGAATTCACCCATGTCATCATGTGGAATTCTATCTGGTTCATCTATTATGAGTACTGAACATATTGACCCTCAATACTAGGTTGGTCCATCTAATTATCATCCATCTTATCCAGTATCTATTGGATACCCATCATATAAAAGTCAGTATGTGCAATATCCCTATACTCCATATGTTGGGGACCAAAGATGTTCGGTCCATATGGTAGTACTCCGTCATATTTAGGTCCATATGTTGGAATGTGTGTTTGCCAATGGCAACCTACTTTGCATGTTCAGTTGCAAATGGTTGTGTATCAATATCAACCAGTTCAACCTGTTTCTTTTGTTCCTACTATGCCTATCCTTTATTCTATGACTGTTGGTCAGTCTGCTCAAGTGGGCCCTTCCACCCCTAACCCTCAAGTTTCGGGTCTACAGACTATGTCTTCCCAGGATGGTATTCAACAACCATCTGTATCGGGAATTTTTCAACCACATGCTAGTTTACCTTTGTCATAGGCTTCTACTGGCCCTGTATATTCACAACCTGGTCTGAATTATCCTGGTGGGCAAACATTTTATCAGATACCATATCAGCCACAAAAACCATTCCCACAGTATCAAGCTTATCCAGGACGTGGTCAACAAGCCTACCCCTATCTGGGTTACCAACACCATAATACATTTGTTGGTATGCAAAGGCCTATTGCTTAGGCGATTCCATATTATCCTGGTTATGCTCAAACTGACCTTAATCGACAGTTGCCATTTGTTGCAACGTTAGAGTTACCAAATTTAAATCGGCTCACCAATGATCCCATTCATTATTTACCTTGGTGGCTGGTGATTCCACATAAATTACGTTCAGACATTCCAAAATTCAATGGAAATTCTAGAGAAGACCCCTCTACGCATGTCATGACTTATAATTTATGGTGTTCATCAAATTCCTTAAATTATTATTCTGTTAGATTGCGCCTTTTCTAGTGAATGCTTACTGGTCTAGCTACGAAGTGGTACATTGAATTACCGCGAGCTTCATTTGATAAATTTACAACTTTATCCACTACTTTTTTAACCCACTTCTAGTTACCCATCAGATATGAAACTAGAATGGAACTTTTGACCAACTTTAAATAGACCATTGCTACTCATATATCGGATCATATACATGAGTGGCATCGTCATCATCGAATAGTTAAAACATTTGTTCCTGACTAGACTTTAGCTGAGTGGTTTATTAAGTCTGTATTTCCATCTATCACCGAGGATGTGGCCAAAGGCATTGTTTTCACTGAAGAGCAAGTCATTTCTTGTGCCCAGTATCTGGATGTGATATACATTCAGTCTGGCACACTCTATGAAAATATTCCAAATGTGTCACGACTAAATTTTATTGTTCCTCCTGCTCCATTTGGTCAGGACATTCTCACCGGCGATGGTGTGATTGGTTCTGCTAGCGCTCTGGCAGTGAGTCGGCTATGGTCCTACACTTGTTGTTTCAAATCAAAACCATACTGCATTTGATCCTGCGTATTCTTCTAAAATCCATGTCGTGTCATTTGACAAAGGAAAAAGTGATAAGAAACCTGAAAATAGGAAGAAGGGGAAAGATAAGAAGAAATCAAATTCACCCTCGTAGGAAAAATCATATGATTCATTCATTTCTTTTCGGAAACCTTGTTACCCTTGCTTGATATGTAATGACGATCATTTTATGCAAGATTTTCCTCAGCGCTCAGAAGCCCCAAAGCTTCTTAAGAATTTTGCCGCATCTGCAATGTTGACAAATCATTTTCCGAACTCGGAAACACATATGGTTGCTACAGATCCTACTTCTAGTTTACAAGTGCTTATGTTGTCCACCATGAAGCCCAAAACTGATGTTTTGGTGTCGACTTGAAGTAAATATTGTAGTAATTCGTAGTGTCGTCCAATGGTCAGGCTACAAATAAACCAACCACTTTGACTTCGACCTCATCTAAATCGACTCTACTGCCTATCCTTCCAGAGTTAACAATAAAGCTACCAAAGGGAGTAGTTCAAAAATCAACATTCAACCCTCAAGCTCATGCAACTCAAAATTATAATGTTGTAAAAGACCTAGCTCAGTCACCTTCTGCAATGTCAACGCTTGAGGTTCTTCAGTCCATCCTAGAAATAGGCATTGTTGTCTGTGATTGGTGGAATCGATCCGACGGATTCAAATCTTGTAGTCTTTAATCACATGGGCTATGTGCCACAATTACCAGCACAGTTAGCATTCTTGATTCAAGTACATGTCATGAATCACCTCATTCATCGCATTATCATTCATGAAGGTGCATCTACTTGTATCATGTCAATGAGTTGCTGGAAGTCACTTAGCTTGCCAACTTTGTCACAATCACCTATGACGTTGAAATATTTTGACGATCGTACATATAAGCGTTGTGGAATTCTCAGTAACCTGCAAGTTGTACTAGGGGGAAAATCCATTATTGTTGAAGTTGAGGTCATTGAAGGACCCCTTGACTAAAATATATTACTTGGAAGACCGTGGGTTTACACTATGGTTGCTGTAGTATATACTTACTTTCATATGATCATCTTCCCCCATAAAGGAAGTATCACAACCATTGATCAACTCTCTTTCTTCGCCTCTGGTTCCCAGGAAACTAGAAGCATTCTGTTTGTTCACGAACCCCCACCTTCTCTTCAGAACATTGGTGTAGGACTCTTTAAGGATCCTTCCTTAATGGGCACCTTTTCATTACCCTCATCTGTGACATGGGAAAAAATCGCACATATAAAGACCTGCAATATGATATCTTCCACTTCATATAACTTAAGGAAGATACCTAATGATTTTGAAGTATTTAGGCTAGGTGACACCATGCCGCTAAGTCCAATTGAGCTAGCATAGCAATCAATTTTCTTAGTTTATGCGGCCAATCCAAATCCATTTTCGCTGACCATTTGGGTTGATCATTCTTTGGATTTTGGTACTTCTTCTGATCCATTTTCACACGTATTCTCGACTGATGAGAGAATTATGGAATCCATAATTCCAGAAGAAGAACCGTTGGAATCATCACATCAACGATCCCATCTTTCAGATTAGAGTGAAGATAATCCATATAAACTATATCACCTTAATGTCGTTGATTTCTTGACGAATTCCATTCCTATCCATGTTGTTGATTTTGAGCGAAACCCATCAAATATTTAAGAAACGATTTCTATCGATATTTAGACCAAACCAGGTATTGTAGAAAACATCTATGTTGGTGCATCTCGTTCTCCATCTGAACTTGACACTTACCACGCTCTTTTTCATGAATTCCAAGATGTATTTGCTTGGTCATATGAGGAGATGCTAGGTATCGACTCGAGCATTGTTGAACATGAGATTAAATTGTATCCTGATGTTAAGCTAGTGTGACAGTGCCTTCATCATGTTCACCCTAATAAAGTTGTTGGAATTAAAGAAGAGGTTGAAAAAAATTTGCATGCTGGATTCATTTACCCTGTTCTGCTTACCGATTGGGTATCTAACATTGTTCCTGTCATGAAAAAAAAGGGAACAATTAGAGTGTGTGTTGACTATCGGGATGTTAATCATGCTTGTCTCAAAGACAACTATCCAACTCACTTTATCAACCAAATTATTGATGAATGTGCCGGATGTGAAATATTTTCTTTCATGGATGGATTCTTTGATTACCATCAGATTAATATTTGCCCATAGGACCAATATAAAACCGCTTTTATTTGTCGTTGGGGCACATTCACTTATCGCAAACTTCCTTTTGGTTTAAAGAAAACTCGGGCCACATTCCAGAGGGAAATAAATTATGATTTTCATGACATCAAGCACATAGTTCAACCGTATCTGGACAACTTACCTGCACATTCACGGAAACGGGCTGACTACCCGCTACATCTGAGAGCGATATTTCTACGATGTCGTCACTATAAAATACGCCTCAGTTTGCAAAAATGTGTGTTTGGTGTTAGTTATGTTCGTTTTCATGGATTATTCATGTCGAAATATGGAATTTGGCTTGATCAATTGAAGGTCTAGTCTATTCTTGAGTTTCTTGCTCCTTCCAATCTACTTCAGTTACAAAGACTCCAAGGGAAGGCTAACTTTCTAAGGAGGTTCATTCCTAACTACGTTGAAATGGCTAAAGGATTTACTCGACTCTTGAAAAAGGGGGTACCCTTCCATTGGGATGAGGTTGTGCAATCTTTTTTTGGTGTTCTTAAAGATACTTTGATCCGAGCATCATTAATCTATCCCCCAAATTATCATAGTGACTATTTCCTGTATCTCGTCGCTGTAGATACAACCATTGCTATGGTTTTAGTCCAAGAAGAAGATGGGATTGGACATCTGATATATTATTTGAGTCGTAATGTCAATGATATGGAAGTTAAGTACACATACATTGAGAATCTCACTTTGGAAGTCGTTCAAGCTGTACAAATATTTCGCCATTATATCCTGCTCTGAAAGACCATTGTCATTTCGGATTGCAACCTTATGACATATATTCTGCCACGTCAATTGCTGGGGGGGAAATATTCAAAATGGATCGTCATTTTGCAAGATTTTGATTTGGAATTCATAAAATCCAAGTCAAAGAAGTCTTTGCTGTTTGATGAGCTTATTTGTGACCTTCCTTCGAGTAGCACCGATCCTACTACCAAACCGCCATTTCTGGATGAGTCTTTGTTTCTGATCGAGTCATCTGATTCGTGGTATGGAGATTTCATCATCTATCTCCAGAACAAAATTTTTTGGCCCAATACCTCTCACTTGCAACTTCGACGTATTCGATACCAAGCCAAAGATTATCTGATTGTTGACGATACACTTTATCATCATGGTGTCGATATGATTTTATGTAGGTACCTCACACATGAGGAGGCCGAAAAAGTTAAAAGTGATTGCCATTCTAGTGCATGTGGTGGACATTTTTCTATTTATGCTACCATGCAGAAGATTCCCCACGCTGGTTACTTCTGGCCTACCATATTTCGCGACTGCATTATCATAGTTACAAGTTGTCATGCTTGCCAGATATTTCATCGTAAAACCTGCTTTCCACCATCACCAATGCATCCTATAGTTTTTCTTATACCATTTGCAAAATGGGGCATTGACTTCATGACATGTAACCCCCGCTCGGCCGGGTGGCATGGGTATATTATTGTCGTCGTTGACTATTTTACGAAGTGGGCCAAGGCGATGTCTACATTCAAAAACCCGGGACAGACAACTGCATTGTTCTTTTTTAACCATGTGGTTTCACGATTTGGTGTACTGCAAGTTATAGTCATAGATCATGGAAAACATATTCGCAATCACATGATGGATAAGTTGATTTCCAAGTTATGATTGTCACATGATAGTTCCACCCCTTATTATCTGCAAGCTAGTGGACAAGTCGAAGCTATCAACAAGATTCTTAAGCATATGCTTCAATTCTTGATTTGGGTTCATAAAAAAAACTGAAATTTGATAATGTACTCAACTTTGTGGGAATATTGAAACTCAGTGAGAAATGCGACCAGATTCACTCCCTTTCAGCCATGGAAAATTTTAGGGGCTAATATTCGCAGGTGGGCTAGTTTTCCATGGTTTTTCCAAAAAAAAGATTTGCCAATTTCCATTTTTTTATAAAAATGATTCGCCCAAATTTTACAATATAAAATTATTTTACCTTAAAAATCGCCAACATTATATAGAAAATATATATAATATCATTATAAATTTTAATAATTTTACAAATACATCAATAAACATTTTATAGTTTGCATATTAGGGACTAGTGATATTCGCCAGTTTTTTAAACTCCAATATAATTTTCCATCCTTAAAATTATCCCTGCTTTCAGCTGGTTTATGATCTGGAAGCTATCTTACCGACATAATGCGAAATACCATCGTTGAAACTTGTGATTGACCTACTACCTAACACTTCTGAAGAAGAGGCACGTCTTTTAGATCTCATCTATATAGATGAAACACATCGTGAATCCACATTGGCCAACGAAGCACATAAAAGACAAATCAAGGCACAATATGACCGCAATGTCAAGCCTCACACCTTCTTGGAAGGAGACCTGGTCTTGCTTTATGATAAGGAAGTTGATAAGATAGGAACAACGAAATTTGAACCATTATGGCATGACCCCTACACCGTCAAGCACATTTTGGCTAAGGGTGCCTATAATTTGGTAGATTATGATGGGATTCCATTGTCATAGCCTCGAAATGGGTTGTATCTTAAAAGTTACTATGCTTGATTTTGCGTAGTAAACACTGTATTATATTCTTTGATTGTGTGTGTGTAGCAGTGTGTCTTTTAGAGTTTTTCATGTGGTTAGTAATCCGCTTTGCATTTTTTGCAGATGTCAGAATCTTGAGAACCATTTGTTGGATATGCTGATGGTGCTAGTTGTAGCACTCATAATTTATGCTCTGCAGCATGGGCCATCTTTGCTCCAAGTGGCAAGTTAGTGAGTTTCCAAGGGATTTGTATCGGTCGATTGACCAAAAATATCACTAAGTATAATGGGTTGATTGTGTTAGTGTCAGTTTTGTCACACTACCATCAGTGATCAAATTTACTCTTTTGCATTTGCATAGTAGGAGTCCCATACCATAATTTTTCATCATTCCATTAGGTCATGAATTCATTTATGGTAGTGGTCATTTCATCAGTTTTTCCCTCATGTGAAAACCCGTTGATTCTCCTCTCCATGGTCTTTAGTCATGATTCAATTTCACTCCACAAATCATGTTGTTAGGTCATAGGGTTGGTCTCATCAGGTTCTAGGGTCTCATCATAGTCAAACTAATGAGGCAAGTGTCAATAAATATCATCAAGGTCATGAGGAGGTCAAATAAACTCAAAGGCACACTATCTGGAAAAATCAAAGAGTTTTTCTATTAAGCTTGATGTAATTTTCACCTCAAAACATGTTTTGAGGTGAAAACATGGTATTTTTCTTTTATTATCATTTATTTGTCATATGTAATAAGTTAAGCTTCAGAAGCTGCTACCCTGCCTTTCAGAGGAGTTCTTCACTAGATTTTCACTATAAATCATGTTCTGAGTTTGTTCATCAGAAGGAGCCTAGAAAGAGCTTTCCAATGATATATTACACTCTCAAAAATGACTTCTGGATTGGAAAATATGCCTCAATGAATAAAAGCCACTCAAAAGCCTAACTCCCCCTTTTTCGTTTTAGCCCTTTGAACTTTATAATATTTACTTATGTATTTTTCTCTTTATTGAAAAGTTTGTTTCATTGCCACATCCTACAAACTATGATGCGATCACATCACATCACAAAAGTTCATAGGCCGTTGATCGCCACACTTCCGATTGAAAACTTCCGATGCGATTGACCCACCCCCCATCGCATCCGGATCGTCGATCTTCTCAATGATCCAATAGCCCACATTCAATCGCAATCGCCCGATCGCATCGCAACTTCGCAGCATTCCTGTAACTTTTGTCCCCTCTCCCATAAATTTATCCAATGTGATGACTTCCCCCGATGCGATGAATCGCATATCGCAATCGGCATTTCCCACATCACTGTTCTCTTGCTCCACTCCTTCGCCGATTTGCGATTGCGATTCCCCCCGATCCCACCAAAAGCCCTTCCACCCTTTCCAAACAAAAGGGGGTTTTCCCTTTGTAAAAAGCCATAATTTGATTTTAAAATATTTCTTGAGTCTCCCATCGCATCGGCCCATCGCAAATTTTCATGTCACAGTCCCTCCCCCTCCATTTTGCCGATGTGATTAATTCTTCCCAGACACCTTCGATCGCACCATAACATTGCATGTTTCCACCCCATAATGTTTAAACCCTCCACGCTCCCTTCCGCTAATGTGATGAATCACATATCGCCAATCGCATTGCGCAATCGGTGATTCCCATAATGTTTAAACCCGCTCCCCTTCCGATTCTGATTTGCGATTGCAATTCTCCCTGGGTCCCACCTTAAATGCCCTTCCACCTTTTCAATGAAAAATGGTCTTTCTCCGTGTAAAAGCAAAAACTTCATTTAATATTCGTTTTAAAAGAAATTATTCCTCCCTCCTCAACAGGTCCCTTATCCTTGGTCTATCCTCCATCGCACATCGCATATCGTGATTTCTCCCCGCCATATGTTATGACTACTCTTCCGCCATGATTTGTGATTGCGATTTCCTTGGTCCCACCAAAGCCCTCCGTTACTTTCAATGAAAAATGTTTTCCCTCCATCGCATCAGCTTTCCCCTATACACTATCGCATCGCAAGTTTCTCATCGCTCCGCTCCATTTTGCACTACACCCTCCTGCTTTCCGATTGCGATTTGCGATTGCGGTTTGGGCCCACCATCCTTTCCTTTCGCTCTTTTCCAATAAAAAAGGGTATTTTCTTCATTAAAATGGAAAATTAAATTTTCATTGGTTTCAAAGGCATTTTTCTTCGGGAGAGGGTGTTTCTTCAAAGATTAAACGCCGAGAGCTAAATACAAATGCAGAATCATTTTGGCCTCTTCAACAGCGATTAAAAAGGGATCTGTTCTACAGACTTCTTCCTTTCAATGGGCATAACAGAAAATTTCTCCAGGCAGTCAAATGTATTGCTCCTTCCTTTCAGGGGCATATTGTTGGTTTATTTTCTATATTCAGATTTCAGTTTCTGGGCAGGTGAAACAGTTCCTCCTTCTGTGGATCTACCCCCCCTTGAAACTGATCTATTTAATGTAGTTTTTCATCATTTGTAAAGCGGGGGTCACAGTAGAATACGTTGGAATCATATAGGATGTTTTGCGCTCCATTTGTAACAGTTTGGCAGGGAATTAATAAAGAAATTCAGCACTAATTTATGGGATCCCTGTGGTATGGATTTTAGCACTGTCTTTCTTTTGTGATCATTAGTATATTGTTTTGTATTTCAATCATATCTCCATCATTTCTGGTTGAATGTTTTCAAGATAGATAGGTAGAATCCATTGTACAATGCTCTGCCTTGGGAAAATCATTCAATATTTTATGTTTCTGCTGTTTGAAAAGGATCCATCTCTTATGCCCTTTTCAGCTTCTCACCAGTCTTAGACATTCCATCATCATTTAAATATAAAATTGTTAAAATCCTTGCCTGCCTTGCCCCATAGAATACCCTATATCTCTGGTTTAATTCCCCAGATTCAAACTGCCCAACCCCATCTGATCTATACAACCTAGAAAATTGATTAAACATTTCGAGCTACTATACCTAGCCTAAAATCAATTTGCAGTTATATTTCATTGAAAATTTTTCACGGAGAGAGCCCTCTCCTGACCTTGTAGGGTTAGCTACAAGGCTAAGCGTGGTTTGAAGTTACTCTGATTTTCCTTCCTTCAGCCTGAGGTTCAAATTAGGTGCTAACAAATTGAACTACTGTCTAATGCCATTTCACTTGGCATTCACCACATCATCATCAGGTTGGACTCACAACTTGTCATACTACAAATTACTGGCATCTATACTGTCCTAAATCCATCAATTCATCGCATGTTCCTTAGAGTTCGTCTTTTGGAAATACATTTTGATTACATTCAATATCAACATATTTCTAGAAACTTTAACACTGTGGTTGATTCATTGGTGAATTATGTATAAAATAAACATTTGCAACATATGTTAAGATAGATTTTCAATTCACATCATACAATTGAATAATATTGCACATAATCGTAGAAAATAACTTAAAGTAAAATAAATATATATCGAGTTTTTTACAAAAATTGTGCCCAAGACATGTTGTTCATCTGGCCTAAAAATGTATATAGACATAGCATAATCTAAGTAAACCTAGTGATGTTCATGATAGCAGGTCACTGCTTGGGCTATCATGCGTAATAACCTCATCCAACGGCTAGGCACACCAATCGTATGGTGCTACAGCCTCATAGGTAACTCCTTGATCTGGGCATCTGGTATCCCAAGAGTCAAACCCTCCACATACTACTGCAACTCAGCAAGAGTCTTGGCTAAATCCAAATCCTGTAGGACTGCTCTCCCGATAGTCCTCTCTGTCGGTTCTCCCGCCTGCTGTGCACGAACCGCTAGTCGAATGGTACCTACATCTGCATATATAATACATCTTTATTTTAGTCTTGGAAACATAAAAAAACACAAAAATATGTAAAAAACCCCCAAAAATAAAAAAAAACATGGTCAACATTTTACCTATAGCACCCCATTGAGCGTTGGCTAGTAAAATCAAATCTGGCTCTCTGTGGAAATCCATCCCTGCATATGGATGCTCCTCTATGAAGATATTCTGTCTTCGGAGCCAACTAAAGAATTTAGTGGAAAAAAAGATCGATGACTGACCAACATGTCTAGCCATCAGCTCGACCCACCGTTACATCTGTGGATCTCTAGGACCAGCTAATCCCAGTGTCACATGCTATGGCTACATCAATGGAAGTCACTCCAAAACAAAAGTGATCAAGATCAACCCATAGCTGAAATTTTGTGTCTTTCCACTTTTTACCTTGGTTAGTTATTCTTTCATCTGAAGGAGTATTACTTCAGCCCAGTTGAACATGGTTGGTTCGAGAAACTCAAGCACACACTGCATGTATAATTTGTTTGCAACATGTAGTTTCATGCCACCAGCTAGCTTTGCGATAGTGAATAGGAGCATTCACAAAGGAATATCACGCACATCTTTGATATTTATCTTTCCATCTTTACTAGGCTCAGTTCTCGGTATAAAAAAATGTTAGATGTAGTCCTTCACTATTTCACCTCCACAAATGGAGTCCGCAAGGGAAATGGGGGCACCGCGTCTCGACAAACCCATCAGAAGGTAAATGTCATTAACCAATATTGGGAGCACTTTGTCTCCAATGTGAAATTCCTATAGTGGAAGGTCCCATGAATGGATCTAGAACTACAATAGTTCCATGTGTTTCCTCATCCCTAACAATCTGAAGTACTTGAGCAACCCACAGTCTCTCAGGGCTCTCACAGTGCCAGGATCATTTAGGGAAACCATATGTTGTTGTTCATGTTCTCCTTCTTGCCATGTAATCGACATTTTGATCCGATCAAAGTCTGAAATCACACTATAGGCTTAGTTAGGATCCATTTCATGCAAAAAATTGGAGAAATTTTGGGTATAAAACAAGGGACAACTTTCTGAATTGTGCCCAACACACCCCTGAGTGGAAGACAAAGCGTTGCAGAGGAAATGGGCCTCTTGCCAATATCCCTGCAATGCACTTTTTGAAATCCAAGGGTTTGTTGGTCCTAGAGCGTTGTATATTTAGCCTAGGACCCAAAAAACATAAAAAATCTGCATGAAATTGAAAAATAATGAAATCAATATAAAGAGGAGGCCAAGGTCTTCTACCTAGTCCGGAAGACACAAGAAATGATCCACATAATTTTTTGCGATCAACCACTGAAGTTTGAGGGTAAAATAGGCTTAGAGCACTAAAATTCGAATGGTAAAGGTGAAATGGTAAAAATGATTTGGTAATTTCTTAATTTAATAGTATTTTTTATTAATTTATGCATATTTAATGAAATGAACATGGGTTTTACCCATTTTCACTATTTTAAGCAGGTATTTTTAATCCACTTGCTGGTTATTTGAGTAGGTTTGTAACTGATTACAATGACTTAGTCGTGCATGATCGTGAAATGCAATTTGGACCACAAAGCATACTTTATCTCTTTTTTCGAGCTTTGTTAAACATGAAAAAGGAATTCAAAGCATGCATTTATCTCTTTCTTCGAGCTTTTTTAAACATGAAAAAGGAATTCAAAGCACACGTTTATCTCTTTTTGGAGCTTTGTTAAATACAAAAAAGGAACCCCCCTGGAGTTTTCTTTCAGCTCTTTTTAGACTCTCAAAATATGAAAATATTGCCGAGCGCTTGTCCTTTCGAGCTCGTAAAAGAAATTGAAACGACATCTACTCAATATAATTTTAACCCTTTTCTGGATTGAGATAGATTATGTTTATGAAAAAGGAAAACTCTAGTCGAACATGGCTAGGAGGTTCTCTCAAGTATTATTGTACTTTTTTTAGGATCTAAGGGACTATTATACGAAAAAGAACTTGTAGAGTTTTCTTTTAGTCCCTTTTTCAAATTCTCTAAACATGAAAAAGGACCGAGTTCTCACTGTCGTTAGACTTGTTTAAGCATCAAATAGTGACAGAATTTTCCATCATGACAAGATCAAGTTTCACCTTTGCTAGACTCGTTAAAGCATTAAATAGCGATGTATTCCCCCGAAGGGTAGAATTATACATCAAGAATATGTTATCCTCCTCAAGCTTGTTAAAAAATAAAGATGTATTGGTAAACAATGACTAGGGAAAACTAAAAAGGGATAAAACGCTTTATCGTAGCAAGTCGCTCTTGAAAATGACACTTTTTCACTTCATCTCCATGATTTTTGGTTGGGTAATCTGCTTGACGGTCTATCATACCTATGGTCTATCATACCATCCATCACTTCGGTTTTGGGTCAAATGTTGCCAATTCATTCAATGTCGCTGATATGTTCAAGAGAAGTCACTCAGTTATTCCTCATCTTTGCAATACTCATAAACCTTCATTTCATGACCGCCATCCCTGATATTTCTTCATCAGTCACATTCTGTCTCCAAAATCATTACTCCCGTTTCGTGTCATTAATGGGGGAAGCATTAATGCCCTCCTGCTTGTGAAGAGTCGCTTCTTGTCGACACCAGCTCATCATCCAGGAAGTTGACTTAGAAACAACCTTTTAGTACCTTGGAGCTTGCTTACATCAACGACAGGTTTCTCGCTTCCGGCGATAGGTTGACATCACAGGCCTTCGACCGAAAGTATTTGTATGGTGTTCGACATCAAATAATCTATTCACACCATGCAGAATGTACTGCAGTACCTTGAGATCCATTATCATCAACGGTGGTTTCTCTCGCGTCTGTTAACGACTCACATCATTGGCTAGTAATCAAACGTTTCTTCCCATGTTCGACTTCAGATCACATATTTGCATGGTTAGGCTCATACTTTAAGCGATCGAGTGAACGAGATAGAAGACCCTGGATCTAGTGTCATCCATCTAGGCTGTGATTTTAGGAGAAGTACCAAATCATCCATACCATGGTCATTATTGAGATGGTCATCCTATCATGGGTCTATATTTGTAGACGACTTTCTGATGTTATGATCTTGGGATATGCCTCCCTTAGCAACTCATGTCTAAGATGAATAGATATCATGATGTAATGTATTGTAATTGATGCAGGTCATTGTCTGCTTCAGTTCCTCCTCATCACATCGTAAAGAAAATCACTCAAAATTATCATTTTTGACTTCATGCTTTAGGGGGAAGCTGTTACAGGTCAATTTGGGCATCATCCCAAAACACATATTAGTATTCATTAGGGTCTATCATACTCTAAATTAGTTGCTACATACCCTAAATAAGTCATTCCATTGGTGGTCTACCTTCATGAAAGTTTCACTGCTTAGATGCCAGTTGCACTGCCCCATTGAGCCATCAACGCACCCCTAGACAGTTGTAACTACTTTGCAGAGAATCTAATCCCATGCAAGGCTATGTTGCAAAGGATCTAGGCTCACTTTAGAGTGTGTTGGTCGACTGGGAGCAAATTTTTCATTGGATTCCAGGAATCTTCCCAACCTCTAGTGACTTCTAGAAGTTGTTCCAGCTTTCACCTCATCTGATATCTTCGAATTTGGAACCCATGAAGTCATTAAACCTCTTATCCTCCTATTCCCATGAACAAGGAAACCTATTCATCCATTTTTACGAAAGCCATTCAATGATTAATTTGTGTCAAACTACCTTCATCTACTTATAAATAGAACACTGATAATAGTGCACAAGAGAGCAAGAATTTGTGTTAAGTAGAGTTATGTTGGTGAGATCACAACTCTTGGAGGTATTGTGCATGTATTGTGATGTTGTTGGATTGTTTATGTTGGATGTGATGAGGATGGGACTCAAGCTGGATGAGTGAAAATGAATCAATCAACCGGTTGTACTCTTCCTTCTACTTCAGAATAGAAAAATTTGTTCCCTTCCTAATGCACATGTCAATGATGTTATATGTGTATTAATGAGTTTAATAGATTCAATTTGTTTAAATTGAATAGATCGTATTGCCTTTATGTTGTTTTCCTTCTTCTATTTTCCATGGCAAGTATCAATCAAGCGAGTTAAGTTGGATTGAGAGCGATGAAAGCGATGAAGGGAGGCGAGGGAAAGCGAACATATTACAAGTAGGTTTCTCTCCCTTTATCTATTAATTTTAAGGAAAAGGTGAGATATATTTATTTCTATTGTTCTAAGTGCACCACCATACTTATGAAAAACATACTTATCTATAGGTTTGTATTTCTGTAAAATAGACTCCCCCAAATTAATACTTATCTGATTTGGGTTAACTTAGAACATGGCACAAATACTATAGCAAAGCTCATAGCATTTTGGACTCTTCTTGCTTTTATTATCAATAAAAATATCTTTCATTTACAAGTATAAAAGGATTTAATATGCATTGTACAATGACTGACTAACAAACGTTCTCTATAGGTTCTCAATCTGAGCTACTGGTAGGACATGTTATTATCATTAAAGGAAATGTTCCATTATCTCACTTTCCAAGATATTTACAGGAAATGGAATAGAAGGGTGAACTCCTTATCTAAAAGAGATTTTACCTCGATTTCTGGAATCATTTTCTTTGAAGAATAACAGTTCACTAATTTGATCAAAATAGATAGTTTTCCTTTATATCGTCTGATTTATTTTTATGCAAAGAATTTTACTTGACTCTTTATGATAAACACAGTTAGTGTATTTGTTGTTTTTGTATTTTCTCACAGAGACATGTTTTTTTACCAGCTACTATTAATGGTTAGTTTCTAGTACTATATGAAGGATTTTTCTCAGTAAATTAATATTTTGTGAATGTTAACATTTTGACAGTATAATTTTATAGCAAACATATCTTTTGTAGGTTCCATAGGGTTCTTGCTAAATTTTTATTGTAATTTTTCTTAGGTTTCTATGTGAAGCTTTGAATTAAAAACTTTGTTTTTTTGTATTCAATGCATCCTTTGATTTACTTTATGGAATATCAAGCTGCAATTTTTTTCAATTGAAAAAATAAGTAAAGAATTGAAGGCCATAAAAATAATTATAGTGATAATTTATTATTATTATTATTATTATTATTTTGTCAAGTGGTTTGAGTTCAATAGATATTACATCAGGCTTGACCTGTGGCTTGAGAAATTGTGACCTAGGGGCATCTAAGTTGTCAAAATAACCCTGGGATCGCACCCAGCTTGAGCCATACCAGCCCTTAACATGATTGGATTTTTTCCCACAAAGTTTCGAACCAGTGACCATCACAGAGTGACTTAAAAATACACCCCATTGTTGTCTATTCTACAAACCTTGGGATTCTTTTATTAAATTTTATAATAATAATTAATTTTTTTTTTTGTAAATTAAATAATTTAATTAATAATATTTTTTATAAATTTAATTAATTTTTATTTTTATATTAATTTTACTATGTAAATAGGGGATGGTAAAGAGGTAAACCTACGTATTAAAAACTCTTAAAAGAAAAATTCCTTGGATTGATTTACAACCTAAATGTTAAAGATTCACTAGAATGTGTTAAGAGTCATTTCACCATCTATTGAAACTTGGGGTACATGATAGGTTTTGGAATAGAGCTTTCAAAAATTTAAATAATTATTAATAATTATAAGGTGGATGGTAAGGATTTAAATTCCATGAAATATTCTAGAATATTCATAATAATATACACAAATAAAAGGTTTAGATTTATCTCCAAAGTAGTTATGTCATATTTTTCCCTTTTAATTAAATTGATTAATTTAAAAAGAATGTCATTTGAACAAATGTAAAATAAAATATGCCATGTTTTTTTGGGCATATAGTATTGATAAGCCATGGTATTGTAACAAAGCCTATTTATAAATTAATAATCTACATGGTAAAGTGAAGGTAAATCTCCATAACTAAGAATCTTGTTCCATGTTTTTTTAAATGTATAAATGTTTAATTTATATATCAATTCCTTTTTTAATTAATAATAATAGTAATAATTTTTAAAATAAAGTTATAATTGAGATAGTTTTCAGGATACATAGATATATATCATGTTGTAAGTGTTTTGATGCTTATTATGGATTGATATCTATAAGTGTTTTCCAACAATTTAATTTATATGGTTGTGTTAGTTAGATGTAGTTTAATGAATGTAACTCTATACCTTTTTTCTTAGTAATTTTGTGATATAATAAATTTGAGTAATATTGTGATTTTTGTTGTTTAAAATGAATTTTTGAATAAATAAATAGGTTCAACGCTCTCAAAAACTTTGCAGCACTAAGTTTTTGCATATTCTAAAAAATAATTTTCTCCAACAAAATTGATAAAAAAAGAGCTCTAGAAGGGCTAAAATGTCTATTAATTAAACTACACTATATTTTTATTTTAATAATAATAATAAGTTTAAATAATTAAAAAAATAAAAAATAAATAAAAATAATAATAATTTTGAATATTTACATAAAAAAATTAAAATAATATCTAAGAAACTTATATGTGTGTGTGTTTTCTCATACGAGAACACAAGTTCAAATATAGACAGGGTGGAGTATTTACACCTTCGTGAGATAGGGTGGCTATAACACCCCTTTTAATCCTCAAGTTTTATAATTTGTAATTAAGAATAATAATGATAGAAAAACAACCATGGATATTTCGACATAATACATTTGATGTAAATATATATTTATTTTATTTAATATATTTCTAATGATAAAGAATAGAGTATCCAACATGGATCCCTATGCCTAAACAAAAGTTTTAAGGGAGATTTGGGAAGTTTCCTATCTTCAATTAAATGTCTCAATTTATAATTTGGTAGTTGAAATACCCAACCGTGAGTAGTTATAGGAAGGAATAGGCAGTGGTACCGAATTGCTCCAAAGGTATGGAATACATACCCATTCAAGAGATTTTGAATCAACGATGCATCCCAAGGAAGGGACCTTGTATTCTCATGCCAGGGAGTGTGCATGGCATTGGACAATGATTAGAGTGTGTGCGGGTGAGTGCTAGTGTGTGCATAGGGAAGCCTAGTGTGTTGTTTTATGTGAGAAAAACATAGAAGAACATGCAAGTAAACCATAGATGGTGTTTTGAATACGATTGAGTCAAACAGGGATGCAAAGTTCACTTCCAAGTTTTTGAAGGAATTGTTTGCAGGTTTAGCTACAGAGTTGACCTTTAGTACAACTTATCATCCGCAGAGAGATGGACAAACAAAGAGGGTCAACATGATATTGGATGATACGTTGAGGATGTATGTGATGCATCAACATAGGAGATGCGAGGAGTACCTTTTATTGGTTGATTTTTCTTACAAAAATGGTTACCAGGAGTCGCTGAGGATGAGTTTGCTTGAGGCATTGTATGGGTGGAGTTGTAATACTCCTATTAGTTAGAGTGATCCAGTGACTAGGGTATTGACTAGACCAGACATTTTAGCATAAATGGAATAGGAAATGCAGGTAATAAAGAAGAATCTAAAGGCAGCACAGGACAAACATAAAAGTTATGTAGTTCAGGAAATGTTGTTTAAGGAGTTTATGGTTAGGGAACAAGTGTACTTGCACATCAAGCCAAAGAAGAGTTACTTTCAGATTAGATCGTGTGCCAAGTTAGCACCTCGGTTTTGTGGACCTTTCAGGATTCTTGAAAGGATTGGGCCAGTACCCTATTGACTTGCACTTCCTCCAATAGTGAAATTCCATGAATTTTTCCATGTATCATTGCTTAAGAAGTATGTTAAATATGTTGAGCATGTGATTGACTAGTTTGTATTGTAGGTGGATCCAGATGGGGAATTCCAGCCGGAACCTCATTGTTATATATTGTAGAGAAAGGTGCTAATGATCCGTAACCAAGCACGTTAGGTGCAGTGGAATCAATTTGGGCCCGATGAATCTACATGAGAGATGGGGGATTAGATTCGGGTTATCTACCATTCTCTATTCATTGGTTAAGTGAATTTCCTTTATATATGTTTTGATGTGGTATTTTTGGTATATGTACATGCAAAGGAAAGGTAAGAAATTTGAATGGAAAGATGAATATATATGTCTTTGGAAAACTTGTAATGAAATCCATGGAAATGACCTCCCATTTCCACTTTGGTATCATAATTGGATGTAGTAATCCACTTGGATTTTTACACTCTACCTTTACATGCTAACAGACTAAGCATCTAGACATAAACTCTACCACATCCTTCTTCATATTCGACGAATAAAAAAAATTCTTCACTTTTTTCAATGTATTTTGATATCCTGGATGACCTGAATGTGGTTTCACATGAAAATCCCTCAATATAATATTCTTGAGCTCAGTACTGTCTTGCACATATATCTTGTGCCTAAATCTGATCAAGCCATATGTTGAGAGATGATAGTCCACATCCTATGCACCTGTACCTGTACTTTGTTGTAACCTGTGCAAAAGATCTTTATACATGTCATCATGTTGACCTTCCTATAAGATTCGATCCTATAAGTCTATCCCATAAGAACTCATAGCTGTAATGTGATTTACCTGTATCCACCTGCTAAGAGCATATGCAACCCTGTTCTCTTTTCCCTTGATGTAACTGATGTTGAAGTCAAACTCGCTAATCGTGGCCAACCATATAGCTTGCTTGACATTTAGATTCGATTGGTCAAAAAAATATCTCAACCCACTATGATCACTCACCGGCAAAAACCTCCTGCCAAGAAGATAATTCCTCCACATTTTACATGCATGAATGATTGCTTCCAACTCAAGATCATGGTTCAAATAGTTATGCTCATTCTCATTCAATTTTCGTGACTCCTAACATACTACTTGGCCTTCCTGAATAAAAATTCCACCAAGCTCTCTTGCAAGCATATGTACATACTACAAACTCTTTGTTTGGATCTTTAATATTTAACGTTGGATAATTTTTCAACAACTCTTTCAACTGTTCAAAACTTCTTTTATATTCCTCTATCCATTCAAATTTATTACCTTTCCTTTGCAATGACTTAATAGGATAATAAATTCAAGATAATTTCCTGATCAAACTCCTATAATATCCTGCTAGCCCCATGAATGATCTTACCTCATCTATGTTTCTTGGAGATTCCCACTCCATGATAGCTTATTTGGATCCACTGCTATGCCTTCCTTGGACACCACATTCCCAAAGTAATGTACCTATGTTTGAAATAAACTACATTTACTAATCTTAGCATACAATTGATTCCCTCTCAACAATCTCAAAATTATTGCTAAATTCTCGACATGTTCTTCCTCATTCTTGGAATATATCAAGATGTCATCAATGAATACAACAAAAGATTTGTCCAGATAAGGACGGGACACATTATTCATCAAGCACATAAAGGTAGTTTGAGAATTAGTAAAACCGAATGGAACTAAAAAAAATTCATAATGCCCATACCTGGCTCGAAAAGTTGTCTTTAAATATCCTCTTCCTTGATGTGTACCTGATGATATTCAAATCCCAAATCAATCTTTTAGAACACTTATTCTCCCTTCAACTAATCAAATAAGTCATCAATCCTCAGAAATGGATACTTGTTCTTGATGGTCACCTGTTTAACTACCTGTAATCAATATATAACCTAAGAGTACCATCCTTATTCTTTGCAAACAAGACCGGTGCACTTCATAGTGATACACTTGGTCTAATGTATCCCTTGGAAAGCATTTCCTTCAACTTCAACTTCAACTCTACTAAATCTGGAGTGCTCATCTTGTACGGTGCCTTTGATGTTGGTGCTACCCCTAGTACCAACTCAATAGAAAATTCCACTTCTCTATGAGGAGGCAACTCTTATATCTCTGCTGGAAACACATCTTGAAACTGTTGTAAGATCGAGTACCTGATCAATATCTCCACATCCTCAAATTCCTTACCTTTATCACTAGAAATGTGCACTGTAAATAACACACACCCTTTTCTACAACTGTTCTTTTCCTGCATACGGTTGTCACCATCCTAATTGATGTTGCTTTCTTCTTACCTTGTAAGATTAATTGTTCTCTATTTTCATCTAAGCACTCAATGGATTTTTCATGACAATCCACTTGGTCCTATGAATATATAGCCAGTCCATACCCAATATCATATTATATGATCCCAATGGAAATATATTCAAATGTGCAAAAGTAGGCATACCATTCAACTCAAATGCACAAGCTCTTACCTAATGACGAACTCTCTTCTTGGTACCTATAGGAAATCATGCTAACCAAGATTATGCATGCACTTGTTTATTCAAACCACACTTATCCACCAATTTAGGGTTAACATAACTATAATTATATCCAAGGTCAATCAAAATAGAAAAAAATTGATCACAAAGCCTACCGTCCATCTCAATGATAGATTCCTGATGATCTGCCTTCCTGCTATCCAGTGCTGCATATATATGAGGAATGCTCTGCCCAACATTCCCAACAGTCTGCGCCTCCTATGCACTGTAGATCTGAGGTCTACCACCCTGATTTGGCAAAAAAATATTCCTAAGATGCTCCTTACCACATGTGCCACACTCCAATGAACTTGTACCATTACCTCTATTCTATTGTTGTGACCCATGTCCATGTCTAGCTGCATTGAAATTCTTATGTGGTGCAACTTTATCTTTCTCTTCTGAATTATTATGTATTTATCTTTTTAGATACCCATTAGGGGAATTTTTAGGTCTAAAATGCACCTCCTAAGGTGATTTGAAATGAGTATATTAGTTCTATTGTGCTAAGTGTATTTTTAGTTATAAAACATGTGCATACTTGTCTCTTTAGTTTGCTTAAGGATTGAGGATTTTAACCATTAATTGTAGAGAATTTTAGTAAATTAGAAGCATGAAATAAGCACAAATAACATTGAACAGTAGTGTAAAATAGAGAAATAAGTCACCACATAACATTTACACACCATGCGTGATGAAGCAGCTCACCCCTCTTGGGCTACATCTGCTGGTCCAACTCCCAATGGCATGTCCATCTTTCATTATGCTCAAAATTTTGCAAATACATGTAGTTACATGACTCTAATGGTTTCTTTATCTACACCAATGGCTCTAGAATGCTCTAATTAGTCAAGAATGACTCTTCATTCACCCTAAATGGGTGAAAATTGAGTCTCCTACTCATTTTCCCAATAACACCTAAAAACATTCCACTAAATGTGGAGGACTCCACTTAACAAGAGTAAAGAATGGTGAAATACATACAAATTTAGTGCTCTTCCAAGAATCTTACCGAAAAAAGACTGCAAAAATAAATGTTATGGTTAGGGTGTCCATATGCGCACCCTAACCTCGGCCTTGACTGTAACGGTCGATGGAAACCATAGCTTGAATTGTGGTTGGATAAAGGTTGAACCCCGATTTGAATGCTGTGGTCAACAAAACCATCGGAGAAAATCATGCATTAAACGTTTGAACGTGGCCATGTGATAAGGTTTGAAATAAGACTGCAAAAATGGTTGCGGTTAAGTCGTCAGTTGTGACGTTTTATTGTTACATTTATATGTTCTAATGTTACCAATCTCCACGGGGACCGTTGGTGGGTTGGGACCACTGGTGGTACCCAACCTCCAAACAACATTTCATATAACTTCAAATAGAAACCGTGACATATAGTTGTTAAGTAACAATGTGAAATGCGGGTGGTTAAGTCGTGTGATTTCTTTGTTGGAGGTCAGGGGGTCGAGCCCTGTGGACCTCTATAAAATTTTAATGCACCACTAAGGGGACATGTGGCAGCCTCAGGGCTGGCCACGTGTCACCCTCCAATTGACCCATACAAAAAATGTACAAAACCATTCAACCAATAATATCGCGCCACATGTCAACCTGGGATTGGTTCTGAGGAATGGAATATTCCTCGAAATATTTCTTTTACTGACTGTGCATCCTCCATGTTGACTGGGCATCCCAGTCAACCCTATCGCAAAATTTAGTTGTTTGAAAATTCGATCAGAACGCAATATCTACCTCATACGACATCAGTTTTTTGAATTGTTCACGGTGCCAGAATCAAGAAGATGACATCTATGCAACCATCCTAGTTTCAACCCAATCCTGTAACTTTCAATGTTGAGAAAAATTTATGAAATCTTGACCACTCCTCCCCATTGGGAAGCTTTTGGACCCCAAAAGACTTGATTACCTGTTTATTAGATAAGGGTACAAATCCCTCACCTTTATAACCTCCACCCACTTTGCCTTTCTTGGTTTAGTGCCTTTGAGCCCAACTCGAAGGTAGTCAACACTTCCCCTCTTGGATGCTCTTGTCCTCCTGTCAAGAATTTTATCCTCCTTGAGCTCATTCATAAATTCTGGAGAGAAATCTTCAATAGAAGGAATTTGAACATCACTTCTTGATCATCGATCAAAGGTGGCTCATAGAAACGTAAGTTTTCAACATTAAAAAATAAATAAATTTTGCATATATGAAGGCAAGTCAAGTTGAAATGCATTATTACCAACTTTCTTTATGACCTTGAATGGACCATAGCAAATGGGTTTGAGTTTTTTACCTTCCCCCTGCATCCTTTCTTTGCTAATGTGCAACCATGACTCATCTCCTTCTTGAAACTTGTAATCAACTCTATGTTTGTCATGCCTGTCTTTGTACTTGCTTTGACTTTCTCAAGTTTTTCTTGAACTTGTTGATGTATAATCTGAATTTTCTCAATGAACTTTCAAGCCTTGTCAATATCATTACGACCATCAATCGCAACATCCTTCCCAAAGATGAAGTCTAATGACGATTTTTGAAAATACCCAAAGCATACTTCAAAAGGTGATGTTTGAGTTGAAGATTTCTTTGCCTGGTTGTAAGCGTGCTGAATGCAATGAATTTTCTCATCCCACAACTTAGGATGTTTGCTGCAATATCCTCTCAATAGATGCACAACGGTTCTGTTCACCACCTCGGTTTGTCCATATTTTTGTGGATGAAAATAAATACTCTTTTTTCAACTTTGTGTCCATCATACTCCAAATATTGGACCAAAAATTCCCAATGAACCTAGTATCCCTGTTACTAACAATAGAAGTGGGCAATCCAAAATGAACCCAAACATGTTGAAAATAAAGTTCAACAGTTTTTCATCAGTAATGGTTTTCTTACATGGCATAAGTATACACATTTTATTGAATCTATCCACAACTACATACATATAATCATGTTTGTTTCTTGACATAGGTAGACCTCCAACAAAGTCCATGGAGACACACTCCCATGGCTTTGATGGTACTAGTAGTGGCATGTACAACCCATGCTTCCTATTACTAGGCTTGCTTGTTGCACACATAGAACAACCTCTTATAAAACACAACACACTATCTATCATGCAAGGACAATAGAAATACCTCTGTATATGTGCCATTTTTTTTCTTACCCCAAAGTGTCCAGCAATAAGAGATGAATGAGCTTCTCTCATGACACTTAGCCTCTCTCCTTGTGGTATACACAACTTGCCCAAATGAAACAACAAATTGTTATGCATGCGATAATATTTTTCTTCAACTTGATTCCCTTCACTCAAACTAGCGTACACATATTGAAAATCAACATCATGTGCATATTGTTCTATGTAACTTTCATGTACAATAGAATCATTTTTGAGTAAAGTAGATGCACTAATGATTGGTCTTGAAATAATATCAGAAAATTTATTGAAAATACCTTTAGTGTACCTTATAACCAAGTGAAACTCTTGAATAAATCCCATCCACCTAAAATGTCTTGATTGCTGCAATTTTGTTTGTAACTGCAAGTACTGTAATGGTTGGTGATCAATATGCACAATCGTCTCTTTACCCATCAAGTAGTGTTTCCATTGCTTGACGCTTTGTACCAACGCATATAGTTATTTGTCATATGTAGGATAATTAGTTACAACACCATTGAATGTTTCAGAATTAAAAGCAGTAGGCTTACCATGCTACAAAAGAACTGCGCCCATAGCATAATAACTAGCATCAGTTTGTATCTTGAATGGATGTCTCAAATTTGGTAATGCAAGGACTGGAGCTGAACATATATTTTCTTTTAAAGCTTCGAAAGCTTTCTATTTTTTTCCTCCCCATTGGAAACCTTTCTTCACACTTGTCATTGCATGCATAGGAGCTGCGATGGCAGAAAAGTGAGAAATAAACTTTATCCAATACTGAGTTGCACCTAAGAAACTTCTTACCTCGGTTACTATTTTGGGTGCGGGAAAATTCACAATGGCTTCCACTTTATAAGGATCAATTCTCAACTCTCATACTCCTACAATATGTCCCAAATAAACCAAAGAATTCTTTCCAAACTCACACTTTGACATCTTAAGAAACAATTTCTCTTTCTTTAAAACATCAAGCGCTCTATTCACATGCAATACATGTTCTTCTATTGTTTTGCTGAAAATCAATATTTCATCTAAGTACAAAATCAAAAATTTATGAAGGAATGGAAGAAAAACACTATCCATAACATGCATGAAACTCTCTGGTGCATTACACAAACCAAATGGCATAACTAACCACTCAAAGTGTCCTTGATTGGTTTTGAATGCAATTTTCCATATGTCACTTTCTGCAATTCTTACTTGATGATATCCACTTCGTAAATCTAACTTAGTGAAAAATTTTACTTCTTTCAGCTGATCAAGAAAATCATATATCCTTGGGAGTGGGTAACAATTCTTTACCATAATCTTGTTCAAAGCTCTGAAGTCTATTCAAATGCGCCAAGTCCCATATTTCTTTGGAATCAAGAATATGGGTGAACTGCATGGCGAGGTTCTTGGAATTATGATTCCTTTTTCCAACATCTCTTTGATTTGCCTCTTTATTTCAACATTCTTCATTATTTACATGCGATATATACCGATGCTTGGAAGAGGACAATCTTTTTGCAACTGAATCTCATGTTGAATCTCTCTTTTTTGAGGCATTTATGTTGGCTCTTGAATCATCTCATGATGTGCATTAACTACATCATATAAATCTTATTTCCACTTAGGATCACATCCCTCAAATTATTCATGATTAATATCAGCTTTAGGCTTAATAATTATAAGAACAAAATTCTTACTTGAATTCACCAGCCTCTTTACCTGTCTAGCATTTACCATGGCAATGTTTGTCTTCTTGTGATGTGCTCTAAAAATGTACTCCTTGCCATATTTGAATAAATGACATTTGTTCTCATGGCAATGGAAGATCGATTTCCTGTCATACAAGTAAGGACTCCCCAACACAATACCTGTTATGTCAAACAGAACCACATCTAATTCAACTGTGTCAACAAAATGTGCAGTGATTGCAAATCGCAATATGCATTTCTTTGAAACCTGTAAATTTGCATCCTTACAAATCCAGCCTAATCGATATGGTTTTAGATGTGGTATGGTATCAAGGTTAATTTTATTGACCAAGTCTTCAGAGATTAATTTTGCTTGTGACCCACTGTCAAACAATGTGTCAATCTTGGTAGGTTTGGATATGACTCTCATATGAAACAGTTCAATTATTTCTTCTTCATTTGGAGCATGTATGTGACAGTTTGATGTACTAGTACTGGGTTTATTTTCAATTTATTTCCCCTTCATGTTCTTCAATCCCTTGGATATAATCTTAGATTCATCACGTGAATCTTCTCCTAAATCATGTTGAGTTGTAGCTGCAGTTTTCTGTTTCTCTTTATTGTTGTATTCCTTGGGCCTCATTTCACGATGTAATTTCCAACATTGAGTTTCATCATGGCCTTCTTTTGAATAATGTTTACAAACCAAATTTTCTCCCTCTTTCTTAACAGATGCATTATTTTTTCCTTTACCTTTTGAGGTCTTCTCTTTGTTTTTACCCTTAAAAGGTTTCTTTCTACCCTCTTCAGAAATGTTCTTCCCTCTAGCTTCTAGATGTGTGGCCTGAAAATATACTTCATTTAGACTTGTGGGGTTCAAAATGAGAACAATATGTTTTAGGTAGCTATATAAGTCTCCTATGTACTTGAGAAAAGTATCTTGGCTCTGCAAATCTACACCTAATAAGAGAGATCTTCTCCTAAATTCTTGGGTGCATTCTTGCACATTTTGTCCCTTCAATTGCATAAAGTTTTTCCAGTTCATTATGGCTTTCTACATATGATCTAATGGATAAAATAGTTGTTTTATTGCAGTAATTAAATCAGTCCATGATATAATAATCTTACCATGCTTCTTGATCTCCTCCTTTGTCTTGGCTTCCCACCAAACAAGCGCTACACCTTCCATTCTCAATGAAGCTAGTTGGATTTTGGTATCATCATTTTGAAGGTTCTAGATTCTCAAATAGACCTCCAATTGCCTAATCCAATTATCAAGATTTTCTACATTGACTTCACCATTAAACATTGGAAATTAAGACTTAGCATCAAGTTTAAAAAAAGGAATTTTACTAGTGTTCTTTGACTTGTGTGGCTGATGTACTGAATATGAAGTAGAGGATGATGATGATGATGATGAGGGTGAGGATGATGCCTCTCCATTGCCTCCATTTCCTCCATTCCATGTCTTTGACTTATCTTCATCATTGTGACCTCCTGAAGATCCCTGTCCTTCCTTGTGAAGTTTAGATCCTTCTCCTTTCAGTCTCTCATTCCTTTCTTGATAAAGGATTCTAACCATCTCAGTCACGTCAAGCAATGCTTTCCTGAACACTCTTTATTCCTCTTTGGGATCAAATTCTTCATGGATTTATCCTTCTCTATGAGACATGATTAATGAGGCTTCTGCTTCCTTAGGAGGCGAAATAGGTGGTGGAGATTGTGGCAATCTTTCTCTCCTTTGCTTTGGCTCTTCTTGAAACCCTTATGCTCCCACCAATTTTCCTTCTCCTCTTTTGAGCTTGAGCCTAGTAAGTGTATAAAAACTTGCAAATAGTTAAACAAATATTTGCACAAAACAACACCAGAGAATAAACTCTAGCTGTGATACCAATCTGATCTAAAAGGACTGTATTAGTTTTGCTGTGCTAAGTGTCTTTTCAGTTATAAAACATGTGCATACTTACCTCTTTAGTTTTCTTAAGGATTGAATATTTTAACCATGAATTGTAGAGGATTTTAGTGAATTAGAAGCATGAAATAAGCACAAATAACACTGAAATGTAGTGTAAAATAGAGAAATAAGTCACCACATAACATTTACACAGCAAGCATGATGAAGAAGTTCACCCCTCCTGGGATACATCTGCTGGTCCAACTCCCAATAGCATGTCCATCTTTCATTATGCTCAAAATTTCACAAATACATGTAGTTACAAGCCTCTAATGGTTTTTTTCTCTACACCAATGTCTCCAGAATACTCCAATTAGTCAATAATGAATCTTCATTCACCCCAAATGGGCGAAAATTGAGTCTCCTACTCATTTTCCCAATAACACCTAAAAAACATCCACTAAATGTGGACTTCACTAAACTGGAGTAAAAAATGGTGAAATCCGCACAAATTTAGCGCTCCTCCAAGAATCCCGCCGAAAAAAGACCGTAGCAATAAATTTTATGGTTAGGGTGGCCACATGCGCACCCTAACCCCAGCCCAAACTGTAACGGTCGGTGGAAACCACGGCTTGAATTGTGGCTAGATATGGGTTGAACCCTAGTTTGAACACTTTGGTTAGTGGAACCGTTGGAGAAAAATGTGCATTAAAATTTTGAACGTGGCCATGTGATAAGGTTTGAAATAACATTGCGAAAATGGTTGCGGTTAAGTCATCAGTTGTGATGTTTTATTGTTACATTTATATGCTGTAATGTGACCAACCTCCATGGGGACCGCTGGTGGGTTAGGACCGATGGCTTTCCCCAACCCCCAAACAACATTTCATATAACTTCAAATAGAAGCCGCGATATATAGTTGTCAAGTAACAACGTGCAGTGTGGGTGGTTAAGTCGTATGGTTGCTCGGCTGGACGTCATGGGGTCGAGCCCCGCGGACCTCCATAAAATTTTAATTCACCACTAAGGGGACATGTGGCAGCCTTAGGGCTAGCCAAGTGTCACCCTCCAATTGGCCCATAACAGAAACGTACAAAACCATTCAACCAATAATATCACGCCACATGTCATCCTGGGATTGGTTCTGAGGAAAGGAATATTCCTCAAAATATTCCTTTTGCTGACTGTGCATCTTCCATGCTGACTGGGCATCCCTGTCAACCCTGTCACAAAATTTAGCTGTTTGGAAATTCGATCAGAATACGATATATCCCTCATACGAAATTGGTTTTTCGAACCATTCACAGTGCTAGAATTAGGAAGACGAGATCTACGCATCCATCCTAGTTTCAACCCAATCCTGTAACTTTCAAATTTGAGAAAAAATTATGAACTCCCGATCATAAGGGAATTATAAAATAAAAGTGGAAATAATAAAATAAGATTTGATTACATCATCACATTTTAGAGGGAAAAAAGAAAAAACTACCTCTTCAACTCGTATTTTTAACTTATCTCCCTAAGTTGTTACTCAAATTTCAAGCAAGAATACTCATTGGATGCAAAATTTAATTCACCATCCGAGTACCCATGTTGCATACTTTTGATGTACTCTACTACATGAAAAAGGGTGAATACATGAAAAACGTGATTGCAATCACATTTTTTCATGTATTTCTCATTTTTCGTGTAGTAGGGTCCATCAAAAGTATGCAACATGGTACTGCTTGGATGAGGAATTAAATTGTGCATCCAACGAGTACTCCTTCTTGAAATTTGAGTAAACCCTTAGGGAGATAAGTTGAAAATACGAGTTGAAAAAGTTGTTTTATTATTTTATTATTATTTAATCTTTTTACTTTTTTACTCCAAAAATGGTGAATAAGGGCCCCATGGTTGACATCATCATCTTGAATCCTATTGGTTCGTATAAATTTTATTTAGGTTGTACTTTTTTCTTAGGAGGCCCATTTTAGACCTCAAAATTCCCCTAATGATTTACTTTTACCTTTATCTTTCCCTTTCCATCCTTGTTGAGATTCATTCTTACGTTTTGACTGCTCATAAAAATGCTTTAGTTTCCCAATAACTTCCTCAAGTGAACGAGGCTCATCATATTCAATCTTATCTCTAAATTCTAATGGAAATCCATTGAAAAATCTCTGAACTTTAGCCTTTTCATCTTTAAGATGTGGTACATACCTCAATAGCTCCAGGAACTTTGTCATATACTCCTCATCTGTCATTGATCCCATTTTAAGTACATATAATTTATTGGCTTTTATATCTAGTATATTTCTAAAAATTACTTCTTTTGGAAGATTCTTTTGAATTCATGCCAAATCAAGTCCTTTGTCTCTGACCTATTTTACACTTGCCCACCAGATATCTGCTTTCCTTTTGAGGTTGAAGATAACTATTCTAGCCTTTATATTTTATGTATACTCATGCAGTTCAAAGAACTTATTCATTCCAAGTAACCAAGCCTTTGCATCCTCAATCTTCTTCAAATCCCCATCAAAAGTAGGTGGCTTCTCTTTCTTAAATTCATTCGAAAAGTATCCCCTGTCACTGCACCTGTAAGGGTGATAACGATGAAAATCATAATTCCTGTCATACCCAGAGCTAGAATAACACCTATGCCTATCACCTCTCCTATACGAAGTATCCAAGAATCTACCATCTCTAAAAGTGTCATATCTATCTGGCTTGTGACCACCATGAGACCTACTGCCATATACCCCATTAGTCCCATCCTCCTATCCATAGCTAATCTGGAGTGGTCCCTGTCTCTGCAATTCTGACAAACTCCAGAGAATTACTACATTGACTTCTGCTTATTTTTCCTATGGCTGCATGGTTTTGTCATTGTCTGCTTTTTAACTCCTTATTTCTTCCTTCAAACTCCCCAATGTTTCTGCTAATTCAGAAGTGTGACCAACACCACGTTGATCATATTATTCATAGGGATAATCTCTGTAATCTACCATCTTGTCATTCATCCTGATCTCTTCTTGCAAGGCATACTATGCGAGCTAAACCAAATCATAAACAAACCAATGTACCTTAGTATAATTCGGGGAGGATATCTCATCTACAAGACTGACCAGATTATATATATATATATATATAATCAAGTCAACATATAATCATCATTTAAACCATTATCCAGTTATCAATGAATGACCATACCCACCACATATCATGATCTCATGCATGGAAAATACAACCATATCACTATATGCATAACAATATAAGTATGACACAGGCGCATAAAAAATACATACAAACAATAACATGCATATCCAGTGCATAACCGACATAAATTCACAATAATTACATTCAACAATGACACCATCAAATTTTACATGGAGACACCACTGGTACCATAACCAACACCATGCGTACACAACCAATACATAGACCAAAAGCATAAGAAAACATATGCAGCTGACATGAAATCATGGCCAACACTCCTCCTATCTAGTCCAAGGGGTGAACCATGCTATGATACCACTCTGTAACACCATCCTCCCATGTTTACCCAAGTTAACAGATCCGTTGGGGTAAACATGTGACAAGAGACTACTATGATCTGATTCAAATCCCCATGTATAATTAAGGAAGTGGAACTGACATAACACAACCAATATGACCTTCTACACATCCTATAGAACCCTCAGGAACCATTCATCCCTTCTAGGTGATCAACCCCTTTGAAAACCTGACATTTCATTGGATTAAACCCCCAATCACTCCCTTTCCAAGGCATGCATGCATCTAAGAGCCCTAGTCACTCCCATGAGCCTTCCTGAGTGCAACTATAGCCTCTTTCTGCCAATGCTATACCAACGACTGTGATATTTAAGGCAAAATTCCAGGGCTGTGACCCAGTCACTTCCTAGAACTCCATGGAATTTACAGAAATGGAAAGTAACATAGAGATAATGATACCAATGAAAATTCTTGAACAAATAATTGACTAGACCCTTACTATCCATGACAGTCATTTCGTCAAACATGTCACAAAAATGCACTCTACAAGTCATAAAAACATATTTGAGCATATGGGTCTCATACTTATCTGAGAAACGATAAGAAGCACTGATGCCTTATCACATTAGCTGCATTATCAGCTATTAGGCCATATATTCATTTCTCATTCATTTACAAATCAAAACATGATAAGAAACATACATTTTCACTGTAATAAAAAGTATTAATAACCAACATATAAACAACATAAAAAATGACGATACAACAACCATAAATTCCACATATGAACCAGTATACTTACACATAAAATATGAAGGATATTAACTATTATTAATGAATGAAAAAACCAACCTAGTATGGGACTACAACGTTCCACCTGACCATAGATTGGATGAGCCAAATACCTCTTTAGTTAATCACCCCCATTCCATATTCAAAGCATGAATGTGGGACTCATAACCAACCAAAAAGAACCAAATAAGCATGGATGCTACTGGATTTCTCCACCTACACCATGAGGAATTTTACTGCCTCCTAGTCTCTAGGCTTTACTTTAATCCACGGTACAATCCAGGAATCACTAGGCCATACTTGAGACACCACCCTCCAGGATTTACCATAATCCCCACAGGATCACTAGGCCTGACTAAGTTCATACATCTCTAGGTTTTACTGTATATACCTCCATTCACCAGTCAAGGATTCCTAGGCCCACCGAGGCACACTATAGATGGATTTACTATAACTCACAATCTAGTTCAGGGGTTACTAGTCCAATGGATTTACTGTGATATACATTCTGGTTCAGGTATCACTAGGCCATGTGTTTTTCTTTTAAGAGATCCACCTCACTCAATTTAAAATCCATCAGGCAATCCAACTCACCCAAAACATGAGAACCCCATCACACCATGGCTATCCGGAAATGGAAAGGCAAGGCTGAAGAAAATTGTCACCTATAGCAAAACCTATGCCAATGAAAGCAAGAGAATTAAGAACACACATGCATAACCATGCATTCCAAACCTAGCAATTCAATCACACACAAATCGATACCTACAAGTAAACCAGTTGTAGCTAATTGATCCTGCTCTTCCTTCCTTGATCATTGCTTCCTCTTTGCCTTCTTTTCCTTTCTTGATCTAATGCTGAAGTGCTCTAAGAAAACTCTAAGTGTCCAAGAGTGTGTGTGAGAGAGAATAGAGAGATAATAGAGAGAGAGCTCTGAATTTGACCTAGAAAAAGGCTACACTGACAAAAGGTACCAACTGATCCTCAAGAGCCTTTTTATCAATGTGGCCTCTATTTCCTTCATTTTCCATTATTTTCCTTCATTTTCCTCCTCACATGTATCTTGTGACCTTTCACCTTCCTTTTCTCCTAATTTCCATTATTTTCATAAATAAAATGCCAATTAATTCCACTTTGCCTTTCCACAGCCTTTTCCATTTCCTTTTCCAATTTCCTTAGCCAAAATAAACCAAATTGTAACACCCAAACTAGGGTGTTTTTGCCTGACATTAAGCTTGGAATAAGTGTTCCATAATGATAGTTATTAATTTGATTTTATTAACGTTTATTAAATGGAAGTTTCATTAGGGTTGTTACAATCATATAGTATGTTTTTCGACATGGATTGGTTGTTTACTCATAGTACCAAGCTAGACTGCTATGAGAAGAATATTCAGTGCTTGGATGATGATGGGGAAAATAGAATCTTGCAGGGAAAGAAGAATCCTACATCATTGATAATGGTTACAACTATGCAAACTAAGCACAATTGTAGCAAGGGGTGTGTATTTTTTGTAGTGCATACATCCAGTGACAAAGGAAAGGATGTTGAGGATGAGGAAGTCTTGAAGAAGTATCTTGTTTTGAAGTAGTTTTAGGATGTGTTTCTAGCATATATTTCAGATTTACCGCCTCATAGGGAAGCATATTTCTCTATTGAGTTGGTACCATTAGCAGCACCGGCATCAAAGGCACCTTACAAGATGAGTACTCCATAGATGGTGGAATTGAAGTTGCAACTTAAGGAAATGATTGATAAAGGATACATAAGGCCAAGTGTGTTTCCTTGGGGTGCACCAGTATTGTTTGTAAAGAAGAAGGGTTGTACTCTCAGATTGAGCATTAATTAGTGGAATTTGAAAAAGGTGACTATCAAGAATAGGTATCCATTGTCTCATATTGATTATTATTTTTTATCAGTTGAAGGAAGCAAAAATATTCTCAAATATTGATCTGGTATCAGGATATCATCAGGTGTGCATCAAATAAGAAGATATATACAACAATACATTTCATACTAGGTATGGGAATTATGAGTTTGTGGTGGTTATGTTTGGTCTTACTAATTCTCCAACCACTTTCATGTTTTTGATGAACAATGTGTTGTGTTCTTATATGGACAAGTTTTTTATAGTGTTCGTTAATGATATATTGGTATACTCCAATAATGAGGAGCATGCAGAGCACCTAGTAGCAGTATTGAGATTGTTGAGAGAGAATCAGTTGTATTACAAGCTTAGAAAGTGCAGTTTATTTTAGACTCATATTCACTACTTGGGCCATGTTGTTTCCAAGGAAGGAATAACAATGGACCCGAAAAATATATAAGCTATCATGGAGTGGCCAACTCCTAGGAATGTGGATGAGGTCAGATAATTCATGGGATTAGTAGGTTATTACAGGAGGTTCATTAGGAAATTCTCAAGTATTTCCTATCCTATTATATATTTGTAGAGAAAAGAAAATAATTTTGAATGGACTAAGAAGTGTCCAACTAGCTTTGGGCAATTGAATAATTTTCTTACAAATTCTCCATTTTTGAAGATTGCAGATCATGAAAGGATTTTGTAGTCTATAAAAACGCTTGCAATAAAGGACCTGGTGGAGTCCTGATGTAGGAAGGAAAGGTTTTATGCTATGAGTCAAGGAATTTGAATGAGAAAAAGTAGAGCTATGTGACTCATGATCTTGAGTTGACAACTATCATTCATGCCTTGAAGATGTGGAGGAATTATCTTCTTGGTATGAGGCTTATTCTAATGATTGATCATAGTGGACTGAGGTATTTGTTTAACCAACCCAATATGAATGTCAGGGAAGCTATATGTTTGGGTACCCTCAGTGGGTTTGAATTTGAGATTAGATACATCAATGGAAAGGAGAATAGGGTAGCAAACATTATCAGTAGGAGAGTGCAGATAAATCATATTTTAACTATGAGCTCTTATGGGACAGACTTGCAGGAGAATATATTGAAGGCAAGGAAACATGATGAAAAGTACTTGCAGCTGAAGCATATATTACAATAGCAGGGTGAAGGTGATAGAGATTAGGAGTATCACCTCATAGTAGATGGCTTGGTCAGATTCGGGGACAATATTTATGTGTTGGGTAATAGTGAGCTCAAGAAGCTTATCTTGAGGGATTTTTATGTCAAGACATATTCAAGTCCCCTAGGATATCAAAATACTTTGACAGTCATTAAGAAGTTCTATCATTGGCCGAATTTTAAGAAGGAAGTGGCTGAGTTTTTTGCTAGATGTTTGGACTGTCAGCTGGTCAAAACTAAGTATAAGAACCCAACTATACTATTACAACCTATTCCAAATCCATAATTGAAATGGGATATCATTTCCATGGATTTAATTACAGGTTTTCCGAGGACACAGAGATAACATGATTCCATCATGGTTGTGGTTGATAGGTTCAGCAAAGTAGCTCAATTCATTGCAGTGAAATATATGAATTCAACTAGTAAGGTAGATTAGATATTCATCAGGGAGATAATGATATTTCATGGTGTTCCCAAGAAGATCATATCAGACAGAGATTCCAAGTTTTGGGAGTTGTTTGTAGGCTTGGGGACAAATTTAACCTTAAATACAACTTATCATCCACAGAAAAATGGACAAACGGAGAGGGTCAGCATAATTCTTGAGGACATGTTGAGGATGTATGTCATGCAACACCAAAGGAAGTGGGAGGAGTATATTCCACTGGTGAAGTTTGCATATAATAATGGGTATCAGGAATCTTTGAGGATGAATCCATCTAAGGATATTTACGGGTAGAGTTGTAATACTCCCATCAGATGGAGTGATCTAGTGAAAAGAGTGTTGATTGGACCAGACATGTTAGCTAAGATGGAGCAGTAGATGCAAGTTATTAAGAGGAATTTAAAAGAAAAACAAGACAAGTAGAAGATTTATGTGGATCAACATAGAGAATTCAAGGAGTTTTAGGTTGGGGAGCATGTGTACTTGCAAATCAAACCCAAGAGGAGATCCTTGAGGATTGGATCATGTGACAAATTGGCACCTCGGTATTGTGGGCTTTTGAGATCCTTTTGAGGATTGGATTAGTGGCCTACATAATTTCATTGTCATCAAAACATGATGTTTTCCATGTTTCATTTATTAAGAGATATGTCTAGGATTTTAATGGTGTTATTGGTTGGTCTATTATATTGCAGGTGGAACTAGAGGGAGAGTTACAGCTAGAACCTCAGTGCATTTTTCAACAAAAAAAACTCATGCTCCAGAACCGAGTAATAGAGAAAGTTAAAGTGTAGTGGAAGCAATTTGTGCCTGATGAAGCTACATGGGAGATGGTTGATCATATGTGGGCTTTGTGTCCTTCATTATTTTTTGGTTCAAGCAAATTTAACAAATTTACTCGTAAGCTTCATTTGCTTCAATATCTCCTTGATAAATTGTCTTTAATACTGGAAAAAATGGGAATTCATTATTGCATGGTTTTTTTCACAGGTAGCACATATTTCAATGTTATCTAAAGGAATTCATGCAAAGGATTTTTTTATACATCTTGGACAAAATATTGATAATGCTGGATTTTCTACTTTTTGTCTAGTCTATATTTTCAATGTATCTAATTTCTAACTAAGATTGCCAAGAAAGCCAGTTTTCAAGTTCTCAAGTAAATTACCGAGTTCATCTCTACTTACCCCACCAACTGTTGCTTTAGTTACCCTAGAGATGTTGGGACCTCTAGGCCCGTCACCATATTTGGATCTTCCTCTTGAAATGTGTTTGCACAATTCACAAATTTTTGCAAGACTTAGCTGAGATGCATTTCCATTTCCCATTATATTTAAAATATCTATTCATTTGTCTCCAATGTCTCTAAGCAAAATAGTTTTAAGAGTATTTAGATTTAAATGATTTTTTTTATCTCTTTTGACATTATAAAAAAAATATTTCTGCATAATATTCAAGAGTTTCATCTTCCTTTTGACTCACTTTAAAAACTTGTTATTTAATACCATGATCTACGCAATGGTATTTTTATTTTTCAATAAAAAATTGATGCATTTCAACCTTAGTTAAACTGAGAGGGGGGGTGAATCAGTTTAGCACATTCATGGACTTTTAAAACTTTTCATTAAACTTTATTAACACCTTCATTTCATGATCAACGTAATGTGTGAGCAATCTTTATTTGTGAGCAACAATTAATAAGAATATTAGATAATGTACCAGCAGTCTTAATATGTGAGCAGCAATTATTAGCAGAATAGATATATCATATCAACACATAAACATCATGCACATAGACACCAGATATAAGTGGAAACCCATAAAGGGAGAAAACCACATCTTATTATTTTTGTGATGCAAAGGCAAGCTCCAACTCCTTCTCACCACTAATTTTTTGTAGGCACCAACCTACAGGAGGCTCCAACCTCAATTCTGCAAGTTACAACTTGCAAGGAAGCTCCAACTCCCATCAATTTTCTGTAGGCACCAACCTATAGGAGGATCCAACCTCAGTCAGCTACAATTGAAAGCTATCAAGCTACGACTTAGTAGGGAAGCTCCAACTTCCTCACTCTATCAGAAGAAAACATTTGCTGATTTACCTTGGATATCAGCTCTATTCTGTACCTTCTCTTCTGTTGTCCTCCGGTCTTCAAATCTGTCTTATATCATCTCTGACTCTTCACAGCACCTCCACCTTCTTCTTATTTTCTCTGCTTCAATTCTACATTCTCTAACCTCTATAACCTCTCTATGCATATCAAGGTGATATCATTTATATGGATTTTCTTATGACTATTATCATTCCATAGGTAATTCGAAATGGACAGCCATGCCTCTTTGCCTCCCGCCTTCTCATTTCTTTTACTCGCTCATTCAGAAAAATATAGCAATATGCAGTAATTTCAATATTACAGTGGGATTTTTTTTTTTTTTCCTTCGGAGACTTGCTAATGCATCACAAACAATATAAAATAAATTAAAACATATACATTCAATTTTCCAGTTACATATATCAATTTCACTCAGTCTTCTTTCCAGCACTTGGCTTGCTAGTTTTGTCTTTTCTGTTGCTGTCAGGTAACTGTTCTGCCTTCCTCTGCTATTCACTGCAATTGTGTATTTGCAGCTGTCATACAACTGTTTTGCATACTCTGTTCACTGTCTTCTGCATATTCTCCAGTTTTTTGTGCTTGTACACCTGTCAAATTCATTCCTGTGCATATTCCTGTTCACTGTGATTGTGTGTCTGCGATATATATATGACTGTGTTACAATACATATAACTGTTGATCTGGAAATTTCGATAAACATATCTGGAGGCCTTTTCTTCCAAGGTTATCTTATGGTTGTGAACCATGTCTAAGAAACTGTATATGCAGGAACTTTATTCTTTGCCTCAATGGGATTAAACCTTATTATAAAATCCATAATGCGCTTCTAACATTCTCTACCTTTTATATTTTGATTATGAAATCATATATGTCGGGACCCACAATTTTGCGTTCTTTGTATCTGCCTATGCGATGAATTAAACCATGGTTATAAAGCCATTGGAATTCTCCATTACATAATGGTCTTTGACATATTAATAAATGTATGTTCCCGGAATTAAAGCGCAACCCACAACTACATATAATATATCGAATTATCATTTGAATATTACAATTGGACCATTGCAAAACTTTTAACTTTTCAATCTTCATAAGCGGCGTTTCCTTTATGAAAACTATATGATGGCCGATAAAACCCATAGTCCCCTTTCTGCTGTGTCAATTCGATGTATAGAAGAATGCATCCCCAGATTTTAACTCCAATAGTATATATACCTCTCTTAATTCATACGAGAGTACACCTCCATCTTATTGTCTGAGCTGGCAATTTAAATGAGTGCGGAACTTTAAGATCTCACTATTTCCTCAAAGGTCATAAACCCCTCATTTCATATAATATACCCTTTTATCAACCCCAACACTAAGTATTCATACAATTTTCAACCGGAGGTTTCATTGTTATCCTATGGTTCAACTTAAAATAGTAACACACATATAATAGGCTCTCATATTCGAACCCCAACACTAACCTTTGAAAGGTTCGGGCCCCACAGCTTTATAAACCTTTCTTTTCTATTTGCCGATGCGATTAATCACAACTAAATACTTCTGATTACGATTGATGCATTTGGAATGTTCCGATGCGATGCCCTTACTCTGATACGATTGATGCATTCGTAAATGTTCTGATGCGATTAATGCCTTTTAAGCCGGAACTTCAAACACATATGAATCACAGTTCATAAACACATCGGGTCCGCAATTGCCATCGGGACTTTTATTAACATGTTCTGCTGTTATGATTTTCTCCGATGCGATTCGTGAGGGTCCCACAAGGTTAAAAAAAAATTCTGTCCATTTGATTTATTATAATGTATGCGTTTGCCAATGGTTTAAAAACCAACACCAATTCAAATTTTATAAACCTTGATTTTAAACCCAATCGTCGGGCCCACGATGCACTATATACCCTACCTTTATACATCGCGGACCAACTATAATATATCAGCATACATTACAGCCTCCGATATAACTCAACCTTTGAGTGTATTACTGAAGCGCTCACAATATTAAACTTAGTACACAGAACCCGACTCCTTAAGGGATTGATATGGGCCCCACAGGTTACAACTCTTCTCAACTGAGGTTTCACTTTGATGTATGAATCGACCACCAACATATGGTTCAACCATAATATATCAACATTATAAAAAAACTCGAAGTCCCCAAGCGGAGGTCACCTCAATGTATACCTTCTTAAAGTTCAAACACGATCTAACGATTATACCGTTGCGTTCCAACCAAGAATCTGACGGCGTGTAATGAATATCGCGTTTTTATAACGCTTGAAGGTTATTCATTCACAATTGCGAGATAACAGTGGTATTACATTACCATCTGAGGATGCGTGTCAGCCAATAACCAAGATTACATTTTTTTTGACAAAAATGATTACCACTTTTGCCCAGCGCGAGACCATTGGTTTCTCGATTGTCGGTTTTATTGTGTATTTCACAGTTCCACTTTTCTTTATTCAAGGTTCCACCAACAGCTTAGCATACATAAATCTGTCCTCGTTATTCTTCCTCCCTGCGATTATATTAATGTAACTCAAATTATATATAATTCGAGCTGGACCATACTCTCGACAAAAATTGGAATGGATAGGCTTCTTCCCTTTTTGTGGATGCAAATATACATTAAAGGGCATCTAGACTAACACAGGTCATATATATTCCAGCAAACATGCTCTGTGATTAGGTGTCCATTCAATTGCATCCTTCAGCAAATGGGTCAACCCTATCGAATCCACCATACAGAATTACATCCTTTACTGATTTGTTGTCTCGTGCTTTGACAAAAATTGATATTGATTTTGTGAATCGAATCTATCAGCCCTTTACTTAGATTTACTCAACAATACTTAACACAGATTTCGAAGAGACCATAACCCTCCAACTTCAGAGGTTTTTCAAGATGTATGAATCAATTAGAGCTTCTGGAACAAATTTCCTCTTTACATAGAGATTAGCAGTTCAAATTTTCCCATAATGTAATAATTCAACGTTTACAAGAATCGACCCCTTTCTCTCAACCTGTAATGGGTTCAAAATTTCGGTTCATTCCAGAATGCATACAACTTGTCCTCTATACACTGAGACGGGCAATAAAAAGACAGGAATATACACAGTGATCGATTCTTCTTGATTACAAGTCAAATTGGAATATACACAGCATCATACACAGGCTCGGATAATTATAAGTCACACAGAGTCACTAATTCATCCAATGATACAGAGTTTCACACTAACCCTCTAAACTTGAATATTCTTCATGCAGAATGGCCAGATTTTCGATGGCCTTCTACCCTTACTGTTATGCCTCCTTGCTACTTTGCTTTTCTACCTCTCTACTACCTTGTTGCTGTTTCAGGTGCTCCTCCTCTGCCATCTCCTTTGCCATCAATGACAACATTTCTAACAATCCCATGTTCTAAAATAATTTGTACCTAATCCCATAAACCATCATGAAGCACCATATTTAAGAAAAAATTTAAATTTTCAGCGTTAAATGAAAAATCATAACTTTGACATAATACCTCAAACTCAAAAATAAAAGCTTTTTGGATCTTCTATTCTCGAACCGTGAAAAATTGGTATCATGTATTGTGAGATATTTTTCATATTCACATTGGTTGTTGGATCTTGAATTGGAAAGCCAAATCCTTCTTCTTCATCTTCCTCATCTCCATGATGTACTTGACTTCTTTTTCCTTTTCCTCCTCTTATTGGTCTGGTTCCAACTCTTGTTTCTCTTTTTCCTTCTTGTATATTATAAACCATTGATACTTCTTATGTATGAGGGTATGTTGGTTCCTGTTGACGATGGTAAACACTAATAAAACTCGAAAACCAATGTGTATTTTAGAAATTAAACTCTCCTATAGCTAATACCATTTGTTATATCCAATTATGAATAACATTCCTAATAGGTTGGACCCCTCTTAATAATTCATGGCCATAAATTATTAAACTGTTGTTAAGAAAATTCAGTTCACAATCATTGTATAAAGATCGCTATTTCAAGGTTACTTGTTATATGTTTTGAAAAAAAGATAAATATTTGATCATATGTGAAATGTGTAAAATGGTTAAGGTTTATGATTGGATTGATGTCACATTATATCTAAAACTACACTCCATATATTTGTGGTTGAAGGCCATCCTTATATGCTAGGATATATTGACATATGTATTATAATTGTGGGATGATATAATAGTGCAAGCTATGAGTCGCATGCGAAAATTAGTCATGGAGTTATGATATGTTTTGCCACTCGACATATAATATATTACATTCTTCATTGCTTCAATTTGATTTTATGAAAAAATCTTGACTTAACCTGGATGATTATGGTATGTACTTGGAAAAGTTGTTTGGTTATTGGTTTGTTTAATGTTACATTTTGTATGAGGCATTGTAGTTTTGGGTCGCTCAGCATTCGGGTTTGATAATTTTGGGCATAAGTTTCTATGATGTGAGGCGTCACCAATTTCATTTCATGACCATAAACATATTTTTGAGTTGCATTATTCAGATTGATTTCGGCGGAAAAATTGTATTGTTTTATGCAATGTGACTTTGGCAACGAATTTAATCTAATGTGATCTTCGTTTGATCCGGCGTGAAATCTGATCCTTTAGACTGTTGATTAAGAATTGTGTTAATATGACTCGTTGGTTGTCTACTTGGCATTACTCCACTGGTTTGATTGGTTAAGTCATTCTTTTGGGTTAATTTAACACCTGTCTATCACAGAGCCATTGTATGGTGCCCACCCCTGTCAACATCCCTTCATTCGACCGCATATATGAACATGAAATTGGAAATATGAATTAGTTAATCAGCTTGCTTGCATTTACTATCCTACCTCGAATTGTGCACTCTAATTCTTGTCAATTTTCAAAACCATCCAATATCGTGATTCTAGTCGTTTTACCATTCTTCTTTCTTTGCATATGAATTCTCGTGGTTAGTAAGGGTTTACTTTGTTTGAATTTTCATAACGTGGCTTGGAGGTTGCATTTAAATATTCAATTTCTCATTACAACTCCTGTGCTCACCAGGTATGTACAAAAAGGTTGTCATTTGTATTCTTTGTGAACTACGCTAAACTTATTCCCATTTTTACCTTGCTCCCTTTTGGTGTTTGCATAAGAATGTGTGTACATTCTATCCCAGTTGGCGATCTACTTCATTTTTCAATCCCGTGAACACATTTTGTCAAGTTTTCTTTCGGTTACAAAATTTTGCCTAACTTTTGATGATGTTTTCCCTACGCATTATGATTCAAAGTACTCGAGGTTTCAAAACCTTGGACATAAATTGTGATATGAATATGGAAAAATATTTTTTTGTGTGTTAGATCTTTCATTAGTATAAAATAAATGTGTTTAGTATTGTTTCAAATTAGCTAGTTATGTGATGGTTTATGTGTCAAGTTTAAGTGTTTTTAATGAGAAATTTCTTAAGTAAATTAATTGTTAAAAAAACATGTAAAATAAGTAAATTGTTATGAAATAACACACAAAAAACACATTACTCAGTAGTTGATAACAGAGTTCACCCCTTCTGGGCTACATCTCCATGGATCTATTTCAACTAGCTAGACCCTCTTTGGATTAATGGTCAGTTATATGATTACATGCACCTACATTGCTCCAATGACTTTGAAACTTATTCCATTGGATTCAAAAGACCCAAAAACCTCAAAATATGCTCTTCAAGCTCTGAAAATGGTCTTCAAGTGGACTAGGCATGACCTCCTCTCCTGCTGGCCCTGGGCTTCTTTAATCTTCAAAGTGGAAATATCACTTACCAAAGTGCTTTAATGCCTCTGCAACCTCATGCTCAGAGCATCCAAATCATGTAATAATGACTCTTTATGAGTCAAAATTGGTCGAAATATGCCAAAGTTATGTCTTTTTTAGTTATCCCTAGGAAAACTCCTCCAAATCTAGAGAAACTCGAGTAAACTCCGCTAATTTTGGAGTTGGCGCCGAAAAGAGTGGACCCACCAAACTTGCCACCGAATTAATCTCAGGATTAATTCAAGGTAAATGGGGTTAATTAAGGATAAGCCTTAGTTTTAGCACTTAACGCGCTCTTACCATAATTTGAATTAGCAATAAGGATTAGCGCTATTAAGTGGGGTTTATGGTTAATTAAACCATGTTTCAAACTTAAACTCCGCCAATTGCAAATGCGCCTCCGCCATTGGTCGTGCGCATATGGCCCTGTGGGTCTGGGCACCTCCTTACCCCTGCCGAATGAACCATATGATAATAAATATATGTCAAAGGCATTATATGTTAGGTTCTAATGTGCGGCATGTTGGTAGTTGGTTGTGTTGGTGCGGGGCAAGTCATGGGGTCGAGCCTCGACCTCTGCCCTTCCCCCGGTAATAAATTTTGCACCACATAATAATATAAATCCAACCTTTGAATAATAAATATTTCGGCCTTTGACCCTTAATTTTGACTTTGGACTTACTTAAAATTTGGACCTTGGAAGGGGGCACGTGGCAGCCTCTCGGCTAGCCACATGTCCTCATACCATGGTTCTTCTCCCAAACCAATACAAACATGACAAATCACCCACTTAGACAACTAACCAAAAATTGACACTTGGCATAGTGTCATCGGGCGAAATGGAGAAATATTCCCATAATATTCCTTTTTGTTGACTAGGCTGCGTTGTCACCTTTCTGTCCTTTTCTGCAATGTTTTTAGTTGTTTAGGAAAACGAACAATAGGCTCTATCTTCTTCATATGGACTCCGTTTTGAATGAAACAAAGTGTGTCGGATTCCTGGAAATGAGACCTATCTGGTCACTCTAGTTTGGAGTGATTTTGAGCACTTTGAATTTTTAGCAAAATTTTTCCCCCAATTGAGATTTCGATCACTCCGTCCCACTGACAAGCTTTTGGGCCCAAAAAAGCTGGTTATCTGTAATACTCTTCTTTTTCCCAAGTTCTATCAACTTGATTCTACTTGGAAACAACTCCATGACAACCACTTCGGTTCACTTACATGCCTTGCCTTGCAAATGACTTGGCACTTCAACTAATGTTCTACTTTTCCTGCTGAGCCAATCCAACACTTGTTGGTTTCTTGCTGACTGATTAAAAAAAAAATTATACCAAAGAGATCCCTCTATGCTTGGAAAAATAACTAATGGCCTTCCCACTGACAATCATGTTCCTCCTTTGCACACACATGCATTCGATGCAAACTTCTCCTTGGAAACCACTTTTCCAAGTTAATCCCATCTGAATTAACTACAACAATGAGTTCCAATATCAATAATCACAAGAAAAGTAATGACCATTATTTTTACCTTCCAGTTCTAAATTTCACATCTGCAAGAATGCATTCATCATCTCATTCGCTTCTTGGCATCAACACATCAAATGGTCTACAATGGTTGCTATTTTGGCTGCAAATTTTTTGGCATCTTGTCCACTTTCTGCTTCTTGACTCCAACATCCTCCAATATTGACATGCTGCTCATGCCATGATTTGAGAATGAAGGCTAATTATGAGCCTCTTGCTCAAGAGTGTACCTTCCAAAATCCTACAACATTTTGTCACAAGAAAAACCATTAATCTGAAAAACACATTATGAAAGAAACATAACTTGACGACCTCTTCCTTTTTCTCTTTCAAAGCAATAAATGTCACATCCTATGAACATCACCATGTACTCTTACATCTTGGTGTCAAACCATCGACCAAACACAAGTAAAAAAAACATGCCTCTTTAGACAACTGACTCTCAAGTCAAACAAAAGCATGTATAACAACTCTCAACTCTCTCATAAGTACAATAATCCCATTGGCATGTACAAGTACTTAAAGAGCTGAGATGACTAATTTTTCTGCAATAATAGTGAGTCAACATACTCCACCTTCAAAAACACTTCTGGTGTAAATATGCAACATGAATTCTAGAGAAAAGAAATGCATTCAATTGGCAATGAAATGCATCAATAAGTTAAGATTTGCATCATTCATCAAAAGAAATGCAAGGCCTTAATTGGTTAAGAAATATAACCATCTCTTTCCAAACCACTTCAATGGTGCTTCTTTCAGCTGCACTTCATGATGTGAATCATCCTGAACCACATCAATTATGGAATCCTCTTTTCCATTCTTGTCAAGATCTCTCTCCACCTTCTTCAAATGTCGTGGATGACTTGTTGGATACAAAGTCCAACACTTGTCTACAATATGACCCTGATTATGGAAATGAGTGCAAAACAATTGCATCTTATTTTCAACATGGTTTTCCTTGTCCAATGGACCGTTGGCTTCTTGTCTCCTTTGTTTAGAAAGTTTCCTGTGGATGTCTATCTTCTTCCAATGCCTCAAAACATTATGGTTATTCAAACCACAAAAGGAACATGCAAACTTTTTCCAAATCTTATGTGAAAATTTACCATGTTTATCATAATCAAAAGCAACTTCTACCTTGCACATTCACCTTTCTCACCTTCTTGAGGAGGCGAAATTGATGAGGTAGTGGCTCTCTTCAGAATACCAACAATGGCTTCAATGAATTTAGAGCTTTCAACATCCTCTTCTTTTCCATTCTCATTAGTTGCATTATTATAAGCATCTTCTTGCAAAGTGGGTATAAAACTCTTGCATTCCTCATGAACAAAAACTTCACAAGCTTGAGGTAATGAACATGTAATGAAGATCCTTCTTGGAACACCTTCATGTGCCTCATTGGCTTTGGAGCATTCTCCATCATGTTTACCATAACCAAGACCCAAACACCTAGGCCTTTCCTAAAAAAAAATTGGCTCAACTATGCCTTGTGCATGTTTTCCCAATCCTTTACCTTCATAGCCCATTTTCATCAATAATTTGGACCCTATTCTTCTAGTGTGTCCTTCAAAAGCACTTACACAATCATTTTGAGAGGAAATATAAGATAAACTTGAATTGCATATATATTTTTTATGCACATACTTGGATAAGGTTTCTTTGGCATCATGGAGTTGAATCTCCATCTTATGCATCCTTGCTAGGTTTTTATTTGCAATATGGAGTTGAGTCTCCATCTCATGCATCTTTTCAAGAAGTTCTTGCTTCTCTTCCTTCATGGCAATCAAATTTTGTTGAAGTATAGTGTTCTCCTTCATATCTTCAACCAACTCTTGCATCATATCTCTCATGATGTAGAGCTTCTGCAACATATCTTTATCAAAGAGTTTTGCTAAGGAATATTGACTAGAAAAAGTGCTTGATGAAGCTTCCATCACACTTGTAATGCATAAAAATCTTCTTTTTTGTGATTTGAGAGATGATTACTCAATCTTGACCTTCTCTTCACACACATAAACTTGCACACAGTTAAATTCTCCTTGCACAATTAAAAACTAATAACTAATTCTCTAGCTAACCTTGGCAAACCATCTCGAGGCTAAAATAAGCTAAAATGTGCTTTGATACCAACTTGATCTGAATATGGGAAAACTAGTTTTGTTGTGCTAGCTCCCTCATCAATGTAAAATAATTGTGTTTAGGATCGTCTCAAATTAGCTAGTTATGTGAGGTTTTATGTGTCAAGTTTAAGTGTCTTTAATGAGAAATTTATTAAGTAAATTAGTTGTTAAAACACATGTAAAATAATTAAATTGCAAACAAATAACACACAACAAACACATTACTCAGTGTCTTACAAAAGAGTTCACCCCTCCTGGGCTGCATCTCCATGGACCTGCTTCAACTGGCTAGCCCCTCTTTGGATTAATGGTCAATTATCTAATTACATGCACCTACGGTGCTCCAATGGCTTTGAAACTTGCTCCATTGGATTCAAAATACCTAAAAACATTAAAATAGACTCTTCAAGCTCTGAAAATGGTATTCAAGTGAACTAGGTATGACCTCCTCTCCTGGTGGCCCTAGGCTTCTTTAATTTTCAAAGTGGAAAAATCATTTACAAAAGTGCTCCAACGCCTTTGAAACCTGCACCATCATGCTCAGAGCATCAAAATAATCTAGTAATGTCTCTTTCTGAGCCAAAATTCATTGAAATATGCCAAAGTTATGGCTTCTTCAGTTTTCCCTAGGAAAACTCATCCAAATCTGGAGAAACTCCAGTTAACTCCGCTAATTTTGGAGTTGGCACCGAATATAGTGGACCTAAAAAACTTGTTGCCGAATTAATCTCAGGATTAATTAAAGGTAAGTGGGGTTAATTAAGGATAACCCTTAGTTTTAGCACTTAATGCACTCTTACCATAGTTGGAATTAGAAATAAGGATTAACGCTATTAAGTGGGGTTTATGGTTGATTAAACCATGTTTCAAACTTAAACTCCACCAATTGCAAATGCGCCTCTGCCTTTGGTCGTGCACGTATGCTCCTGTGGTGAGGGGGCTGGCACCCTCCTTACCCCCGGCGTATGACCCATATGATAATAAATATATGTCAAAGGCATTATATGTTAAGTTATAATGTGTGGCATGTTGGTAGTTGGTTGTGTTGGTGTAGGGGAGGTCTCAGGGTCGAGCCCTAACCTCTGCCCTTCCGTCGGTAATAAATTTTGCACCAAATTATAATATAAATCTTACCTTTTAATAATAAAAATTTCAGCCTTTGAACCATAATTTCGACTTTGGACTTAGTTAAAATTTGTACCTTGGAAGGAGCCACATGGTGGCTTCCAGGCTAGCCACATGTCCTCAAGCTATTAGTTCCTTTCCCAAACCAATAAAAACGTGAAAAATCACCCACTTAGACAACTAACCACAAATTGACACTTGGCATAGTGTCATTGGGAGAAATGGAGAAAGATTCCCAACATATTCATTTTTTATAATTAGTTTTCCATGTCACCTTTATGTCCTTTTCTGCAAATTTTTTCGTTGTTTAGGAAAACAAACAACATGCTCTATCTTCCTCATACAGAATCTGTTTTGAATGAAACGAAGTGCATCGAATTCTTGGCAACGATACCTATCCGGTCATTCTAGTTTGGAACAATTCTGAGCATTTTGTATTTTTAGCAAAATTTCCCCCCAATCTAGATTTCGATCACATTGTCTAACGTACATTTGAAGGGCTCAATTATAATGGCCATGGCCTTTAGTTAGCCATCTCTCGATTAATCAATTTGATAAAAAACCTAATTATTGTTGGTTGTCGTTGGTTTTCTCTTATGGTACATTTCATCCATCAAGCTTATTTACCTCTTCGATGACTTTTGGGGTTATTTGGTTTTGGTTTCAATACTCCATTATTGTTTATGCTTTTAGTTAACATAACCCTGTTATGGTTGGATTTAATTAAAAAATAATGGATTCTTTTTAGTTCTCCTATTAAGCCAAATGAGGGAGCTCTTGAGGCCTTAGGGCCTTGAGAAAAAAACCCATGCGAAGGCCATGCATGGGGATTCCACCAATTTTTTGTTTAAATAAGTCACTAAACCAATTTTGACAATGTCTTCTATACAAAAGGCATCCCAATTTATTGTTCTGTATTGTCAAAGGCTTATATTATTCCCTCGCTATTCAGCCTGACTGTAATAAAATTACGCATATGGATGTCGTACTAATTATGATTATTTTAATCATTGTTTATCATAATTTTGTGAAAATATTTTGCAAACCAGCAAAGGGACCACACATACATACACCAGTTATATCAACATAGCTTACACATGCTATATCTATATCGGTTTTAATCACCTTTTTTTTCACACTGTCTGGGGAATTCATATTGAAATAAGTGGCTCTTTCAGCAAGCTCGGGCCTTCTCATAACTTACGTTATTTGTCATCATATGTTATTAGACAGTGTGCATTTGTTCAATATGTTTATGTCTTGCGAATACTGTCTGTTTACATTCAGGGTATTGAGATTACTTGAATTGATTTGTTTAGTCACCGATATTGAATATATGTATACAAATGTGTTCCCCTACCCTTGTTTCAATATTTTTTTTTAATTAATTAATTTATATATATATTAACTGAGTGTCTTTTTCATGAATTAATGAACGATGCAATATTATTTGTCACCTGTGTGATAAGAAATTCAATAAATATGTTGCATAATGATTTTCTTTAATAAAAACATACTCGAAGAGGCAGGGGCGTAGGAGGAATGAATAGGAACCAACATTTAGGAGAAACAAGGTGGATTGGAGATACAAGGTTTCTATTTATGGAGATTATGTCCTGATATCTTTATGTGATGATGTTGGCTTATTTTATTAGTTGATTGCATATGGAATTATGGTTGTGGCATAATCTTGTTTTTTTCTATAATGATTAGCACTTATGAGATAAACAAAATTAATGATTTCTAATTTATTTATGTTTTTGAAAGAGACAAAGAGGCCTAATCGAATGGAATTGAGGGTCCCACCTATTATTGTCTAACCTTTTGATTAAAAAATTCTTAAATAAGCCTTTAGAAGTATCTTCCTTGACTCTAATAATTTTTATTAGAAATACAACTAATCTAATATTTTGAGATTGAAAACTACCAAAATCACTTGAGGCCTCTTTAAAAAGAGGAGAGATCTAGAAGGCATGGGGGAGAAATAGTGAAAAGAGGTATGCTACAGCAATATTAGGTCATTCTTTCATTCCTCTGATTTTATTTTTTATAAGTTAGAGAGTTGATATTAATGGAGATAATAGTTCTATCTCTAAAAGAGAGACCAATTAGGGTGACCTCCTTCAATTTTTCAAGGATCTATGAAGGTATCTTGGGTTATTTCTGATTATTTACTTGTTGTTCAAAAGGTTTGATTTTGATTTATTGGTGCTAACAGTGACCTTTATACATAAATTATTTTTTCCATTTTCACAATTCTCTTGAAGGATCATTGTGCTGATATTATTATTGGATTTCCTTGACTGTTGTATATGAACCTGTGCATTGCAGTAGTTTGAGTTTTAAAATTGGTCAATGGTGTTTGCAGAGTCCTTCTGTTAAGATTTTGACTATCATTTTTTAATAAAATAATTTTTTTATTCCATAATATTTATCTTTACATGCATCTTGTATTATGGTATATACTTATTCATTGTTTTCACAACTTATTCTCTACAATATTTCAAGGTTTATGACCTAAAATTCTAACTAGCTCGTTGTTAATTTAAGTCTAAATTTTACCCATTTTTTAATTTATGTTGATCATTTATATTATTGTGAATATCATGTTTCGAATGTATCTATCAACTTTCCTTTCCTTTTTGTTTTATATTTCTGCAATGTAAATATATCCAAAAACAAAAAAAAACACCAGAACATTTACTGTACATTCTGAGTAATCTGTTTCATTATCTTGTTGTGATAACAATATTCGAGGAGTTGAATAGTTAGTTTGTTTAACTTCAACCAAAATATCAACAATTCCTTAACTATATTTTGTTCAGTTGGTTGCTCTTGGATTGGTTGTTCTTCAAGTAAAATTTCCTCTGTTAAAGTTTCTTCAATTGATATTTCCAATTGTTGTCCACTAAATGCCTCTCCTGATGGATGTAAATACAATACAACCACTTATGTTGAAGACTCTTTCCAATCTTTAAATTTTTCTCCTTCTTATGAATTTTCCTTGGGATACCTTCTTCAACCTGCAAAGGTGGGGATAAATGATGTGGATGATGATGTGGCTCTTTTTGCAACACGTGTTGAGCTAGTTGGGGTGATTGGTGGATGAATTGTTGGAGAAATTATGCCTCTAACAAATATACCACTAGAATATATTTCCCTATTCATGCATCCTACTTGCCATTATTTATTTATGCAAATAATTGTATGCGTAAAGTACAAACTAGTTCCTTTGTACACTTCCTTGTCAACGACGACAAAAATGTCAATCAATTCTTTTTCTCCTAGAATTTTGTTACATTTAAATCATCAATTCGAGTTTGGAAACTTATGAAGTGTAATGAAAAATATATGAAGGACCTAGTATCTAACTTAACTACTAAAAATACCTTTGTAAGTTATCTATCATTAACTAAAGAAACAAAGTTTAACTATGAAAAGTAAATGCAATATAGATAAATCATCACAGTACTAGTTCTAAATGCTTTTAAACCATCAGCCTGTAAATTTTCCTTACCATAAGACGATTAAAAAATAATTTAATCAGTGATTTACTTAATCAAAGGTTATGCAATTTAATAAAAAGATAATTTAATTAGTTTAATAATTCACAATAGCCTTTACTATGCATTCACATGCAAATTATCAATAACAAGAATTGAAAAGAGCTAAACTAAAACACATTTACTCAACTGGAATTAAAGTAAATTTGTAACAAAGGATAGGAAACACATTACTTACATAAGGGGCCCTCTTGGCTCGGCAAACCGATGCTGGGAAACACTTATAAGCTTTAGACTCTATTGACGATGTTGGAAACCACCAACATATAGGGGACCTCTAAGGTCCCAATTAGACCACACACTGTTTGGTATAGGAGTCCCATCCAGAAATGTGACTCAATTTCCATTTACTTAAAGTTTTTCCTTGGCTTTATAAATTAGCATGAGAGGGAAGCACACATGTGATTTTGAATGAGCAAGAGAGTGTTCCTTGTGAATGTTTAGTTGTAGATGTATAAAGGTTCTTTCACTACATGGGATAGAAAGTGATCCTATAAAAGATAAGTAATAATACTAATCTAACGAAGACACCCAAACATGGATAAGAAAGGCTCGTCTAGAATCAAACGAAATTGTTCACATAGATGTGATGATTGTTACAATCATTACCACACCTTTCTAGCAATTTTAGCACCAAAGTCACTAAAATAGTTCAATTACTTCAGTACATGTGAAATCCAACATGAACCATAAACATTAAAAGAGTAGTCATAAAACATCCACAATCCATTCAAGCAAATTTGCTAGAAAAATGGCTTCAAGTATTAAGCAAAAGTTCCAAGATACATAAGTACAATGAACATTAGTAGCTCCAATAGTGGAGCATTAGAGCCACTACTTTCTCCCCAAAAGTACTATCTCTATCTCTCTAATGCCTTGTGGGAGAAGCCAAGGTTAAAATTCATTTACTTGATTAACGAGGATCCTTTTATAACTTGAGGCATGAATTTTCATATCCTCATGAATCTTGACTTTCGAAATTTTAATGACCTTTGGACTTATAGAACCCTTGGACTTCCAAATGACTTTTGGAAGTACATATGAATCTTGGAATTCCATGTCTTTTAGACTTCTATATATGGTTGTTTTATCCATATATGACTCTTGGAATTCTTCTTCTGTGTCTTTACAATAATTACATGATTACATCATAAATTCCACATTATCATATGGTGGTTGATGACTGGGACTCATAGTGACTAATGCCATGCATTTTATTCAATAGGTGATATAGTTGTCACTCGTGTCTTTGATATTTAATGTATATTCTAATCATTGATGTATTCACCCTCCAAAGTATTTGATCTCATCGATTCTTTAGGAATGCTTCGATCATCAAGACTTCAATGTGTTCTTTTTTATCGAATGCTTCCTTTGACTTCCCTCTTTGCTCGATCTTCTCCATACATCATTTCCATGTTGTTCTTGAAATACCTATAACTATAATCACTCGTGGTAAGAAAAATTCAACTTAAAAAATATTGTATTCTAACTTGTTCATGCAGATTTTCCTTTCACGACTTAATAATGTGCTTCAAAAGTACAAGGAAACTTATGAGTGCAAGGGAACACTTCGAAAGGTTGAAGGGTTGAAGAGATGAAGCTTCAGGGCTTCAGGATGCGCTTATGTGCTCAAGAGGAGAGATAGAGAAACTCGGGGTAAGGTGCACGACACAGGTCTGAATGGAAAAGGATGAGGCTCGAGGCTTCCCAAGTGCATTATGTACTCAAGGGACACAAGGAGGGCACAGGGCGCAAAGATAAAGGTTGAAGGGAAAGGCTTCAAAGCTTTAAGGTGCAGTCATGCACTCAAGAAGGCAAAGGAGGGAAAAAGGTGCATTACTGAAGGATTAAGGGGTTAGGATTTAGGTCTTCAAGGTGCACTCATGCGCTCAAGGAGGGTGTGGTTCCTCAACTTGAAGGAATGTGCTCAAAGGAAGACTTGAATCTTTAGGGAGAAGTTTTGAACAAGGAAGGGGGAGGTGTTTAAGAGTACATTTTGCGCTCTTGGAGGACACAAGGTGAACTTTTGAACAACGAAGGGTTCCCAATCGGGGCTTAAGAGTGCACTTTTGTACTCCTAGCCTTAATGGCTTCATTTTGCAAATAAAATTTGTCTAAGTTTGGAAGATATAACAAGAGGCACACACAATGAGTTTTGACATAGAATGATGTTCAACATACATAATCTCATCAATAAAACGTATATAGGACTAAACAATGATAAATAAACATCAAAACACCAGTTTACAAATACTCCCCAAGTACAATGGACAAAGTGTGTGTGATTTCTACCAAAAGTGTCATTTTGAAACAAACAAATGTTGTTGAGATTCAACAAGATGATGAGCTTAGTGAAAAGAGTCACCTTCACTAAGTGGGCCCGCAGGCTATTTTTGGCGCAAAGTATATTTTTAGACTATGTCTATTTTTAGACATGTTGATCATATTCTATGAGCGTGATAAAGGCTTTCAGGGATATGTCAAGTTGAAAATAGATGGACTTATATTTTTAGACATACTAGGCGGAATCTATTTTTAGATTGCCAGTCTAAAAATAGATATGTCAAACATTTTTAGCTCTTAATAATATTTTGGACTATAAACATTATATTATCCTCTTGGAGCACTTCGCTTAAGTGCACAGATGTGTACATGAGTCGGCTGCATGGAATTACGCTATTCCTAAGGGTAGACTGGAGCTATTTCATGGAGGACTTCAGTTAGAACTCATGTGACAGATTTTGGTGGAGTTATAGAAGTAGTTGGTGGAGTTGTGTTCAGTTTAACTCAGTTAGACACAGTTGAGCTAGTTGTATGTAGTCTGACTGATTGATACACTAGTGAGAGTGGTGTGAATAAATAAATATTTGATTCACTAAATATTAACTCATTAATCAACTAAATAATACATCAGTTAACTACAGTGCATGGACAGTTTCAGTGGAGACCATTGGAGAGATAGGTGAAAGAGCAAGTGTGACTATCAGTTGTGACTATAGTGATGCATTGATTGCATCCAACACTCAGTGGAAATGCCAATGAGGATTGTGTGAGAAAGGCTGGGGAAATTCGAGTTCATTCAGAACCATTCTTCAGCAGGGATTGCGTAGTACAGGCAGGCTAGTAGGTGGCAGAGATCGGTGCATGGATTTGCTAGATCAGGCCTGGTTAGTGTGTAGCGATTGTATTGTACTGAGATCTTGATATGATCAGATTTGTATAAGGATTGTTACATGATCTCTATGAAATATATTATATACATATAGTTGGGGTTTTCAGCTTCAGGCTTTCCCGTTAAAACACTGTGTTCATATGTGTGATTTTTTATGGTTTCATGTGTGCTTTGCAATTGATTTAATTTTCGCATGTGATGATCAATAGTGGAATAGATTATGTATTGTACATGAAGTTAAAATAATTTGTGATTAGGAGAATCTTGGATATATAACTCATTGGTTATATAATTTATGCATGGTATCAGAGCGATATTGATTAGAGCAATTGCAATTATTGAAGCGGTTGAGTTTTGTGCTGGTGGAATTCGAATTTGCAGCAGTGTTTTCTTGGTGTCGAAGTTGAGCATTCATTGAAATTTCTTTCAACGGATTGCGATTGGAGTATGCCCTTGATGGTAGCTCGAATTATATTGCATGGAAGGACAGGATGGAGGCGGTGCTGGAGGATAATGGGTTGAAGGAGTTCATAAATGCATAAATTCCAAAACCTGCTTCTAGCGATGCAGCCGCACTTGACGCATAGAAAAAGAAGACAGCAAAATGTTGAAGGATTCTGTTGGAAGGTGTGAAGGATCACATAGTGTCCAGACTTCATGGGAAATCTTCTCTATTCTTGATGTGGAAAGCTTTGACAGACTTGTTCCAAAGCAGAAGCAACCAGAGGAAGTTGGCGCTTAAAGACAAATTTAGGAAAATAAAAATGGAGAAAAGTGACAGTATACCCAAGTACCTCACGAAGTTTGTCCAGTGCAGGGATGAGCTGGGAAGTGTGGGGGTTACTGTAGATGAAGAGGACTTGGTGAGCTTGGCTCTCCTTGGGCTTTTGAAGAGTTGGAATTCCTACGAGGACTCTGTCAATGGTCGGGAGAAATTGCTAGGATGGGAGCGACTTTGGTCGGATCTTGTGCAGGAGGAGATAAGGCGGGGTACCAGGGATGGATTTTCATCGAAGAATGAAGATGAAGAAAATTGCGCTTTGGCTACCAAAGCAAGGAAAGGGAAGGGAAAGAAAAATCCTTCTCAATCCAGTGCGAAAGGCAAGAAGCAAGACTTGTCCAAGGTGAAGTGCTTTCACTGTCACCAACACAGACATTACGCCACTAATTGTCCACAGAAGAAGAAAAATAAGCAGGCTGCTAGATCTACAGCTGGAGAGGCCTTAGCCTTGTAGTTTGAGCTAGATTTTTCGTTGATCGCATGCTTGGTCTCAATTATGATGGGATCAGTGTGGTTTCTTGACAGTGGTGCGTCTTTCCATATGACCGGAGACAAAGATTTTTTTGGTGATTTGGATGAGAAGGATCTTGGAGTGCACATCGAGATGGGCGATGATGGTAGATACAATGCGACTGGTATCGGGACCATTTACTTTGAGAGGGAGTCTGGTAAACCCTTCATATTGAAGGATGTCATGCATGTTCTAGGATTGAAGAAGAATATGATCTCTATGGCAATGTTGGAAGACAAGGGCTATGATCTTGTCTTTAGTGAGGGAAAGGCTTTCCTGCGCAATAAGGAAAATGGTGACACCTGGAAGATAGGGGTTCAGGTTAAGAACCTTTATAAATTGCAGGTAGATGGTTGTGCAGCAATGGCAGGAAAAGCAGAAGGAGTGGTGAGCCGGGATGAGGGCGAACTGTGGCACAGAAGATTGGGCCATCTTCACCATGGCGCTTTGAAAATTTTGCAGCAGATTTCTAATGGGCTTCCCAAGGGTACACTTGCGCAGTCAGATCAGTGCAAGGGATGTTATTTGGGAAAATTTTTGAAAGCCACCTTTCATGAGAAGGATAGTCATGCCACGATGATCCTTGAGAGAATTCACACAGACATGTGTGGACCTTTCTCAGTATATTTGAAAGCAAAGCACACGTATTATGTCATATTTGTTGATGAATTTTCTCATAAGTGTTGGATCTTCTTCATGTAGAAGAAGAGCGAAACATACTCAAATTTCTGTGAGTTTAAGGCACTTGTTGAGAAAGAGTCGGGGAAGCAGATGAAGGCTCTAAGGAGCGATAATGGTGGTGAATTCACCTCTGGAGAATTCAAAGACTTTTGCAGTGAAGAAGGAATTCGAAGAGAGCTCATAGCGCCTCATAACCCACAGCAGAATGGGGTCGTGGAGCGAAAGAACAGAACGATCGTGGGTGCTGCACGGGCGATGTTGCATGATCAAGGCCTTCCCATACACTTGTGGTCAGAAGCATGCGACACTGCAGTTTATGTGCAAAAGAGTTGTTCTCATAGAGTACTTGGCATGAGTACACCCGAAGAGGTGTTTTCTGGTAAGAAGCCTGATATTTCTCATTTGAAGATTTTTGGCTCACCTGTTTACATTCATGTGACAAACGATGCCAGGAAGAAGCTGGAGCCGACTGCAGATGTTGGGATATCTTTGGGGTACACAGAAACACCCCACAACTATCATGTGTATTTTCCAGACAGTCAGAAGTCTGTTGTGCGACGGGATATCAAATTTCATGAGGAGAAATCCATGAAGTTGTCGCTTGAGAGGGAGCTACACTTGCATGTAGATGAGGAGCTATTAGTTTGTAAGGATGAACCTCAGGATGTGGATCGGCCACAAGAGGAGTTTCATGGAGTGGAAGAAACCACTCATGCAACACCAAACATCAGAGGGCGGAAGCGCACTACAGAAGCTGAGCGACTGAATCTTGATGCAGTGCAAAATGTAGGAGCACCTACATCATAACGCAGTCAGAGATAGTCACCTGACCGATTTACTGGATACATGGCTCTGATGAGCAAGTGTATCGTGACGGAGCGATCCTCTTTTGAGGAAGATGTGGAGGACCCTGCATGGGTAGATGCCATGGTTGAAGAGTATGATTCGATTGTCAGAAACAGTGCATGGGAGATTGTCCCAAGGCCAGAAGGGAAATCAGTGGTAGGTTCGAGATGGATCTACAAAGTGAAGCAAACTGCTGACGGGAGCGTCGAGAAGTACAAGGCAAGATTTGTTTCCCAGGGCTTCTCATAGATTGAGGGGATCAACTATGAAGAAACCTTTTCACCTGTCACAAGGTATTCTTCCATACGGACCATCCTTGCTCTCTCAACGCAGATGGGTTGGCACATTCACCATATGGATGTGAAGACTACGTTCCTCAACGAAGTCATTGAGGAGGAGGTGTACATAGAGCAGCCTGAAGGTTTCAAAATCTTCAACAGCGAGTCCCATGTGTGCAGGCTCAAAAGAGCGTTGTATGGGCTGAAACAAGCACCTCGTGCTTGGTACACACAGATATACAGTTATTTCACCGGACTTGGATTCTCCAAGAGTGAGGCGGATCCGAACCTATACCAGATTGTGGTTGAGGGTAAGTTGCTGATCATTGTACTTTATGTAGATGATTTAATACTAACGGGTGATGAACTATTGATACACTCATGCAAGGCAAATCTTGCAAAGGATTTTGAGATGAAGGACTTGGGCCTCCTTCATTATTTCTTGGGATCATCATGGATTTTTGCAAGAAGAACCTTATGAAGGTAAGATATTAATTGGTCTATCAGACCTTATGAAGGTAAGAGACCTTATGAAGGTAAGAGATTAATTGAGATTATTTAAAATTTTATGGAACTATAATAAAAAAGAAGGGAGATAAGCAATATGGTTTATCAGACCTTATGAAGGTAAGATATTAATTGAGATTATTAAAAAAAAAAAAATGAACTATGATAAAAAAGAAGGGAGAGAAGTGTTCCAAGATCACTCAATCAAGAAGGTTGGTAGTGTGGAAAATATTTTGGAAACGAAAATAGATGTGAATAAGAGCAAACAAATACACGATAAAGTGTTTTTCATCTTCAATCCTCTTAGTATTGCAAAGCTGACATCATTCCGAAGTATTTTGGGAATAAACCAACTCAGTTTCACTTCGAAGCTCATAAAAATTAGTTTTTATTTTAAAACAAAATAATTTAAAAAATTACTTTAATTAATTAGAAGTGAAGAATTTGTTGAATGAAATGAGGAAACTATGAGTGGAGGGTAATTATTAAATCATTTGTGATAATATTACAATGTGGTAAATATTACAATATTTCTCCATATGTAAAACTCACTTTAATTTTTTTTAATTTAAAACTTCATTGATCACTCTCAAGAACGATTAAAATATAATTTTATTTTGATTTTTTTTGTTATTTTATTTATTTATTATGATTTTGAAAATTACGACTGAAATATAATCTTATTTTGAATTTTTATTGTTATTTGATTTATTTAATCATTTTGAAAATTATTTTGATGGGGTGGACGAATACATAAAAATGGATCTCAGGCACCTGTCACCCCACCGAATCCCCTATCAATAAAGAAGAGGTGGTGTAGTATACCCCCAAGCACAATATGTGTGGCATAAATTACCATTTAATGGCTCATTCCTTAAGGTTATTCCAGATTTTTCCTTCAGAGTGTGTACAACGATGGGATGAGTGGGGGTTCCATTGGTTGCAGGGGTGTTGTCCAAGCTACCCTGAAATTAAGTATGCTATTCTCCAAATTGGAAACTATTTGAATGAGTGGGCATCCTTTGCGGGCTTTTCTAGTTGGGTGTGGACAAGGTGGTGTTGTTGTGCAACTCTTTCTCTCTTTAGTAGGTTATATCATACACTACAACTCTTTGCAGAAATTATACAAACAATAAGTATATCAATGGATTCAATCCGATCATGAGATCTACTTAAGCAAGATATTAAATCCTTCTACAAATCAATTGTGGAAAATAAACACGATTTCCAATCACAAGTAAAGAAAGAAGCAAATCAAACCACAACACATATATTTTTCCAGTGGAAAGCTTACTACTCAAAACCCCTCTATTTTCTATTGTATAATATATATTCACCAAGGAATCATGAAACAATTGCAATGCACTCTTCTCACAAGAGTCTCTTGCACTCTCATGGCTGTCTCACACTGATCCAAACAAAATTGGGCCAACACTTAGCCAATTCTCAGCCTGTCTTCAGCCTGCCTTGCTCATGCAATTCATGAGGAATGCAATCCCTATTCCTTAGGAATTTCAGCCTTTCTCAACTGTGCTATTATCATGGGCAATCCTGTGGTGTTTTAACTGCATCTGACCAGTTTTCTAATAACACAACTAATAGTCAACTTCCCTTTAACCTTTGTCTCAACTGGGTCTCCACTAGAACTGACATGCATGCAGTTATTAATAGTAAATCATTAGTCACTTGACAAATCACTGCATGTGAATTAAATCAGATTTAATTCACTTGACCTATCACTAGTTCAACAAACAATTAATTGAGTTAATTGATTTCTCATGCATTAAACTAATGCATTAACTGCAAATTGGACTCTAAAACAAATATAATCACTCTACATGCCTCACCAACCACCCTCAACTCAAATTTCATGAGCTAACTGAGTCTATCACACTCAGTTAACTATTACAAGTGATTATGAGATAAGATTGCAATTTATTGTCCAATTTATTTAAGGGATAAATAAATTTGACACACATTTCTTCTAATTTAATTAAGAAATAATTAAATCAAAAGCCTCCATGGTAGCCATTTATGGATGCCATTTTCTGGATGTTTTTTCTTGATGCCAATTTCATTGTTTCTTGTTGCAAATTTGAACACTCCCTCTCAACAAGAAAGGAATCAATCTGTCCTGATCTGGTACCTTTGGAATGTTCTTGCATGCAACACTTCTAAAACTGAATAGCCTCCAAACAACTGAATCTTTATAATGCATCTATCATCAGAGCATTTTGACTACTGGATCCTACTGCACATGGTTACTGGACTCTCTACGTTGCTGGCATATGCATCCATGCACTCTGCACTGCTGCCAACTCTGATCTGTGCTCCAGTATCCAACACCAGTGACTCTAATTTCTGTCTTCCTGACATCTGACTGCATCAATCTAACCAATCCTTCCTTCTATTTCCGTACTGTGGGCTCCTTATAGCCAAGTTCGATCCATGAGACACACCATCTTAATGAACCCTGCCCAAATTTCTTCTTGAGATTAATTTTGCACATTGCTCCACATCACACCTAGAGGTATAGCTTCATGTACTCCTGCTGCCCTTCTGGATCGAAATTTACCCCTCCTGGAGGTCTCTACGTGAGTGGAATCTTCCACTCGGTCTCCTCTCTGCTTCTTCAATTGTGGTTGCTCCACAACCTTCTGAGATTGCTTCTGAGGCTACATGTTGAGAAATAATTACTCCCTCTCAATCACAAAGTCACTAACCACTGATTTTCTTCTCAAACCCTTGCATGCATCCTCAACCTCAAGAGCATATAGGTTCTTGACTCTGGAACCGATCTGCTTCATCTGTCCCATGGCTATGTGTTTAAGGAAAACTTTTCCTTTTCTAAACATCACTTCATAAGCACGGTCTTCCAATACCGCTCTGGAGATAAGATTCTTCCTTAGGCCCGGAACATACAAAACATTTTTTATTCTGAGATGAGAGCCATTCTCCCTCTGAAAGGTAACTATACCTATGCTGATCATGCTTTGCCTCTCATCATCTCCAAACTCTATGCTCTGTTGGAGGTCCTTCTCCTCCAAGTCACTGAAGAGATCTCTATCCCCCATCATATGGAATGAGGCACTGTTGTCTAAATACCACATGCATCCCATTACAGTGCTAGCCATGCATGCAATGAAATTAAAATCAAGCTCGAACTGTGAAGACAATGCTTCACCCGCTACAACTACAAGCTCCTTCTTGCTTTCTTTCTTCTGTGGAGAATTTGTAGCATAGTGGCCATGCTCATGAAAGTGAAAACATCTGATCTTGGACAAGTATTTCTTACCCTCTTTGCCTTGGGACTTCTTTCCCTTGGCTTTCTTTCCTTTTCTGACTCGCGCACATTGTAATTGTCTCGTTGTCGCAAAATTTTCTTAAAAAAGAGTTGATTTTAAATCGAAGATATTTCCCTCATCCGAGCTCCGATTCGATCGATTTTTTTTTTTCAATTTGGGTATTTTTTCGCAAGGAATCCAAATATGCTATTTTTTTTCCAAGATTTGGCATCAAAATTTTCAGATATTCTCTGCAAACTCGCCACCCAAACAACTCCTGCTCTGATACCATATAGAAATTATACAAACAATATGTATATTAATGGATTCAATCTGATAATGCGATCTACTTAAGCAATATATTGAATCCTTTTACAAATCAATTACGGAAAATAAACACGATCGTCAATAAAAACAAGTAAAGAAAGAAGCAAATCAAACCACAACACATATATTTTCTCGGGGAAAGCTTACTGCTCAAAACCCCTCCATATTTTGTTGTATATTCACCAAGGAATCATGAAACAATTACAATGCACTCTTCTCACAAGAGTCTCCTGCACTCTCACACTGATCCAGACAAAATCGGGCCAACACTTAGCCAATTCTCAACCTGTCTCTAACCTGCCTTGTTCGCGTAATTCATGAGGAATGAAATCCCTATTCCTTAGGAGTTTCAACCTTTCTTAACTGTGCTAGTATCATGGGAAATCCTATGGTGTTTTAACTGCATCCGTGCAGTTTGCTAATAACACAACTGATAGTCAACTTCCCTTTAACCTTTGTCGCAACTAGATCTCCACTGGAACTGATATGCATGCAGCTATTAATAGTAAATCATCAGTCACTTGACAGATCACTACATGTGAATTAAATCTGATTTAATTCACTTGACCTCTCACTAGTTCAACAACCAGTTACAACTAGTTAGATTGACTTTAACTCACTTAATTTAGTTAACTAATTTCTCATGCATTAAACTAATGCATTAACTGCAACTTGGACTCTAAGACAAATAGAATCACTCTACATGCCTCACCAACCACCTTCAACTCGAATTTCATGAGCTAACTGAGTCTATCACACTCAGTTAACTATTACAAGTGATTATGAGATAAGATTACAATTTATTTCCCAATTTATTCAAGGGATAAATAAATTTGTCACGCATTTCTTCTAATTTAATTAAGAAATAATTTAATTGAAAGCCTCCATGGTAGCCATTTTCTGGATGTTGTTTCTAAATGTCAATTTCATTGTTTATTGTTACAAATTTCAACACTCTTAGGCTCCATTTGGCGGGGGAGGATAGACAACTCTTGTGAGAAGGTTGGTTGGAAGAAATTGAACAAGGGATTTATAACTTGTGGATAATACAGGAGCTACATGCACATGACAATTGCTAAGGTCCAATGACATTTTAAATTTTGCTCCAAGGTAATTCTAGGTGTTTGGCATCTCCAATTTAGCTCCATTGTTTTATATATTGCAAGGTTTTCTCCACCTTTTGGAATTGTCATGACTCCAAGTCTCAAGTTTTCCCTTTCAGCACATTCATAGTTCTTTTGCTCAATTGAGTCTGGGTTGTATGTTTGCTATGATTTCTAGTTGGTGCCCTTACTTTGACCTTAGTTCTCCCGGGGTTTGATATTCCATTAGGTGACAATGCACAACATTATTTTCCCCCTTGTCTCGCAGGGCTCCAGGTGGTGTCCTTCATGCTTGTGTTAAAGGGGCAAGTAGGTAGAGATATTTTGAAAGAGAGTGGTCACTTGTGAGTTGTCTCAACGGAGACCGAGTGGGAATATTTACAGATTCAATGTATTAGTTGCCCTCTTGAAAAGTATAGATCCAAGTCAATGGTGTGGGGCACTATGCCTAGGAAAAAGGGTCGCAGTGATTGAGGGAGGGGTGAATGTGGGAAATCCAATTGTGGCCAACCCAACCATTCTTGGGATGAGACTCGGGCCTAGGAGGTGGCTATTGCCTTTAAGGCCGCAACCTCTCCTTGTGAGTCAATCTAACATACACAAGATAGAGTAGATTCTGCACTAGGAGAGACAATATTTCTCAAACTCGGAACTTATTGGAGAAGTTTCTCATTGGCTCCCTGATCTGGGCCACATTGGGGGGAGGAGAACACAATATATCTACTTAGTCACCTTACACTTGCAATTAAAAAAAAATTTGGGGCGGGTCCTCAAGGAGAAACATGATGATTGTAATGAGATCATATCATCCCTCAATGGTTTACATAGTAACCAATGGAGTATGCAAGACAATTTCATGATGATTGTAATGAGATCATATAATCCCTCAATGGTTTACATAGTAACCAATGGAGTATGCAAGACAATTTGGTTGACTTGTCTGGACACACACTACATGGAGAAAAATGATGAACCCTGAGCTAGTAACTTTTTATGATTCATGATAGCTATAGTTCGTGTAGATCTTTTCTAATTTCTTTGTAATCTCTTATTTTAGTTATCTCAATATTTTTGAGTACTACAATTTAATCAATTACTAACCAACAAATCTAGTTAAAAGAAGAGTAGTAAACTTTTAAAACACTATAAACAACAATATAACTTCTTGTCATAATGAAAATCTCATTAACTTCTAAAAACTTAAATTTTTGAAAGCAAAAATAAAAAAATATAATTCCAAATATATCTACCATTTAAAAATTCTATTTTTTTTTCCCGAGAAACACATAAAACCATGTCCAATGTGACTGCTAAACTTTGCCCAAAAGAAAGCCATTTAAATTAATATCGGATTTGTTAATCGTTCTGCTGGTAGTAATTTGTTATTGGATTTTTCATCATTTTGAATTTATTTATATATTAAAAACACGTTTTCAATATATTTATTAATAATATTAAAAACATATTTTTAATAACAAAAATTTACAATCTCCTAAAGTAAATTTCTATGGCCGAATTAAAAAAGAAAGGGTCCAATAGTTATATACAGCGCCGCTCTGGAATATGACACAAGGCAGCATCCAACGAGAGTATGCAAAGTAGGCGATGACATGTAAGTGTAGATTTCTTTTTACGGTGTTTGCATGACTAATTTATCACCACCAGTCTTGGTGACAGTATTACACCAATATGAATGAATGCCGTTATTTTAGAGCCTTTAATTCCAAAAACCAGGATAGCCAAACTCCTTAACCTGTGTCCGAATAAAGTAACATTTAAGATGGAAAACATACAGGAAAGTTGCATCCATAGCTCTGAGCATGTTGGAGCACATATTTCTGCATATAACTCCCTGAGTGAATACCGCAATCTGCTAATAGAGAGAAATTGGGCGAGCATTTTCGATATGAATGTTTCCCCAGATTGATCGCTGTGTGCAGGGAAAAGCTAATAATACTGAGAGGGCAAAGCTAATAATACTGAGATGACAAATTCATTGGCTTGCTCATGGGAAATTCAGAACAGAATCAGAACCCAATCAAATGAAATAGAATTAATTCCCAAGAAAGGCTTACAATATTCTCTGTTCTGTCATGTCACGAAAGGCTTACAAATTCATTGGCTTGCTCATTGGCTTGCTCGGGCAAGAGTTTATGGATTGAAATACTTCAAAATTATGTCCTCCTTGAAGTTGCTGCTGCTATAGCTATGACTTGTAGAAGCAGACATCATCATATTCTTATTGCCCAATAGCTGGAGCTTCTTCTCGCCCGCAGTCTCCAATATATCGTTGAAAGAAAGTGGGGCATCTCATTTCTCCATCGATATGTTTGCCTTGCAGCGCCTTCTGACATAATCTTCTGGAATATAAACATCCATAGCCAGATCCATAGGAAACCTGCAGGCTGCTCCTAGAGCTTATCACAAATAATGAAAAGCGGCAAGCTGCGATAAAAGTTCAATTAATTAAAAGAACCAGATATTCAGGATGCAGGAAGATTGAAAAACAGAGTGATGCATGAATGAGCTAAATGGGCATCTGATATAAAATCGAATAATATTCAACTGAAAATCTGTAGAAACCGATAGGGCGCGAGGTATATAAGTAGAGAAAGTAAAAGGAGTGGGCTGGAAAAGAGAGGGGTGCAGATATTATATGAGGTAGAGTGGGAAGAAGTAGTTAATTGGAACTATTCGTGAAAACCGAGTGCCAGCCCAACAGGTTTTAGAGGCCTGCTGATTCTGATGTAATCAGTGGATTTAAGTGGCCGCGGAGGGAAAATGAAACGGTGGGCTTATTTGTTTTTGGCGAGAAGGAAAGAAAGACCGTGGGTAAATGGTTAGCGTAGCTGGTATGGTTGAATTCCATCGAGAGGAAAGAAATATGTGTCTTACGGGTCAAATTTCGTCGTAATTCACCCCAAAAGTCCAATAAAGGAAGTCCTTTTATTTTGCACTTCATGTCGACCAATCGAACATAGTGACGTGGCAAAATGAAGGGCCCTTCTTAACCTGACAACCACTGAACATTCAACCCCTTTCGATGAATTCGATACGCATCCGGTGCGGTTCGAATATGAATTTGTTATATGTCAGATGACCACCCATTTTCCATGGCGTTGCCGGCCGAGGCGTCAATTTCGGGTTGATGGTACCCAAATATATTTATTTATTTGGTTGAACATTCTTTCAAAAAATATTGTCCCATCAAGATATTGGGTTGCTGCATCCAGAAATGTCATAGGACTAGGAGATAAAGTTCTAGAATATGAGATTCCAAAAGCATTGGTCTCTTTTGATTCTCACTGTTTGAAAATGAAGTTTGCAGTTGCAGATATTCCAGTTGATTGTATTTTGGGTAACATTTTTCTTGTAGTTGTTGAACCACATGGTACATGGAGATCAAAAGACAATAAGGCCGGGTATTTCATTACAATGCCCACTCCAGACAAAAAGGGAAAGAGAATCAATTTGCCTTATATCTCAAGACCAAGAATCTCAACCATGGTACAAGCCATGCAGGAGCTTAAGAAAGCAGAAGACAGTCTTGCTGAACTCAAAGACCACAAGAGCTTGATCAGAATTGAAGAACAATTGAGTTCACCAGAAATTCAGAAACAAATTTCTGAATTACAGAAAAAGTTTGAAGACACATGCTGCTCAGAGGAACCAAATGCATTCTGGCATCGCAAATAGCATAGTATTGAGCTGCCCTATAAAGAAGGCTATATGGGCAGACCTTTCAAATCTAGAGCCATACCAATGAACAAATAATATCGTGAGTTCTGTGAAAAAGAAATTGATCAGTTGTTGCAGAGAAAGCTGATCAGGGAGTCAAGCAGTCCCTGGAACTGCTATGGCTTCTACGTCAATAAGAGAAGTGAACAGTTAAGAGGAATACCCAGGTTAGTTATTAACTATAAACCTCTTAATTCTGTTCTCGCAGATGATACCTATCCTATCCCACATAAAGGAGATCTATTGGGAAGGATAGCAGGAGCCAAAGTGTTTTCGAAGTTTGATCTCAAATCCGGTTTCTAGCAAGTGGCCATAGCTGAAAAAGATAAGTGGAAAACTGCATTCAGCATTCCAGCAGGCCACTATGAGTGGAATGTCATGCCATTCGGGCTCAAGCATGCACCTTCTAAGTTCCAGAAGGTAATGGATTCTATTTTCAAACCCTATGCAGAATGGTTATTGGCATACATTGATGATCTCCTAATATTCTCCAAAAATCTTCAAGATCATTTCAGACATCTGAAGATTTTTATGAAGCTTGCTAAAAGAAACAGCTTAGTCTTAAGTAAGAAAAAAATGGAACTCTGTAAGACTAAGATAAATTTTCTAGGGCACACTATAGAGAATGGATTATATGCTTTGCAAAATCATGCCATTGAATTTGCAAACAAATTTCCAAACATCATTCTGGATAAAACCCAGTTGCAAAGATTTTTGGGCTGCTTAAACTATGTAAGCAATTTCTATTCTAACTGTGCACTTGATAGGTCTCTATTAAATCAGAGACTCAGAAAAAATCCAAAGCCTTGGACCAGAGCCCATACAGAAGCAGTTCGACAGATCAAAGCCAAGGTGAGAAAACTCCCCATTCTTCATGTTGCAGAAGATGGATATTTTAAGATTGTTGAATCAGATGCTAGTAATCTTGGATGGGGAGGTGTGCTTAAACAAAGGCCAAATGACAAGATTCAGAAGAATGAAGAAACAGTTGTGCAGTATGCATCAGGCACATGGAGTAAAGCTGAGAAAAACTACTCCACCTAGAACAAGAAGTAAAATCTGCATGGAACTGTGTGAGTAAATTTTCTATTCATTTGGTAAATAAATTCTTTTTGCTAAGGACAGATTCTCAGGCCTTAGAAAAAGTAATTAACAAAGTTATCAAAAATCCTGAAGATGCAAAATTTGCAAGGTGGCAAGCATTGTTTGAAAATTTTGACTTTGCAATAGAGCATATTAGGGGAGTTGATAACTCTTTGCCAGATTTCCTCAACAGAGAATTCATCCAGCATCAAGAACAACCTGGTGATCAAATAGAAGAAAATGAATATGTAATGGTCATCATAACTGAATGGGATCATGCCCAACAAATAGAAACACTCAGATCTATATCTGATGATGAGTCATGGGAAGTTTATAAAGAAAAGTGGAGACCTACGTGGCAAATCCGCAACACTAAAATACTTGATGCAGATTTGCAAAATCATACTGACATCCTGCATCTTGTACCAGAAAGAAGAGTATATCCGAAAGGAACTCGATGGATACATGACATGGTATACTCTACTAGTATGATAGCTTCACATGAAGCTGAAAGATCCCTCTCACAAGATTTCTGTGATCTGTCTGTCATTTTTACTGGTGGCAGCGACAGAACAAAGATTTATTATAAATCCTATACTATCAACCGCACACGGTGGCCAGGAGAATATATGGGAGGAAGATATCAGACATGGCTAGGTAACAATCCTGACTTGATTTTTCCTGACACTGTGTACAATTTTGCAGGTTATAAACATCTCTGGTGGAATCTATTAAATAAAGATGGTTTGAGTGAAACACATCACACTAAGCTCAGATTTAGACCCACTTGGATACATCAATCCCATTATGCATGTCCATGGACAGAGGATTGGTGGTTTGACTATGGGCTAAGTGCTTATAGTATGGATCCACAGTTTTATGAAGCCTATTTCCAAAGACAATGTAATGACTGTTTAGAAAGCAGTTGGGGAGAATGTTTTCAGAGTCCATGCCAAACAGTCAAAGATATGAGCCAATTAGAATATAAACTGGTAAATCCTATTCTAGACTCATATAAAAAGATGCAACACCAATGGTTGGTCCTAACAAAAATTAAAAACCAGATCATATTAAATAAACCCATGATTGTCCGAAGAATATACACCAAGGAATGGGATGATGATTATCCAAAAATCAGATTTCCCGGAATCACTATATTAGATCAGCCAGAAACCAGTACAAACGGTTCTAGTGGGCTCCGCTAAAACAAAAGTATCCATGCTGTATTGATACCTAGTCACAGGTCTACAGTGACAAGTCTTTTCCCGAGGGCTTTTCACCTGTTCGAAAAAGCATCCTCCGTGTATGAAATAAGTGATGTTTCCTCGTGGGCCTTGTACAGAAAAGGCATCCACAGTGTACTCCACACACATATCACATGTTAGTGTCGGATGGACGAATCTAGATGCGGATGTCACTTCGGTGTTACCCGAAAGCCATGATTCTCCTCCATGTGTCAATAATCCGACGGATCGAACAAATGTTTGTCCCCCCTCATTTCCTATATATAGAGGGTTAAGGCTCATTCTTCGGCATTCGCATTCGGAGAGTCTAGAGTCTAGATTTGTTTTTCGAGCCGAAGCTCCCTGCTCTGCATCTGCGCAAAGTCTCGCGATCTGCTTGCATCACGGTGCCAAGACTCAAGTCTTTAGGTGATCAGAGAAGCCTGCGTGTCTATGTGCTCGGCATATGCAAGAACCTAAAGTGGCCTGATCATATATCGAGTCTGTATATTGTGTGTTGTGTCAATATAGAACTCTGAGACAGAGTCTGTAAGTTGGCCAGAAAGCCTCCAGTGATGCTCGCTCATTATTGAGTAGCATAAGTCTGGTAAATGCCACTACAGTCAATCTTTGGTAAGAGATCTGAATCTTGTAAAGAGCTTTGATGTAATTTCATTTCTGAGATTAATAAAGAGAGCAAGTTTTCATTCCGCATTTAAGAACTGTAACTCTGAGCTTTATGAATGTCTGTCAAGACACTGTTTGTTACTCCTTAATTCTTGAAAGTTCGCCATAAGTTCGCCAGAGGTTCGCGAAATCACCGAGGGACACGGAGTAGGCCAAGAAAAGGCGAAGGAAGCCGCAGAGAGAGCCGAAAGAAGTGTGAACGTGATAGTAGGTTCATGTATGGGTTCACAGTTGGGTTCGTATAAAGAAATTTAAAGAGTCTGACAAAGGAAAACTTGACAAGGCCAGTCTGCCATTTAAGCAGTTTGCAGTGCAAACCTGTGTGAGAGGTCCCTGCAGTAAAATTGGTATCAGAGCCAGTGCAGTTTGTCAACTGGTTCGAGATTGAAGGTCAGTTCTTAAATATATCTCTCTCTTTATTTCTGAAATATAAGATATGGACCCATTCAGAAAATCTGTCTCCTTTAGAGAATTAGAGGAAAGAGAAAATGATAATGCTGAACAAAATCCTCTAAGAGATATGTTTGCTAAGAGTAGTAGTAGAGTAATAAATGAGTCAGAATTGTTATATGAGGAGGTAGAGCCTCAAGCTCGATGGGTTCTTCCAAAGATAGCTGCATCTGAAGTATATGCAGATCTTGTTGTTTGGCATCTTAAAGCTGCCACTCGGATTACCATAAAAGAATCATTAAGCTCGATTGAGGAAAATTCTGACTGTGTACAATCAATTCCTCTTCTTGATCCCAAGAAACTCCAAGCAGAAGCTCAGAAGCTAGGAACCAAATTCTTACATCTTGGTTGCCTAAGAATAGGAATCCAAGCCCTAACCCATCAGGGTCTTGATACATATGTGTTAGCAACAATCAGAGATCTAACACATAATAAATAAACTGATTCCTTAATCGGAGGTATTGTTGCCCCTTTATCTAATGGCCCAGTCTGGTTTGATTGTTATCCCAAATTCTTCGTATCAGTTTTTGATGAAACATTGGCCGATATTCTACAGTTGCAAATCCAAACAAGTGGATTTGATATGAGAAGAAAAAGACAGAATATTTCCATTCAATTTAGAGGTTGTTTCCATCACACTAGCACATTGTCTCCAGCAGTCCTCCATGCTCCCAACAGAGACTCTAAAACAAGTGTCGTAGTCATGACCGACCCCAAGAACCATAAATTTGAGCATCAAGCCATCAAATGGGAAGATCTCACCTTTCCTGAACATTGGGTTGTAGAAAATCCTAAGCCCATCTCTGCTAAGAATATTACTTCTGCTAATATTGTTGAGAGTCAATCCTTTGCAGTCTTGTCATTTCCCAGAAGGTCAACCATAGACAGACGAAGGATTGAACAAGAATGTAAAAAGTCTCCTCTGTATATATCTCTAGAGCTTTCTGATTCTGGTTGCTCTAGTCTTGTAAATACTTCTTGTCAACATTCTGCTTTATTTGAATTAGCCCAGCTTGTAAATTTCCAGCCTCTCAAAGTTGACTGTCCACAGTGCCATCAGTCGGTAAATCTTAAGCATCTTGCTGAATGGGTTATTAGACATCAGAACCATAATTCCAGAATAGGTGAAGCCCCTCCGTCTACTTCTATAGCTCCCTGTCCAAATCCAAAATGTTCTGATATTCCTTTTCCCCATGAAGATGATCATGTCCTTATGATGCATCTTGTTCCTACTCTGCAAGATGAATATCCTAGATTAACAGAGATGTTCATGAACATGCAATCTCCTAAAGATAAACATGGCCTTGGATACTATAGTCAAAAAGACATCTTGATCCCTGAATTCAGATTCAAAGATCTACCTAAATATGTGAAGAAACCATCCATCCCCGAAATACAAAAGTTCTACACATTAATGGATGGTTGTGAGAAACATAAGATCCCTGCTCAATGGATGAAGCAGAAGATCAATTGGGATTTGTTTACTCACCCATAAGCTGATGAATTTGCAGCCACACATTCTCCAAAAGAAAAGAAGACATTAGCCTCAGAGTGGAAACAGTTTATGGAAGAAAGAAATACTTGGATTTATTTCTATTCCTGGAAAAACGCTAAAGAGTCAGCTATGGTTTTGATGACTGACTCTGCATCTTCTTCTTCCCATTCTTGGACAGCTATAGATGGAAGTAAGGTAGAAAATTCTACCAGCTATCCTCCTTTCAAAGGGATTGTCCTTGGAGAAGGACAAAACACTGCAAATGCATATCCCATAGTCCAGAAAGAAAATATTTTAGGAATTGAAAGAAGAGTCCAGACAGTAAGTGAGCAAATAAACTGGACTAACACTGCCATAACAGGGATAGAAAAGAATGTGGCAAAAGCTTCAGTTGTGAAAGATCAGATGGATCAAATTCAAGTGTCTTTGAATTCTGTAAATAGTGCATTAAATTCTGTACAGTATAATTGTTCTATTTCTAAAGATTTTTCATTACAATCTTTGAAGAAAGTTGATGAAGTAGAAAACTGTATTATAGAACAATCCATTTCTACTCGCCATCTTGTTACAAATTTGTCTGATAAAGTCCAGAAGATTGATGAAAATAAATCAGACAAACCAGTCCCTTCAGGATTTCTTCATAAAGGGAAGGTTGTACAAATCCAGAAACCTGTAGATAGATTTCCCAGCCTCTTCCCTAAAGAGTCTGCTCCAAAGTATCCAAAGTTTAAAGTCACCATTGCCTCATTGTTCCATGAGTCTGAATCTGAAGATCAAGTCCTGCCTGTGTATGAGCCTCTTGAAGCCCAATATACTAGGTATTCTCCTCCAGACTTAAATGGCCTTGGAAAGATCATTCCCAGAGAAAATTTTTGGGACCAAAGTCATAAAGAATGGAACATAGACAACTTAACTTCTGCCCAGATAAGACAAATGTTGGATCGTATTCTCACAGAGTATAAATTAATGTGTATAGATGGGAAAACAGAAGTAGAGGCATGCAAGACACTTATTCCTTGTTTCACAGGAACTCTAGCTAGATGGTGGGAGCTAGAGTCTTCTCCAGCACTTATTGAAAAAATGGAACAAGAAGTGCTGAAAGATGAGAATGGAGACATAAAGTTTCATGAGGATGGTAGACCCATCAATAATATGATCGGTGCTCTTACAACATTGATCCAGCAGACATTCTGTGGAGATGACCCAAACATTTCAGATCAGAATGAAATGATACTCATGAATCTGAAATGCAGGAATATAAATCAGTATGAAGATTTTCACAGAGACTGGATTCAAAGAATATTCATGGTCAAAGATCCCAAAAACCTGCTCTGGAAACAAGTTTATCTTGCAGCCTTGCCTTCAAAGTTGGTTGATATTCTAAAGTTGCAAGAAGCTTTCCAGTTACCTTTGGAAGCCTATCTCTGGGGCCATATGTATAGTATCATAACCAGAGTATTAATTACTCTTTGTACCAGTTCTAAGATCAATAAATCTATTGATAAATTAAACAGATTGCCTGGTACTAAGTCTTTTTGCAGTAAGTATGGCATTACAGTTGATGATCCTTTGGTAAAGAAAAGAAAGTCAAAGAAGAAGGCCAAAAATACTTACAGGAGAAGTCAACCTTATTCTTACCACATGTCTACTAAGAAGATCTCTGAGCTCAAGTGCTCCAAGCCTCAAAGAAAGCCATACCCGAAGCCTGCTCGTAGGGGATATTCTAAATATACCCCTAAGACACATTACTATGAACCACATGACATTCATCCTCGAAGTGAAAAGATGAAGAGGATGCAAGAGCAGACTTGTTGGATCTGTGGAAAAGCAAGACATACATCTCATATGTGTCCTGATGCACAAGAGTCAAGGAAAGGGTTGGGTAAGAAAACTCAACAAAAATAAAAAGGTAAAAAACAAGTCAAAACTGAAGTAACATGTACCAGATGTGGTTCTCTTTTCCATAAAATAGAAGATTGTCACATACTGATGCTACAACAAGCCCAAGCACAGTAGGGAGATACACTTGCTGAAAGGTGAAATTTCTGCCCTAAAACTAAAAGTTTCAAATCTAGAGAAAGGGAAACAAGAAACAGGCTCTATTGTTTCAGGCAGACATACAAATTTTATTATTCATAATACTCCTTCATACTCTGTTCCTGAAAAACCCAAGGTTGAAGTTATAGCGGGAAAAATTGATACCGACTTTGGGATTAGAGATATGCAAGTCCTTGCAATCCAGTATCAGCATCATCATGTCCAAGTCAATGTTTGTGTGTAAGGAATTACCTACAAAGTAGTTGCATTAATTGATTCAGGCGCAGATGTGAACATTATTTCAAAAAATATTGCCCCATCAAGATATTGGGTTGCTACATCCAGAAATGTCATAGGACTAGGAGATAAAGTCCTAGAATATGAGATTCCAAAAGCAATGGTCTCTTTTGATTCTCACTGTTTGAAAATGAAGTTTGCAGTTGCAGATATTCCAGTTGATTGTATTTTGGGTAACATTTTTCTTGCAGCTGTTGAACCACATAATTCATGGAGATCAAAAGACAATAAGGCCGGGTATTTCATTACAATGCCCACTCCAGAAAAAAAGGGAAAGAGAATCAATTTGCCTTATATCTCAAGACCAAGAATCTCAACCATGGTACAAGCCATGTAGGAGCTTAAGAAAGCAGAAGACAGTCTTGCTGAACTCAAAGACCACAAGAGCTTGATCAGAATTGAAGAACAATTGAGTTCACCAGAAATTCAGAAACAAATTTCTGAATTACAGAAAAATTTTGAAGACACATGCTGCTCAGAAGAACCAAATGCATTCTGGCATCGCAAACAGCATAGTATTGAGCTGCCCTATAAAGAAGGCTATACGGGCAGACCTTGCAAATCCAGAGCCATACCAATGAACAAAGAATATAGTGAGCTCTGTGAAAAATAAATTGATCAGCTGTTGCAGAGAAAGCTGATCAGGGAGTCAAGCAGTCCCTGGAATTGCTATGGCTTCTACGTCAATAAGAGAAGTGAACAGATAAGAGGAATACCCAGGTTAGTTATTAACTATAAACCTCTTAATTCTGTTCTTGCAGATGATACTTATCCTATCCCACATAAAGGAGATCTATTGGGAAGGATAGCAGGAGCCAAAGTGTTTTCGAAGTTTAATCTCAAATCCGGTTTCTGGCAAGTGGCCATAGCTGAAAAAGATAAGTGGAAAACTACATTCAACATTCCAGCAGGCCACTATGAGTGGAATGTCATGCCATTCGGGCTCAAGCATGCACCTTTTAAGTTCCAGAAGGTAATGGATTCTATTTTCAAACCCTATGCAGAATGGTTATTGGCATACATTGATGATCTCCTAATATTATCCAAAAATCTTCAAGATCATTTCAGACATCTGAAGATTTTTATGAAGCTTGTTAAAAGAAATGGCTTAGTCTTAAGTAAGAAAAAAATGGAACTCTGTAAGACTAAGATAAAGTTTCTAGGGCACACTATAGAGAATGGATTAATTGCTTTGCAAAATCATGCCATTGAATTTGCAGACAAATTTCCAGACATCATTCTGGATAAAACCCAGCTGCAAATATTTTTGGGCTGCTTAAACTATGTAAGCAATTTCTATTCTAACTGTGCACTTGATAGGTCTCTATTAAATCAGAGACTCAGAAAAAATCCAAAGCCTTGGACCAGAGCCCATACAGAAGCAGTTCGACAGATCAAAGCCAAGGTGAGAAAATTCCCCATTCTTCATGTTGCAGAAGATGGATATTTTAATATTGTTGAATCAGATGCTAGTAATCTTGGATGGGGAGGTGTGCTTAAAAAAAGGCCAAATGAAAAGAGTCAGAAGAATGAAGAAACAGTTGTGCAGTATGCTTCAGGCACATGGAGTAAAGCTGAGAAAAAATACTCCACCATAGAACAAGAAGTAAAAGCTGCATGGAACTGTGTGCGTAAATTTTCTATTCATTTGGTAAATAAATTCTTTTTGCTAAGGACAGATGCTCAGGCCTTAGAAAAATTAATTAACAAAGTTATCAAAAATCCTGAAGATGCGAAATTTGCAAGGTGGAAAGCATTGTTTGCAAATTTTGACTTTGCAATAGAGCATATTAGGGGAGTTGATAACTCTTTGCCATATTTCCTCAGCAGAGAATTCATCCAGCATCAAGAACAACCTGGTAATCAAATAGAAGAAAATGAATATGTAATGGTCATCATAACTGAGTGGGATCATGCCCAACAAATAGAAACACTCAGATTTATATCTGATGATGAGTCATGGGCAGTTTATAAAGAAAAGTGGAGACCTACATGGCAACTCCGCAACACTAAAATACTTGATGCAGATTTGCAAAATCATACTGACATCCTGCATCTTGTACCAGAAAGAAGAGTATATCCGAAAGGAAATCGATGGATACATGACATGGTATAATCTACTAGTATGATAGCTTCACATGAAGCTGAAAGATCTCTCTCACAAGATTTCTGTGATCTATCTGTCATTTGTACTAGTGGCAGCGACAGAACAAAGATTTATTATAAATCCTATACTATCAACCGCACACAGTGGCCAGGAGAATATACGGGAGGAAGATATCAGACATGGCCAGGTAACAATCCTGACTTGATTTTTCCTGACACTGTGTACAATTTTGCAGGTTATAAACAACTCTGGTGGAATCTATTAAATAAAGATGGTCAAAGTGAAACACATCACACTAAGCTCAGATTTGGACCCACTCGGATAAATCAATCCCATTATGCATGTCCATGGACAGAGGATTGGTGGTTTGACTATGAGCTAAGTGCTTATAGCATGGATCCACAGTTTTATGAAGCCTATTTCCAAAGACAATGTAATGACTGTTTAGAAAGCAATTGGGGAGAATGTTTTCACATTCCATGCCAAACAGTCAAAGATATGAGCCAATTAGAATATAAACTGGTAAATCCTATTCTAGACTCATATAAAAAGATGCAACACCAATGGTTGGTCTTAACAAAAATTAAACACCAGATCATATTAAATAAACCCATGATTGTCCGAAGAATATACACCAAGGCATGGGATGATGATTATCCAAAAATCAGATTTCCCGGAATCACTATATTAGATCAGCCGGAAACCAGTACAAGCGGTTCTAGTGGGCTCCGCTAAAACAAAAGTATCCATGCTGTATTGATACCTAGTCACAGGTCTACAGTGACAGGTCTTTTCCCGAGGGCTTTTCACCTGTTCAAAAAAGCATCCTCCGTGTATGAAATAAGTGATGTTTCCTCGTGGGCCTTGTACAGAAAAGGCATCCACAGTGTACTCCACACACATATCACATGTTAGTGTCGAATGGACGAATCTCGGTGTGGATGTCACTTCGGTGTTACCCGAAAGCCATGATTCTCCTCCACGTGTCAATAATCCGACGGACCGAACAAATGTTTGTCCCCCCTCATTTCCTATATATAGAGGGTTAAGGCTCATTCTTCGACATTCGCATTCGGAGAGTCTAGAGTCTAGATTTGTTTGTCGAGCCGAAGCTCCCTGCTCTGCATCTGCACGAATTCTCGCGATCTGCTTGCATCACGGTGCCAAGACTCAAGTCTTTAGGTGATCAGAGAAGCCTGCGTGTCTATGTGCTCGGCATAGGCAAGAACCTAAAGTGGCCTGATCATAGATTGAGTCTGTATATTGTGTGTTGTGTCAATATAGAACTCTGAGACAGAGTCTGTAAGTTGGCCAGAAAGCCTCCAGTGATGCTCGCTCGTTATTGAGTAGCATAAGTCTGGTAAATGCCACTACAGTCAATCTATGGTAAGAGATCTGAGTCTTGTAAAGAGCTTTGATGTAATTTCATTTCTGAGATTAATAAAGAGAGCAAGTTTTCATTCCGCATTTAAGAATTGTAACTCTGAGCTTTATGAATGTCTGTCAAGACACTGTTTGTTACTCTTTAATTCTTGAAATTTCGCCATAAGTTCGCCAGAGGTTCGCGAAATCACCGAGGGACACGGAGTAGGCCAAGAAAAGGCGAAGGAAGCCGCAGAGAGAGCCGAAAGAAGTGTGAACGTGATAGTAGGTTCGTGTATGGGTTCACAGTTGGGTTCGTATAAAGAAATTTAAAGAGTCTGACAAAGGAGAAACTTGACAAGGCCAGTCTGCCATTTAAGCAGTTTGCAGTGCAAACCTGTGTGAGAGGTCCCTGCAGTAAAATTGGTATCAGAGCCAGTGCAGTTTGTCAACTGGTTCGAGATTGAAGGTCAGTTCTTAAATATCTCTCTCTCTTTATTTCTGAAATATAAGATACGGACCCATTCAGAAAATCTATCTCCTTTAGAGAATTAGAGGAAAGAGAAAATGATAATTTTGAACAAAATCCTCTAAGAGATATGTTTGCTAAGAGTAGTAGTAGAGTAATAAATGAGTCAGAATTGTTATATGAGGAGGTAGAGCCTCAAGCTCGATGGGTTCTTCCAAAGATAGCTGCATCTGAAGTATATGTAGATCTTGCTATTTGGCATCTTAAAGCTGCCACTCGGATTACCATAAAAGAATCCTTAAGCTCGATTGAGGAAAATTCTGACTGTGTACAATCAATTCCTCTTCTTGATCCCAAGAAACTCCAAGCAGAAGCTCAGAAGCTAGGAACCAAATTCTTACATCTTGGTTGCATAAGAATAGGAATCCAAGCCCTAACCCATCAGGGTCTTGATACATATGTGTTAGCAACAATCAGAGATCTAACACATAATAAATATACTGATTCCTTAATTGGAGGTATTGTTGCCCCTTTATCTAATGGCCCAGTCTGGTTTGACTGTTATCCCAACTTCTCCGTATCAGTTTTTCATGAAACATTGGCCGATATTCTACAGTTGCAAATCCAAACAAGTGGATTTGATATGAGAAGAAAAAGACAGAATATTGCCATTCAATTTAGAGGTTGTTTCCGTCACACCAGCACATTGTCTCCAGTAGTCCTCCATGCTCCCAGCAGAGACTCTAAAACAAGTGTCGTAGTCATGAACGACCCCAAGAACCAGAAATTTGAGCATCAAGCCATCAAATGGGAAGATCTCACCTTTCCTGAACATTGGGTTGTAGAAAATCCTAAGCCCATCTCTGCTAAGAATATTAATTCTGCTAATATTGTTGAGAGTCAATCCTTTGCAGTCTTGTCATTTCCCAGAAGGTCAACCATAGACAGACGAAGGATTGAACAAGAATGTAAAAAGTCTCCTCTGTATATATCTCTAGAGCTTTCTGATTCTGGTTGCTCTAGTCTTGTAAATACTTCTTGTCAACATTCTGCTTTATTTGAATTAGCCCAGCTTGTAAATTTCCAGCCTCTCAAAGTTGACTGTCCACAGTGCCATCAGTCGGTAAACCTAAAACATCTTGCTAAATGGGTTATCAGACATCAGAACCATAATTCCAGAACAGGTGAAGCCCCTCCGTCTACTTCTATAGCTCCCTATCCAAATCCAAAATGTTCTAATATTCATTTTCCCCATGAAGATGATCATGTCCTTATGATGCATCTTGTTCCTACTCTGCAAGATGAAGATCCTAGATTAACAGAGATGTTCATGAACATGCAATCTCCTAAAGATAAACATGGCCTTGGATACTATAGTCAAAAAGACATCTTGATCACTGAATGCAGATTCAAAGATCTGCCTGAAGATGTGAAGAAACCATCCATCCCCAAAATACAAAAGTTCTACACTTTAATGGATGACTGTGAGAAACATAAGATCCTTACTCAATGGATGAAGCAGAAGATCAATTGGGATTTGTTTACTCACCCAGAAGCTGATGAATTTTCAGCTACACATTCTCCAAAAGAAAAGAAGACATTAGCCTCAGAGTGGAAACAGTTTATGGAAGAAAGAAATACTTGGATTTCTTTCTATTCTTGGAAAAAGGCTAAAGAGTCAACTATGGTTTTGATGACTGACTCTGCATCTTCTTCTTCCCATTACAGGACAGCTATAGATGGAAGTAAGGTAGAAACTTCTACCAGCTATCCTCCTTTCAAAGGGATTGTCCTTGGAGAAGGACAAAACACTGCAAATGCATATCCCATAGTCCAGAAAGAAAATCTTTTAGGAATTGAAAGAAGAGTCCAGACAGTAAGTGAGCAAATAAACTGGACTAACACTGCCATAACAGGGCTAGAAAAGAATGTGGCAAAAGCTTCAGTTGTGAAAGATCAGATGGATCAAATTCAAGTGTCTTTGAATTCTGTAAATAGTGCATTAAATTCTGTACAATATAATTGTTCTGTTTCTAAAGATTTTTCATTACAATCTTTGAAGAAAGTTGATGAAGTAGAAAACTGTATTATAGAACAATCCATTTCTACTCGCCAGCTTGTTACAAATTTGTCTGATAATGTCCAGAAGATTGATGAAAAGAAATCAGACAAACCAGTCCCTTCAGGATTTCTTCATAAAGGGAAGGTTGTACAAATCCAGAAACCTGTAGATAGATTTCCCAGCCTCTTCCCTAAAGAGTCTGCTCCAAAGTCTCCAAAGTTTAAAGTCACCATTGCCTCATTGTTCCATGAGTCTGAATCTGAAGATCAAGTCCTGCCTCTGTATGAGCCTCTTGAAGCCCAATATACTAGGTATTCTCCTCCAGACTTAAATGGCCTTGGAAAGATCATTCCCAGAGAAAATTTTTGGGACCAAAGTCATAAAGAATGGAACATAGACAACTTAACTTCTGCCCAGATAAGACAAATGTTGGATCGTATGCTCACAGAGTATAAATTAATGTGTATAGATGGGAAAACAGAAGTAGAGGCATGCAAGACACTGATTCCTTGTTTCACAGGAACTCTAGCTAGATGGTGGGAGCTAGAGTCTTCTCCAGCACTTATTGAAAAAATGGAACAAGAAGTGCTGAAAGATGCGAATGGAGACATAAAGTTTCATGAGGATGGTAGACCCATCAATAATATGATCGGTGCTCTTACAGCATTGATCCAGCAAACATTCTGTGGAGATGACCCAAACATTTCAGATCAGAATGAAATGATACTCATGAATCTAAAATGCAGGAATATAAATCAGTATGAATATTTTCACAGAGACTGGATTCAAAGAATATTCATGGTCAAAGATCCCAAAAACCTGCTCTGGAAACAGGTTTATCTTGCAGCCTTGCCTTCAAAGTTGGTTGATATTCTAAATTTGCAAGAAGCTTTCCAGTGAATGATTGAATTGTGTGTTTTATGGTAGAAATGGGAACAATATTATCAAATTATTTTAAGATATTCAAAATTTTGAAACTTAACCGCTATACTCTGATTTTCAAAAAAAATTCCTTATTTTATAAAAAACAATGCCTTATTAAACTATGACCTTTTTTTCATCAACATTTATTGCAGTAGGGATGCTCAAGAAATTTGAAACACACTATGTCATTGGCCAATTAACACAATTTTATGTCAACTTGAAACATAAATAAAATAAAGTTAAAAAAAAAAAAATTATTTGTAGTTTCAAGATTGACAGTGATGTGTAATTCCTTATATAGTATATATTAGTTATTTGAAGGAAAGAAATATATAATTTATTTATTTATCTTTGATTTTATCAAAATCTTGTTAAATATTTATGTTGTTTTCTAGGCAAAAACAATGTCTATTAGACTCACTCTTTTTTCATAAACATTTATTGACTTGAAACACTATGCTTTGGCCAATTAAAACAATTTTATGTTGATTTGTAACATAAATTAACGAAAGTAAAAAAATAAAATCTATTTGTAGTTTCAAGATTCACAGTAATTTTTTCATAGGAAGTTTAATATATATATATATATATATATATATGAAAAAAATATGTAATCTATTCAATTTCTAATATAACATTGATATATACCATTTAAAAATATTAATAACAAAAAAATTTCAATATGAAGCATAAATGGAATATTTCAATAGGTTTCTTGAGAGATGTGTGTAATCTATTCAATACTTAATATATAGAGACACATTTTCCTTTCCAATAAAAAGGAGAATAGTGGATTTCCGCCTCTGAAAGCCTTAACCTCATGGAAGGTGGTAGCCACTTGCCCCCCATGCCAATGGATATATGCCAATAGATTTTTCCTCTTCATGCATGCACAGTATATTTTTCATACGAATAATATGGTGAAGTTAATTCATACCGGAGTAATGCATTCAGTTCAATTTGTTCCCTTCGCACAACCTGATTATAGGTAGGTAAAACACCCTCTTCTTTGGGTAGCCTCTCTTATCCAATTGCATAGGAGCTCCTTAGGAAAGGGAGGTCCAAGTCCCCCACACTCGGACCTCACCTTCTCTCGCAGTATCTAGTGTTGGTTCTCTCTTGTGTTTAGGCCTCCAAGCGACTCAAATCTCTCTTAGGGCATGCCAAATTTGAGGTGAATATTTCTAGGTTTCTCTTGCTTTTTAGTGATTGCAACCTCTCTTATGTCCAATTCAGCTTGGAAATTTCTATTCTCCTCGAAATTTGGTTAAAGGAGTCCTACACTCCTAGCTCCCTCTATATCGGGTTGTTTTTGTCAAAGTCTCTCTATATTTTAAGGCATATTCCGTCAAAAGGGGAGGCTCTTCCCAACCCCCATTATTTTCCAGGGTTGTCTCTTTGTCTTTATTTGACTTTACATGATGGGTTTTTCCCTTATGTGACTGGCGCCTTATAGCCTTGTTCATTGGAAATCGTCCTCTCAAGATCTAGCAATAGAATTCTCACCACGATAATTTCAGTTGAATTGTTTGGTTCTAAGTTTATGCAACACTAGATTTTGGTTCACAATTGTCGCATCAAATTTGTTGGGTTTCTTTTCATTTTATGAATTTTCTGACATCATGTCTATGCATAGAAAGAGGCCATGTCACGGTACTGGTGGCCATAGGGTTGCAAGGCCCTCCAACTCCTGGGGGGTCATCTCTCATGCTACGGCTTAGGCCAAGAAAGCGGTAAGGGGTTTTTATTTTTCCACTCCCTCCTATATTAGGGTAGAAATTCACTTGGCTGAAGAAAAAATTTTGCAGGAGCATTGCTCCCTTTCTGATTCAGAAGTTAAAGTACCTTCTATGGGTTCAATATTATATGTGTGTTTCACAAGAAGAAGAAGGAACCAATACCTTCAAGCTATACAACTTGAATGGTACACCAAGACATTGATTGGTAAAGTACTGCAAGATAGAGACGAGGAAAGCTCATAGCTAGCTTCATTGCTCAAAAATATTCATCAAGATACTTGCAAACTCACATCCTTTCCATCATCTCTCACCTATCCCACTTGGAAGCGCACCTCAACTGTAAGAAGCATCACATTGTAGCAACCCCAGCCACCAACATTGTTCACATTGAGGTGTCCAACTCCTCCAGTTGATCTCTTTCTCTTTTTTTTATGATGTTATATCTAGTATTAGTTATGTTTATAATTGTGGCATGGTTTATTTAAGTGTTATAGTCATAGTGCAGCAACCCCAACCACCAGTATTGTTCACATAGAGGTGTCCAAATCCTATGGCTGACGTCTTTCTCTTATTTTTACGATGTTATATCTAGTCTTAGTTATGTTTATAATTGCGGCATGGGTTCTTTCAGTATTATAGTTGGCTTAATATGTATAATTTTGGATGGTTTCGATTTTGTGGGCTTTCTAAGCCTGTTTTGATTCCACTTTCGATTATTTGTTTAGTCGTATTCCACTCTATGGATAGAGCATATATGCATCTCTTTGAATCTTACACTCTCTCTCTTGGGAAGAAGATCATACAGTTAGGGTTGTTGTGTATGTAATATCTTGATCTAGTGATAATGCAAAGAAATATATATATATATATAGAGAGAGAGAGGAGAGAGAGAGAGAATCTTTTAATGCCTACATCATGTAAAATATTTCAATGTCAATTCTCTCTCTCTCTATATATATAAAGAAATTGGAAATAAAAAGTGTCTTATAATTAAAATATTTTATTGGTGTGTTGTTTAAAATGAAAGGGATCCTTAATTACACATACGATATATATATATATATATGAGAGAGAGATCAAATTTCTCGCGGTGCAATTTTTTTTCCAAATTTTGCACTTAAAAAAGTTTTCACTTGAAGAGATTTGATCCCTCTAAGTACTTGATTAGTTAGAGGTTAAGATGAATTGATATAAAACTTCTTTCTTTAGAGATTAAAATTTAATTATATTTTAAAAATATTTTCATTATTTATTTATAATCATTACAAATTTATATTTTAAAATATAATTACTATTTTACTTTTAAATATTATAAATAATAATCATTATTAATAAATACTTATTTTTATTATTATTATATAGATTTTAATATATTTTCTTCTCCTTTAATATTATTTTAAAATTATTATATAAATATCTTAAATTGTTATTATTATCAAATATTTTATTTTTAGTGGGTACCTATAACAATCTAGAGTTATAGAGCTTCATATTTTTCTCTACCACCTTAAGCGCCCTTTCCTTTTGCCTCCAACTACCTATGGCTCTCTCTTACAACCCCATGTGGGCTCTTCCCTTCGATAATCAATTTAAATTTTGGCTGCTAGCCATTGGTTCCTTTCTAGAAATCACTTTGGATTGTGACAGATTTGTAATAGACTACCACTATGATGCAAGGCCTTCACCCTCTTCTTTGATATTTCTTCTCCCTCGTTAATTGGCTTGATGATTGAGATCATGTTTTAATAAAATAGGACTCCAACTGGATCAGGTGGTCAGAAATGGCTAATCCGACCTCTCAGGCATGCATGGATCCAGAAAGAACAACATTGAACTCGCTGGTGGAGAATGGTCCAAAGCCGCAAAAATATCGCGCCTCTCAATTCGTCAAGAAGATTGATGAGATCCCTTATGCTGCAGTGTCAGCTCCTTAGGCATGTGTAAGAGCCCTACAAATTGAAGATCGTGGGTTGGTAGGTCAGTTCATGGGGCTATGGCCTTCACCTAGAAATTTTAGGTAGTGAGTAGAGAAAAATTGGAAGCCTTCGATCAAGGTGGAGGCCTCCTCCTTCTGTGGAAAAGGGCTCTTCAAATTTACTTTCTAGAACAAAGAGGATCAAGATATGGCATTTAGAAGTGACCCTTACTTCATGGTGGCACAATATCTCTATCTGGATTGTTGGAGCCCCTCTTTCAATCTGGAATGTGATATCCCCTCCTCGGTTCCAGTATGGGTGAAGCTTCCATTTCTCCCCTGCACTACTAGAATGACGCCACTTTCAGGAACACGGGAAATGCCCTAGGGAAACATATAGATTGTGCAGAACTGAGAGATGGACTCATTTCATGTGCCAAAACATATGTGGAATTCGAACTGGAGCTACCCACAAATATCAACCTCAACCTAGACAACTGGACCCATATTTAAGAAGAAGACTATGATGAAATTCCTTTCAAGTGTAAGTGTTATGGTTATGGAAACTTTTCCAAGAACTTCCAAAAGAAATAGAAAGAACAAGACAAACAAGGAGAAAATCGACACAACTGGCAACATGTTAGAAGAAGAAAATGCCAAAATATAAAACATCCCCATTAGACCCAACAAACAGGGAAATAAGCACAAAAATCTCCAATCTAAATCACTGTAAAAGAAAATGGAGAAGAAATTAACAACTTAACACATCATGGAATCCATAATACTAGATTTGGAGCTCTTTTCAATGAACCATTAGTCTTGGATCCACCCCTAACAGAGTAGGCTCTTCAAGTTAACAAGGGCTCATGGGAGTTGATACACTCCTTTGACCACTAGGAACAATCTCAAGGAGACTCTTTCAAAGAAGAGATCAATTTCCTCTCCCAAAGGGGTGTAGCTAAACGACATGTCATACCCAGTTCGACAGATTAGAAATAAAAGGCAGAGAAGAAAAAAGAAAAATACTATCTAACTCGATGATCAGGCAGGAAATATAATAGAGAAATCTAGATTGAGAAAACAGAAAAATAAAAGGAACTCGGTCATTAGCCCACCCTAAAAATAACCCACAAAGGAGACATGGTAAATAAAGGAAATAAAAGAAGTATTGGTCTTGCCCCTCCCACAGGGGAATCTCAAGCTAAAAAATAATAATGATAGCACTATCATAGAAATGCAGAGGGATAGGATTTGAAAAAATAAGAAAAGAAGCCGAGTCTTTAATTCAAAAAGAAAAACCCTTTATGGTTCTCCTTCTAAAACCAAACTTGAAGAACAATAAATGTTGTCGATCCACTCCAAATTATGGCTTGGAAGTGGAATCTATGTTGTAAGTTATCGTAGTTCCTCTAGAGGCATTTGTAAATTATGGGACACCATTAAAGCTCGACTTCTCTCCTTGATGAAGACCATTCACTCGCTAACCACATATTTTTAGATATGTCATTAAATCAGGTAAGTGTAATAATAAATGTTTATATGCCTGTCAAATTTTGATAAAGATGAGAATATTGAACTTATCTTCATAATATTTGTGATTTTGAATTTGGGCTTCATAGTGTCTATGGTGGTGACTTCAATACCACCATGCATGGATGGGAGAAAAGAGTAGGAGCACTTGTCAAGGACCCCTTCCAAGAACACATGGAGGATTTAATCAACCACTCTAAGGTAATGGATATTGAACCTTTGAAATACAAATGTACCTGGAACAATAAGAAGGTTGAAGTTATTCATATATCTTCCAGACTCGATCAATTCCTTATATCTGATTCCTTTCTGGAGCGTAATATTTCTATTAAATCCGTTATCCTCGCTTGGAGTGGCTCACATCATTAGCCGATCAAATTATACCTCCTCCCTCTTCCTAATTTCGGTCCTACTCCTTTTGGAAACAACCCAACTTGGATTCACAATCCTGACTTTGTAGATGTAGTCTCATCCTCTTGGTCGGTTTGGGTGGATGAAAGCCCAATCCAAATTTGGGAAAAAAATGAAGCGCCTAAAATCCAGTCTGAAATTGTGGGTTTTTGAATAGACAAGAATCCATCCAAACCTTGGAAAAAAAGATAGTGCGGATCCCATCCACCCTAGAATATGACCTCGCCTCCCATGATTTGATTTTAAGAGATAAAGTACTTTTTGAAAACTACCATTCCCTTTTGAAAGCATAAGAGGAATTATGGAGGTTAAAATCATGAAGCATATGGTTGAACACTGGAGACAAGAATACCAATTTATTTCACAAGTAGGCAAAGAACTAGGAAAGGAAGAACACCATTAAGAAAATTTCTATTAACGATATTTAAATCACAGATTTCCATCAAATAAAAGAAGAAACACCTTCTCATTTCCAAAATTTGTATACTTAATCCGATCCCCCCCTTGAAGATGACTATTATATGCTAAAGAAAAATTCAAAATGATCCTGTAAGAGTTAAACAAAACCCTCACATCTCTTCCCCTTAAAGAGGAAATCCATAGATCTATCTTCTCCTTCCAACCAAATAAAGGTTTGGACCCTGATGGATTCTCAACCCACTTTTATCAACATTTCTAGGACATCGTTAAAAGATACCTCTGCATAATGATTGGTGGGAAGATGTGAAGAACGTCAGAGATATTTATGAGAAGGAGTTTTCTTGGAGTGAATTTGAGAGACTATTTAGGAAGAAGTATATATTGGAGAGATACAATGATGACAGGGAAAAAGAGTTTTATGAAATAAATATGGGATCTATGACAGATGAGGAGTACACTAGCATATTTTTGGATTTGTTGAGGTACGTGCCTTACCTCAAGGAGGAGAAGGCCAAGATTCAGAGATTCATTAGTGGTTTGTCGATAGAATTTAAGGATAGGATTGAGTTTGATGAGACTAGATCATTAGAGGAGGCCATTCGGAAGCTAAAGCATTGTTCTGTGCAATCAAAGCACAGATCTGAGACTAATTCGAACTCAAAAGGTAATGCAAGGAACAAAGGAAAATGGGACAAGAAGCGAGCAAGAACTCAGGATATAGGTAAAAAAGAGAATGTTGCACCACCTAAGAAGTTTAATACATTTGGAAGAGGACAGGGACTTCGGTCTGAGGAGCAGAATAAGAGTGAAAATAGGGAGCCCATGTGGTGTTGGACTTGTGGAGGAGATCATTTTAGGAGGGATTGTCCACAACATCAGAGTGGGAGGCCGCAAATATACAATGCGTGGGAGGCACGGAAAATGGGAGATGTTGGAGAGAGTATTCCTAGCATCTATGCAGCGCTAGATAACAGGTAGTAAAATCAACAGGTGTCAAGATGGACGGTAAGATTTGTGATCAATTTGTTTCTATTTTGACTGACCCTGGATATAATTATAGTTATGTTAATCCTGCCCTAGTGGATAAGTGTGGTTTTAATAAATAAGGGTGTGCAGTTGGCTACAGGTACCAAGAAGAGAGTTCATCAGTGGGTAAGAGCTTGTGAAATTGACTTGAATGGTATGCCTACATCAGTACATTTGAATGTATTGATGTTGGATTCGTATAACATGATTTTGGGTGTGGACTAGCTATATCTTCACAGGAACAAGGTAGATTGTTATGATAAGGCTATTGAGTGCTTGGATGACAATGGGGAACAAAGAGTCTTACAAAGTAAGAAGAAAGAAACATCGGTGAGAATGGTTATAGCTATGCAGGTCAAACGCAGTCACAGGAAAGGGTGTGTGTTATATGTAGTGCATATTTATAGTGACAAAGGTAAGGAAGATGAGGATGCACGTGTTTTGAGAAGGTACCCAGTTCTACAACAGTTTCAGAATGTATTTCCCGCATATATTTCAGATTTTCCATCTCACAGAGAAGTATACTTTTCTATTGAGTTAGTACCAAGGGCAACGCCATCATCTAAAGCACTTATAGGATGAGCACACCAGATTTGGTAGAGTTGAAGCTGCAGTTGAAGGAAATGTTGGACAAGGGATACATTAGGCCAATTGTATCATCGTGGGGCGCACCGGTATTGTTTATGATCCAGGTGGATATTGGTGGCCACTTGCCTATTCCACTTGGGGCCCCACCAGTGTCTCTTTTAGTTTTTTAGTTTTGGCACAACTTACTATTTTTAGCAGTTTTTCGAGTCCTAAACTTCCAGAGCCATTTTGAGGCCCTAAATGATGTTTTCCGGGCATTGCGCTTTTCGCGAATATGATGTGATTTTGGAATCAATATTTGTGATCAACAGTTTTAGTCCTTGGATAGATATTTCTAATGATGTATCATGTGCATCAAACGGAGATAGTATGGCAAAGTTACGACCCCTGGAAGTTGAAACACTAATTTACCTAAACAGGGCCCATAGTTTTGGCGCTTCATCTCCTACGGTTAAGTTTTTGGATGTTTAGGGTTTTCCATTGTTTCTCTATAATAAATATGCCCTCGAGCCTCATTGGAACAAATTTCAGAGGCCTGTAGCCGCCACATCTCTTCTCAGAGATAAGCTACCAGCGCCCTAGCTAGTTTATTTCCATTCTATCTGTAAGCAAATTTTAGTTCTTTGATATTAATGAAATGAAGTGTTATTTCTGTTGCATCTTTGTATTTATGGTTATATGTGTATTTTTTTGTGTTCCTGCATAAATCTGGATTAGTGGTATCAGAGCAGTCTTCTTTTTCTCGATCCTTCTTTGCATGTCCCCAACAAGGTCGGGGTATAAGGAGTTGGGGCTCGGTCTGGTTGAACCTTTACAAGATCAGCCTCGCAAACCCTGAAAGCCACCCATGGGGGACAAAAAGAAATATGAGGGAGCAGGAGATCCTATCAAAATATTGCTTGAGGAGGCCCTCAAAAAACAAAGGAATGCAATGATGGTTATCTTTTCCCAGATCCTTCAACGACTGCCCACCGACATCACATCTGCATCCAATAGCCACTCTGGAGGCATGACTCCCTTTAAGGTACAAGTAAACTTTGACATTCCCATATTTGTGGGTAAAATAGATGCAGATGTCATAGATAGATGGTTGAATCTATTAGAATGATATTTCTTGGTTCATGACTTTTCCAACCGGGAGAATATTATTTTTCACTCCTCAAAGCTACCCCCTATGTCAAGGACTGGTGGGAAACCTACTGTGAGAAAAAGGATGAGTCAGAACCCTCTCTGTTCTTAGCTTTACCCACCTGGAATTCTTTCTGAGACACCATCAAGGAATAATACTATCCCATGGGGAGCTATGAGGACAAGTAAATACAATAAACCATACTGCGGCAATAAAGTGATCAAGATGTGCATGAGTTGATGAATCTGTTCCATACCCTGCGCACTAAGTTGGGTACCAAATATTCGGAGAAATATTTGGTGGTAAAGTATCAAAGTTGTATGCATAGATACATTCAAGAGGAAATGGAGTTCCTCGACATCTCCTCGCTTGGTATGGTAGTATGCTACCAAGATTGAGCAGAAATTCAAACAGAAGAAGTGAGACTTTGGATCTACGAATAAAAAGCAAGGGAAAGGTGCCCCCAAACCATAGAACAAAGGACAAAGTCAAGGCATGGAGGCCCAAGACAACCTGCCAAAACCACAAGAAAATAACAACATTGTGAAGCCAAATAAGGACACGGGAAAGTGGTGTGAGTTCCATAAGAGCTCCACTCACAACACAAGTGAGTGTCGGGCCAAGTATTCGCTGGTGGCCAAGATGAGGGCTTCTGAATCAGATGTGTTTAACCCTTAGTTAAACTGAGAGGGGGGGGGGGGGTGAATCAGTTTAAAACATTCATGGACTTTTAAAACATTTCATTAAAACTTATTTACACCTTCATTTCATGTCCAACTTAATATGTGAGTAATCTCAGAATATGAGCAACAAGTATTAATATAATATGACAGTAGACTTAATATGAGAGTAGCAGGTATTAAGCAGAATATATAAATCAGATCAACACATAAATATCATGCACAAAGACACCAGATATAAGTGGAAACCCATAAAGGGAGAAAACCACATCTTATTATTGTTGTGATGCAAAGGCAAGCTCCAACTCCCTCTCACCACTGTTTTTCTGCAGGCACCAACCTACAGGAGGCTCCAACCTCAATTCTGCAAGCTACTACTTGCAAGGAAGCACCAAATCCCTTCAATTTTCTGCAGGCACCAACCTACAGGAGGCTCCTACCTCAGTCAGCTACAACTAACAGCTATCAAGCTACAACTTGATAGGGAAGCTCCAACTTCCTCAATTTATCAAACTGAATGTTTGTTGATTTACCTCAGATATCAGCTCTATTCTGTAGCATCTCTCTCTACTCTTCTTTTCTTAATCTTCTCTCCTCACTCTTCTATACTCTGCATTCTCTATATTTTCTCTCTCTAACTTCTTTTTGCATATCAAGATGATATTATTTATAAGGATTTTCTTGTGACTATTAGCATTCCTCAATGAATTTGGAATGGACAGCCATGCCTCTTCGCTTTCTGCCTTTTCATTTCTTTCACTCGCTCATTCAGAAAATACAACAACATGCATTAATTTCAATATTACAGTGGGAGCTTTGTTTTTCCTTCAGAGACTTGCCAATGCATCACAACAATATAAATCAATTAAAAATATTTACATTCAAATTACAATGAGAACTCCAGCTCAACTCATTTAGTCTTTTGGCTTGCTGCGTGTTGTGGACAATTTTGTCACCCCTAGAGACAACCTAGAGTTGCTATAGACCAGTGCCTAGGACATCTTAATATAGCAAGGAGCTCATAATATAGCTTGGGTTGTCAATCCAAAAGCTCTCTTACTATCTCTTGTAAAACAAGGAAATTAGTTTGAATGGAACCAATCTCTCTCAGGAGCTGATACAAAGATAAGATTAATGTAAGAACAGCATGCAAAACTTCAATACAAAGGCATCAAACAGTTAAGAGACAGCTTACTGCAAAGAGGGCCAGTTCAAATAATATGCCACAGAAATCAAATATCAGAGAGTAGATGCAGTGAAGAAACATGAAGAAGATACTAGTTAGCATGAGGCTGATACCCAGATACACAACAAAACCACATATGGGCTTATCCAACTAAGAATCCATACATGACAATGGCGTTTTAAAAGCACCCTCCTCAAGTAACTAATATAGCATAAAATATGGATGAAATGAACATGGAACAATATATCATGACTAGGCCTATTTAAAGCGCTTGACTAATCCAAGTATGGGCACCAACTAGGATGAATCCTTACTTAAGACCAGTGAACCACTCACATTCTAGAACATGATACAAGAAGATAAATAGCATGAAATGAGATTTTGTATTAACACATAAGAGAAAATTACATACTGTGAGATACCAAAGACCAGAATCCTCATTACAGTTATAACTCCTCCTCACTGAGACCCTACGGGCTCTGAGCCTTTACACAAAAGCTTCACAAGATGTATACAAGAACTTCTCACTGCACAGTTTACTGATAGAAATCTGGAACCCTTCTAATGTCTTATTTCTGGTTTTTTATAGAAAAGATAGAGAATTCTAGAGAAGGAGGTAGATGGAGCACATTTAATGACTTGATTTGAACAAAATGGCGGAAAACATTCGCGCCCACACTGTGAATGACTAAATATAAATGTATGTACTTTACAATTTGCCTCCAGAAATAAATGCTGAGGATGAAAATATCCTCATGAACAAGACACAAATAATAAAATATACCATGTTCTGCCCTTTGCTGAAAGGGAAAAATCTGTTGTCGTAAGACCTTGAGATTGCTTGTAATTATGCAAAGTACCCTCGGTTCTCTATTTTTTGAATTAAAAACCCGGATCTTTAATGCAGAACACGGTATTTCCCAATTTTTCATTGATATTTTTATGTTTCCCCATTAATTTCCTCGCCTACAAAAATATGCTTTCTGATCTTCTCTGGATGGTTCGATGGATTTTCTGTCTATTCACATCAATGTGGTCCTATCACAGCAACTACCTTTTGCGTCCTTTCGTAAATTCCTCCTCTACGGATCGATTTCTAGATGCCTCCTCGACTTCTGTAGTGGAGGCTGCGATTAATGGGGAGTTCCTGTTGCTGAAACCTGCAAAAATCCACAAGCATATAAACAAAAGACTGGACACAGAGGCAGTGAATGCGACGGCGGCCATGGCAATGGTGACACAGACTGACAAAATAGTGGGATGACGCAGGATGGCAACAAAAGATGCATAGGAGCACGATGAATGAACGTGTTGGACATTTAAGAATGAGAACACCGGTATATAACACACGAAGAGAATATATGAAGGGTGGCGGAGGGTGCAGATGCCATGTGGGCATACGGGAGTGATGACGTGGAGGTGGGCTTAGTTGGTCAGCGAGCAGCGTGATCGGTTTTGGGCCATACGATCAAAACGGATATTAACGGTCAATATGGGGTTGGGTGGTGACGCTATGGTGGGCCACAGATAATGTGAACGGGAGTTAAGAACGGCGCAACTTTGGAGAACACGAACCATTGGATCGGAAACCCCAGATCGGACAGTTAGCAAGAATTCCGCTGCGCATCCATTGACTGGAGATTAACGCGCGGGAGAAAAGTGGTTTCAGGCCTGTACTGACGACATGCGGCATATGATCTATGGAATCGCTGGTCCAAAGGGTAATACTGCCAGCCTGGGGTAAGCGGTGCGGAATGAAACCGCCAGTTTCTGGGCACGGGGACCACCGTGGTAAACCAAACTCCGCTCCGTCGATCTGATTCCAATCGGACGGCTTTAGATGCGCCCGATGGACCCATGCGTTAGGCGCCTTGGAGGATAGGGCGCGGTCCTGGGCCTTGGTCACGTGGGGAACAAGACGAAGAGGGCTGGAGCCGAGGGGGCTAGGTCCCATAAATCTTTTAGTCACGGATTTCAGCCTTTGTAGCATGTATTTTTCGGGCGGAAAGGATAACGATAGACAGAGTATGGAGGTCTTTGGCTGCGAAATATGTTTTAAACAGACCTAAAGGGAACTGGTGGCCAAAATTTTGAATAGAGGGGCTGATATGCACAACATCGGCTCCATCTGGGGACGGCATGTTCATCCTTGGACATGTCGAGAACACGCAGACCACTGAACATTTCTATATGTACATCCTGTTTTTCAATCCTTCTGCGTTTCCTCTGATAATTTGCCAGCACCCTTTCTTTATGAAAATAAAGGCTAAAATAACTTATATACAATATAATACAAAAGGTATTCCCAACCTGGATCAGAATTGGAAGTAGGGCTTGAGGAATTGGCCATTCACAGGGGCATCGAACAGATCACCCTGCAAATTTTCTAAAATGAATGTATTATTACCTTTTAGCTCCATAATCTTAAATGGGCGAAACCAAAGTGGATAAAATTTAGCATGTTTTCCCTTTTCAGCCCTCCGGACATCCCATCTGAGGACCAGGTCACCAATTTGAAATTTTCTGTCTTTTGCATGGCGATCAAAGATATTCTTCATTTTTTCCTAATACTCCACTAGTCTCTGATTCACCTGGTCTCGTGTTTCCTCTAATTCCACCAGTTGATTTATTCTTCTGACCATATCGTCTGGTTCTTCCTGATTTTCCTGCATGAAACGTGCTACCGGCAACGCCAATTGCACAGGAAACACAACAGCTTGCCCATACACCAACTCATAGGGAGATTTCCCTGTTGCTCTCTTGCTGGTTATCCTATTCGCCCACAGAGCAAATTTTAATTGGGAGTCCCAATTCTTCTGATTCTCATTTATTGTTTTCTTTAAGGCCCTCACCAGGGTTTTATTAGAAGACTCTGCTAAGCCATTTCCCTGTGGATAGTAAGCTGTGGAGTGACTCAATATGATGTTATACTGTTGGCAGAAATTTACAAACCCGGCGGACTTGAAGGCTTGTGCATTGTCAGTTACAATTCTAGCAGGACAGCCAAACCTGGATATAATATTTTCCTCCATAAACTTGATTATCACAGCATCTGTAGCATTTCTTGTAGGTATGGCTTCCACCCATTTTGTAAAATAATCTGTGGCTGTTAGTATCCATTTATATTGGCCACTTGATGGGGGATGCATTTCTCCTATAAAATCTAATCCCCATTTCTGAAATGGTTCATTTACATGAATAGGAATCAAGGGCAAAGCTGCCAATTTCTGTCTTTCTGCAAATCTTTGGCACTTGTCACATGTTCTGACCCAAGCAAAAGCATCTGTAAATAATTTTGGCCAGTAGAAGCCAACCTTCAGGATCTTATGAGCTGTAGCCCTCCAGCTGTAATGCCCCCCACATATTCCCTCATGAAATTTTGCCATTATATTCTCCACTTCATTTTCTGTGAGGCATAGTAGTAATATACCTGAAGGATCCCTCCAGTATAGCTGCCCATTAGCAATTATATACTTCTGTGATTTCATTCTTACAGCTCTGTATTTTACCTTATCACAACCCGGAGGGCAGCTGAGTGTTAAGAGATATTCAACTATTTCTTTGTACCAAGGGCTAGTGAGATATTTTATGTGTATCTTTTGAGTGGCCAGCTCTAGTCCTTGTTGCTCTTCTCCTTTCTCAGATTCTTCATTTGCTATCATAGACAAATTTATGCCTAGAGCCTGATGATTTGATTTAGACAGAATTTTGGCTAGCCCTTGTCCTTTAACCAACTTAGTGGGCCTTATGTACAAATCATACTCCTGAATTTTTGCAATCCATATTCCTCTTTTACCTTCACTATCCCCCTGAACAAGGATATCTTTGACAGCTGCTATAGGGACATAGGCAGTGATATGAGACTGAAAAATATACATTCTAAAAGCCTTGAGGGATTTCACTAGTGCATATGCCTGCTTCTCCAATATATTATATTTTAATTTAGCATCATGCAGCACTTGATTGAAGAAAGCAATAGGCTGCTCATATCCATCTTCATTTTTCTGCAACAAGACCTCGGCTATAGTATGAGGTGAAGAAAATGAAAATATCATAAATGGCTTTGTATAATCTGGCCCAGCTAGCACAGGAGCTTCAGCAAATGCCTGTTTTATTCTGGTGAATGCATCTCTAGACTCCTGGGACCACTTTACTTCCTTATCCTTTTTCAACATATCAGTTATATGCCTAACTATTTCAGCATAGTTAGGGATAAACCTTCTCAGAAAATTGATTCGGCCTAGAAAAACCTGCACTTCTTTCTTGTTCCTGGGTAAAGGAATACTGTTTATAACTTCAACTCTCTTAGGGTCTATTTTCACACCATCTTTAGTTACAATGTGCCCTAAGAGTTTTCCTTCATCTAATGCAAATAGAGATTTTTGAGGATTGAGGGAAAGGCCATACCTTCTGCATTTTTCAAAAGTTCTCCTTAAATGCTCAATATGCTCATCATCATTCTTAGAAAATACTGTAATATCATCCAGATATACCACCAGAAACTTGTCCTGCTCTCCAACAAAGGCTATATCCATTGCCCTCTGAAAAGTAGCTCCTGCATTAATTAATCCAAATGGCATCCTGGCATACATAAATGTTCCCCATGGTGTAGTGAAAGCAGTCTTCTTTTGATCTTCTGGGGACACAGCTACCTGATTATAGCCCGAAAAACCATCCATCATTGACATTCTGGATGCTCCCACCACTTTCTGTAGGATGTGGTCCATCTTAGGCAGCGGATAATTGTCCTTTAATGATGCTCTATTTAGATTTCTGAAATCCACACACAGCCTTATTTCTCCATTTTTCTTTCGAACAGGAACAAGGTTTGCTACCCATTCAGAATATCTCAATGGCACAATTATTTTGGCCTTTAGCAGCTTCTTGATTTCTTTTTCAATAGAGGGAAGCAGCAGAGGATTTATCTGTCTGAGTTTCTGCTTATAAGGTTTTGCATCTTCCCTCAAAGGAATTTTATGTTGCATTATATTAATATCAAAAGTTTTTAGGTCTTGATAGGACCATGCAAATACATCTTTATAGGATTGAAACAACTTCAAATATTTTTCCTTATATTCTTCTGGGACCCTTTTGGATAATTTTACAATTTTGGGATCGGCATAAGTACCAGATTTAAATCTTCCACTTGATCTTCTTCTATCACTTTGTTTGGCTGCAGTGGAATATCATATTTGTTAAATAATCTTTCTAGAGGCACCAGACCTCTAGGTATAACATTTCCTTTCAGCTGCAGCACTTTATTTCCTGCCATTCTATCTTCCCATTTATTTCCTGTGATATTTTCAGCTTCCTCTTCTTCATTGTCATCAATCTCCATATTGGAGAATTCTCCCACTGTCTCCATGAATCTCTTCATCTGTTCATCATCTTCAAATACCTGCCAATGTTTAATATTATCTGGGATAGATGGCCTGTAACGTACCTCCACTTCATATCTTAAAAGTGGATTCTGTGGAGGACGAAATGTACTGGCAGCTACAGCAAGAGAATTTTCTATTCTGTTCTGCTCCCGGGGCATGAAATGTATGTTAAATGCTGAGAATAAATTCTCCACCATGTCCCATACTTCGTTTCTGTAAGCTCTCAGCCGTGGATGCTTAGTTTGACCTTGATTTCTGATCTGCCTTACCACCAGCTCAGAGTCTCCCATGACTTTTAGACTTTGGATGCCCATGTTTCTAGCTGTCTGCGGTCCCAATAAAAGTGCTTCATATTCAGCTACATTATTTGTAGCTTCATATTGCAATTTAAAGGACAGTGGGACCCATTTTCCTGTAGGAGAGATTAATAATACTCCAGCCCCATTTCCTTCCCTTGAATTTGCTCCATCAAAATGTAAAGTCCAAATTTCTGATTCCCGATCTTCTTTAGGCTGCTCAGTTTGGATTTGACCAAAAAGGGGCTCATGGGCATAATTTTGATTTTCTTCTAACATCAAACATGAGAAGTCTCCCTCTTTGTTATAAACTGGGGAATTATCTGAGCAGTCAACCTTAGTTACCATTTTAACAAATCTAGTCTCCCTGTATAACCTCCTCTCTTGGCCTCCAAAGACTGGGACAGTAGCATATGTTAAATCTAACTTGATTGACCTACCAATTTTTGTACCCCAGGACCTTGACAGCAACATGCCAAAGCGGGCTGGGATATCAGCCACCACAATGTCCATGACCACACTCTTTGCTGGAATTTGGGCCAAATTGACCACTAAATCTTTAATCATTCCCAAGCATTTAACCCTTTTGGAATCAAATGAATATAGGTCTTTATATGGTCTTGTAATTTGCAGTCCCAGTTGCTCCATGACAGATAAAGGCATAAGATTATGGGAAGCCCCAGAATCTAGCATGCAGTTGTGTAACAGCAGGTCATGAATAAATAGGGACACATAAAAAGGGGGAGTACAAGGGTCTATCTCCTCAACATGTGGGCCAAAGACTACCATGGGTCTTTCTTCTTGAAGGTTTAGACTATCAGGCACAACTGGTATTTCAGGAGGAAGCATAAAGGAAGTAACTTGAGACTGATATACAGGCTGTTTTAATAATTTGGTCAGGGGGACTGGAATCTTAATTTTCTCAAGCTCTTTTTGCAAATTAAAAGCAGAAGGGAGATTCTCTAATACAACTTCTTTTGACTCTTTATTTTCAGCTGAAAATTTAATTTCTTTTGACACAGATTCATCATTAGGAGGACTGACTACTTTTGAAGAAGAAGGAATCTGATCATTAGGCTGCAAGGGAGCATTTAGAGGACTCTTACCTTTTTCTATGTTTCTCTTTGTTGCTGATCCCTTCTGAGCAGGTGCTTCTTTCTGAGGTGGCTCCTCTTCTTGATCTTGAGTTCGGGTCCTCTTCCTTGAAGATCTGAGATCATATTTTACATTGAATTGTGCTTGCATGAAATCAGCAAATTGCTTACAATAATGATCAATCTCTGCTTCTTCTTCTTCGTCTTGCAATGGGCATTCCATTTCATCATTGTTTGAGAAAGCAAGATTTGAATCTTCTAGTTTATAAGAAGCATCTTCAGTGGAGTCATCTGCTGGGCCTTCCAGGTACAAGGGATGTGGTACCTGATCTTGCTGCTCCCTTGCTTCTCTCGGCAATATCTGCAGTGGTGGTCTTTTGTACTAAGGGTTGTATCCTCTGTTTGGAGCATTATAAAAATTCTTGGGAGCTGGGTTCTTAGCCTCCAGTTCAAGTTTAACCATCTTCTTAATCATCTTGCTTATTTCATCCATATTATCGGAATCCTTCTCCTGATTAGAGGAGGAAACTTCTTCTTTACCTTTTCTCCTAGTATCCTGCTCGATTTTTCCTTTTAATTTCCCAGTGGAGGCAAAGTTTGCTTCCAACTCCAGAGCGTTTGACTGAGCATCATCTAAAGTGGCAGGTTTTCTTTCCCTCAATGAGAAGCCAAAATCAAAATCAAAGGCTACTATGAAAACTATCTTAGCAGCTGTTTCATGGGGCTTCATTTCAGGAGGCAGGCTCAAATATAACTTGTTAAATCTTTTAATAAACTCTGACACTCCTTCATTATGCTTCTTCTTCAAAGTATTAAATTCAGTAAGACACTGACCATAATCTTTCTTTTCACCCCATTTCCTGAGAAAAGTATTTTCCATGTCGTCCCAGGAAGTCACTGAACGGTTTCCCAAGGTCTTGAACCATTTTCTGGCTTCCCCCTCCAAAGATTGCACAAACAATCTCAAGACCACATCCAAATGTTCGACATTTAAGTTTTCTGCGAATGAGCAGAAAGTCTCAAGATGTTTCTGAGCATCAATTTCATTTTCACCATTGAATCTAGGCAAAATATTCAAGTAATCCTGTGGCATATCATTTAGCACTTGGGGTAAGTCCAGTGGAGCATATTTGTTCAATAGGAAAGCAGGAACATTAGCCATTGGAGGAAGTGGGGGTTGTGCAACAATCTGAGGTACAAATGAAGGAAGAGGAGGAGGAGGAAGTGGAGTATGTATAACAATGGGAATAAATTGTACAGAATCCTGAGGTGTATATGGGAATAATTCACGGTTGATAGCAGTTACTTCTGTAACTTCTTTAATTTCCTCAGCCTCGGGAGTAGGAAGGAAATCCTCTTCAATCCAGGCACTTCCTCTACGCGGAGTCTCTGAGTAATATTCGGGATTTTCTTCGGTGGAATCAGGATGTTCGGTTTTGATTTCTTGAGAAGAAGAAGGCGGACAATCTGCTACAGAATATTCAGGGTTTTCAGCACGAACTGATTTCCTCTCCTTCCAAACTCTTTTATGAATAATCTTCTCTGGGTCAGACACGTAGGGTGTCTTTAATTGAGATGTATCTGACCTCAAATGTGGCTTACGAGGAGCCAGGACTTCCAGTAGATTTATCAAATATATAACAGTGGAGTCGCCAAGGTGAGAGATACGCAACTCTTCAACTCTCTGTGCTCACCTGATTAGAGAGTGAAAACAATTTGTCGAGGCACAGGGAAATTGATATTCTCAAATTCGTCCCCGGCAACGGCGCCAGAAAGATGTTGTGGAAAATTTTGTCACCCCTAGAGACAGCCTAGAGTTGCTATAGACCAGTGCCTAGGACATCTTAATATAGCAAGGAGCTCATAATATAGCTTGGGTTGTCAATCCAAAAGCTCTCTTACTATCTCTTGTAAACAGAAATTAGTTTGAATGGAACAGTCTCTGGAGTGATACAAAGATAAGATTAATGTATGAGAGCAGCGTAAAACTTCAATACAAAGGCATCGAATGAGTTAAGAGACAACATACTTGCAAAGAGGGCGTTCAAATAATATGCCACAATCAAATATAAGAGAGTAGATGCAGTGAAAGAAACATGAAGAAGATACTAGTTAGCATGGGGGCGATGCCCGAGATACCTGACAAACACATATGGGCTTATCAACTAGGAGAAGAATCCCTTACATGACAATGATTTAAAAACAACCTACTCAAGTAACTAATATAGCGAAAAGAAATATGGATGAAATGAACATGGAAGCAGGTATATCATGACTAGGCCTATTTAAAGCGTGACTAATCCATTATGGGCATAACTAGGATGAATCCTTACTTAAGACCGGTGAGCCACTCGCGAGCATTCTAGAACAGCGATAGTCCCCGTGCCACATGAAATGAGATTTATATTAACACGTAAGAGAAAATTACATACTGTGAGATACCAAAGACCAGAATCCTCATTACAGTTATAACTCCTCCTCACTGAGACCCTACGGGCTCTGAGCCTTCATACAGAAGTGTTACAAAATGTATACAAAAGCCTTTTCATTGCACAGTTCGCTGATAGAAATCTGGAACCCTTCTAATGTCTTATTTCTGGGTTTTTATAGAAAAGATAGACAATTCTAGAGAAGGAGGTAGATGGAGCACATTTAATGACTTGATTTGAACAGAATGGCGGAAAACATTCGCGCCCACACTATGAATGACTAAATATAAATGACTGTACTTTACAATTTACCTCCAGAAATAAATGTTGAGGATGAAAATGTCCTCATGAACAAGACACAAATAATAAAATATACCATGTTCTGCCCTTCGCTGAAAGGGAAAAATCTGCTACCGTAAGACCTTGAGATTGCCTGCAATTGTGCAAAGTACTCTCGGCTCTCTATGTTTGAATTAAAAACCCGGATCCTTAATGCAGAACGCGGTATTGCCCAATTTTTCACTGATATTTTTATGTTGCCCCATTAATGTCCTCGCCTACAAAAATCTGCTTTCTGATCTTCTCTGGAGGGTTCGATGGATTTCCTGTCTATTCACATCAATGAGGTCCTATCACAGCAACTACCTCCTGCATTCTTTCGTAAACTCCTCCTCTGCGGACTAATTTCTAGATGCATCCTCAACTTATGTAGTGGAGGCGACGATTAATGGAGGGTTCCTGTTGCTGAAACCTGAAAAAATCCACAAGCATATTAATAAAACACTGGACACAGAGGTGGTGAATGCGATGGCAGCCATGGCAATGGTGACACAGACTGACAAAATAGTGGGATGATGCGGGATGGCAACAAAAAATGCATAGGAACACGATGAATGAACGTGGCGGATGTTTAAGAATGAGAACACCGGAATATAACACACGAATGGAATATATGAAGGGTGGCGGAGGGTGCAGATGCCATGTGGGCGTACGGGAGTGATGACGTGGAGGTGGGCCGCGGATAATGTGAACGAGAGTTAAGAATGGCGCAACTTTGGAAAGCACGAACCATTGGATTGGATACCCCAGATCGGACGGTTAGCAAGAATTCCGCTGCGCATCCATTGACTGAAGATTAACGCGCGGGAGAAAAGTGGTTTCAAGCCCGTACTGAGGACACACGGCATATGATCTATGGAATCGCCGGTACAAAGGGTAATACCGCCAACCTGGGGTAAGCGGTGCGGAATGAAACCACCAGTTACTGGGCACGGGGACCACCGTGGTAACCCAAACTCCGCTTCGTTGATCTAATTCTAATTGGACGGCTTTAGACGAGCCCGATGGACCCATGCGTTAGGTGCTTTGGAGGATAGGGCGCAGTCCTGGGCCTTGGTCACGTGGGGAACAAGACGAAGAGGGCTGGAGCTGAGGGGGCTAGGTCCCATAAATCTCTTAGTCACGGGTTTCAGCCTTTGTAACATGTATTTTTCAGGCGGAGAGGGTAACGATAGACCGAATATGGAGGTCTTTGGCTGCGAAAGATGTTTTAAACAGACCCAAAGGGAACTAGTGGCCAAAATTTAAATACGGTGATATACCTGACACTTTGCGCATTTGTCTTTTTGACCGTGTGTATGCATCTTTTATGTGGCTGTGTTTTTCTCTCTTTCGGCTCTGTTTGTAGCCACATCCTCTGTTTGTGGTGTAGCTGCTATGAACATGTAAGCGTGGAAGACATCAGCACATCATTTGTATATATGTGCTTCTTGAGTTTAAATACAGCAGGCATGTCCTTGCTTTCATCTGATAAAGTGTCTTGTTGATATGAAGAGTTATGTGAACATACATACATCATGATGTAATATCAGCCACTCCATCTTAGTAGAGGCCGTGGGTCCACGATCCCACGAGGCATTTTCAACTACTGTCAGCATCCTTATATAAAGTTTTAACAAACAAACTGCCACTTCAATGAAGAATCATATTAATACTTAACCAATGCCCTTTCGAGCCCACTTGCCACGCTTTCTGATGCGATATATTTCCCCTCCAGCGATTTCCGATTGCAATTGATCGCAATCGCAAGCTGCCTTGCTCCGATGTGATTGATCACTATTCACTGTTCTTTGCCGATGCGATTTGAAATCAAATACTTGTTAATCATAGTTTATAAGCCCATCGAGTCCGGGCTTCAATCGCAATCGCAAGTCTTTTAATATATTGCTCTGATGCTCTCCTTTTGTCCGATGCGATTGACACCTTTGCGATTGATCGCAATCACAATCTTCAATTGTATGTTCCGACACATATCAATTATGTTTTATAAACTCATCGGGTCCAAGCTTCCAATCGCAATCACAACTCTTTGTTTCATGTTCCGATATTCCATATTTTTCCGATGCGATCAGTCACTGTTCACCAGAACTCAAGGTATATATAAATTGTAGTTTATATACCCATCAGGTCCGGACTTCCAATCGCAATCGCAACTCTTTGTTGCATGTTCTGATGCTCTTATAATCTCTGATGCGATTAGACTGATCTGATGCGATTATGCCGAACTTCAAATACGTTTGAATCATAATTCATACACCCATCGGGTCCGGAACTCATTCGCAATCACAACTTTCTGTTGTTTACATATTCCGCTTCACAGTTTTTCTCTGATGCGATTGGGAAAGGGTCCCACCATATAAGGTACTTTTGTTTTGATAATAAAGCGCTCCATATCATTTAATATTATTCTTTGAACCTTTGTGCATAAGGCGCAATATATGTAATGCGCTGCATATATACTCCTCCGTGGGTAACGATTCCCAGAATGAGATTTGTATATATATACTTTGCTGCTTTGGGTTATACGATTCGCGGAATTTGTTTGAGTATCCTTCCACCTGGGGTAATGATTCTCGGAATAAGGTTTGTATATATATATATATATATATATATATATATATATATATATATACTTGCCTCTTGGGGTAAGCGATTCCCGGAATTGGGTTTATGTATCCTCCAGCTGGGGTAGCGATTCTCGGAATTTTCTGCTCTGCCTCTGCTTGTGATAACGGCTCTGCCTCTGCCTCTGCCTCTACCTCTATATCCGCTGCCTTTTCCTCTGCCTTAGTTGCTACTACTGCTTGACCTCTGCCTCTGCCTTAGCTGCTATTGCTACTCGACCTCTGCCTCTGCCTCAAAGATCAAAGGACTTAGAAAAATATAGACCCCAAAAGAAAAAAGATAAATAAGACTTGAAAATGAGCAAGTCCAAATGCCACTACTTTAATTTTTACTGCAAGAATAATGATTATGTGCAGAGTGTCAATAAATGCCATAATCCATGATCAGTTAAACAGTTTAATCTTAACTTTTCATGATTTCAATTTCATGTCCTAGATAGAGAATAAAGATTTGTCAAATAGTTTAAACTTGACAAATCAATAGATAGGTAGAGAATAATGAGGAGCTCAATAGTTTAATCTGAGCCCTCAAATGAAATAAATTAGACTTAGATAGTTTTATGCTTTGTATTAGCCCCCTAATTTGCTCTCTTTTTACCATTTTCCCCTTCCTAAATCATAACCATTTACCTATGTTTCACCTCTTTTATGCACCCTCATCTTGCATTAGTCCAAGCACGGTGACATATTTCGTATAAACCTTTATTCTTCAGGTTTTAATTCAATTTAGCATTAATTAAATATTTATTACATGATTTCTTACTTTTAAATCACTTTTGTAACTTATTAATATCTCCGATGGTTATTTTATGGTTAGAGTGCTTACCATGACCACTGATCTTAGCGCAGGATCAGATCTTGCACCATTGCCAGCACAACAGATCTTCGCGGCAGATCCGTACCTCCTTGATCACCGCCTTGTCTTGAGCAGCTTCATCCATGACAACACGATTGATCCAAAGGCATCCAAGACCAAATCCATGAAGGGTGAAAAGCGGAGATTAGCTATGGCCGGTTTTGTTAGCTGCCTAATTTTCAAGGCCGAATGCTAAATTCTACGATGGTTATGTAATCAGTTGAACGATCTGTTTCGGCCTTTGGCCAACAGATCTATATAATGTAAAATGTAAATAGGACTTAGAGGATTTTTTTAGCAGAGTTTTTAGAGTGAAGTTTGATAGGCGGTAACAGGTTGTTTTGTTATCGTTCGAATTTGGGCTGGACATTGTATTAATGCATGTATTTGCCTCAATGAATTAATAAAAGGGAGCTCTGCCTCATGTTTCCGAAATTGTGCTTCTGTCTTTAAGCTGATTAATTGATTCATTTACTGAGCAACATTTTAACTTAAAAGGAAAACACGCTGGTTGGTTAGGGCCCAACCAACCTAGCACGTTTACCCCATTTTTTGTTTCTTGTAATTTGTGTTTATATTGTCAAAGTGTGATTTAAATTTCAGCTCATGTATTCCTGTCTGAGTGAAAATGGATCCATTGTGTGAAGTAGATACATTTTCTTTCTCTGCAATTTAATTTCCTGCATTTGATTTCAGATTGGTTTTCCTCCGCCTGGTACAAGCAGGAGAAACAAACTTGCACTAGTGCACGTTGGTGTGATACTTCCTTTTCCTGCAATGAATCTGTTTAATTGGTTTGTTTGCCTGGTCCAAGCAGGAGAAATGAACCTGCACCAGTGCACATTGGTGTGATGCAACAAGCTTCCTTAGTCTACTTTCTTCAATATTCTTTCTTTCTTTAAATGCTTGTGACAGGATAAATTATTGTTTCTTTATTTTTGCATTTTTTTAAGATCAGAAACATTCACTTTTATGTGTGCAATTTAATTCAATAGTAAACTAGCACTTGCAATAATTGAACACTCATTTTAAGGATTAAATGCTAAGTGTAGGAAGCTCTGATCTGGTGCAAGAACCAGTTCCTTGCCACAAGATCTGAGTGCTCTGAACCTTGAAAAGTTCGAGCCCTTGCATGAAGTAAAAAGCCTTCATTAAAGATACTATTTATACCTTCTACATAAATCTCTGATCCTGCACTAGTGCAAGCACTAGTGAAGGACAGATTAATGCAAGAAGGAAATCTCTAAAGAAGCAGGTTTAAGGGCCCATCTAACGAGACGGCTAAAGTGTCTATGCTAAAGGAAAACACACACTCAGTAGATTAAACAAACATTAGTGGGAGTGATTACCTTTTATCTTTAATTCTCTCTTGCAAATGCAAACTTCCTCATTCTAGTCTTAGATTATTTTTGATGGTTCAAGTTGCCTTTTTCTCTTTTGATTTGATTCTGCAATATTTCCTTTAAAGAAAGTAGGGATTTACATTAGGAAGATTCATACCATCTCTGGCATTACCTATGCTTCGTCTCTAAGTTTATGAATCCCCCAGGTTGACAAATTAAGTGTTGAGGAGTTTTCTTAAGTGTAATTCTTGCACCCAACACTTTGAAAGGAAAATGTTTTAAGGTTCGAGCCCTTGCATGAAGTAAAAATCCTTCAATAAATATACTATTTATACCTTATACATAAATCTCTGATCCTGCACTAGTGCAAGCACTAGTGAAGGACAGATTAATGCAAGAAGTAAATCTCTAAAGAAGCAAGTTTAAGGGCCCATCTAATGAGACTACTAAAGTGTATATGCTTAAGGAAAACACACACTCAGTAGATTAAACAACCATTAGTGGGAGTGATTGCCTTTTATCTTTAATTCTCTCTTGAAAATGCATACTTCCTCGTTCCAGTCTTAGATTATTTTTGATGGTTCAAGTTGCCTTTTTCTCTTTTGATTTGATTATGCAATCTTTCCTTTAAAGAAAGTAGGGATTTACATTAGGAAGATTCATACCATCTCTGGCATTGCCTGTGCTTCATCTCTAAGTTTACGAATCCCCCGAGTTGATAAATTAAGTGTTGAGGAGTTTGCTTAAGTGTAATTCCTGCACCTAACACTTTGAAATAATTTTTTTTTAGGGTTGCAAGCCTAAATGAACCTTCAAAATGAAGAAAAAATGTTAGAAATAAACATGGGTACGCATAAAGAAGTTGAGCAAGCATGTAATAAAGCATCAACGGGAAAAATCACTAATTTCTCCTCCCCTATAAGTATTCAATATTCTAAGTTATTAGTCAAACAGGCTCAGAGCATTTCTCTGAATTTTGTTGGGACCGGACCCAAGGCTCGATGACTGGTTAGTTAAAAATATTGAGTTCTTATGTTAAACCCACATTTATCATCATTTACCCTTTATTCATACCTTAAAACCCCCTTTTTCCTAAGTAAAGACACATTCTTACTTAGTAAAATGGCAACCCTAAAATAATTAACATCATCCCTTCAAAAGCATTCACAAAACCCCAAAAATACATTTTGTCCTAAGTTAAAGTGTAAAATATTAAAAACGACAACACTTCTTTGCTTTGTCTATCATATACACTTTACTTAGAGATAACATGTGTTTTATTTTACATTTCACTACCCTTGCATATTAACTTTTAATCTATTTTTATTAAATCCCTAAAAATACCCTCTCGTAGTTATTAATTCCATTATATCTAAATAACCCCCAAAAAACCCACTATTTTAATGTTTAGACCAAAGTCTATTATCCCCACGTGCATAAATAAAAACCTCGACTATAAGCCCTTTGGTCTAAACTTATCATTATTTGAAATACCCTGCCCCTATAGTTTTAAAACCATTCAAACGGTTAAAAACTATATAATATAATAAACCACGTCCACATATGTTTTATTGAAACATCTTTATAAATGTTTTAAATAAAAAACATTACCCCCACCTATATTCATATAATCCTAAGTTTTTGAATTAAACAAATGTTTATTTATAAAGTTCAAGAACGATGGCCACCTATGCATAAAAGCCCACACACATATACATTAATTAAAACATTGTATATATGTTCAAACCTTATATCCCCCGTCACATATTAACCCATCCACTCACATATATCATCTCGGTCCCACTTCTTCATTTCAATGCAACTCTCGAACTAATCTTGACCCTTCGCATTGATCTCTCTAATCCGACGGCTGATATTTGATATCGCATGGAAAAGATGTGTGACCACTCAAATGCTAAAGCTCAAGAAATGGATAATTTCGCCCATTCCTCTCTCCTCCACATGGCCTTTCCTTACTGGATCACGTGGGTTGAGTCTAAAACCACTTACCACCGAAACCTCGTGCGATAACCAGTCTTGTTTTTCCGTTTAAAATCCAAAAAAACCCTCCCGCCTGATGCGACCTGTATTCAATGCTGATTAATGCAACCAATATGTTTTAATAAAACCTTTGATAAAAGCATTTCATTCATCAAATATTCCTGCACTTTAAACCTAATACCTCTGCAAAGCTCCCCTCGATTGTAAGAAACCCTGTTGAAACCATTTTCCACCATTTTTCATGCCCGAAACCTCCAATTTTTTCCCAGTAAACCTCTAAAGACTGCTGAGGAGCTGCGTATCGCTCCAAACAATTCATTTAAGCCTTCAACTCAGCAAAGAACCTTAGAAACTTTCTAGAAGCCGATACCTACTTTACAAATAGGTATTTTTTATAAAAAAATCAAACCTGCAATCAATTTGAAAAACTTTTAGAGAACAAACAGTCTCAAAAATTGATTGAATAAACTACCAAAAAGTTCCAAAAACAGGCCAAGCTCTGGAAATTTTTTTCCAAAAACCCTTTTTCTCTGATGCGCACCATTTCTAAAGAAATTGAGAAGTTTACACAGTTTTTAAACTCTGAGATAAGCCAAAAAGCCTCTGCAGGTACCCCCAAACCCTCTGAGATCCTTTTTAAAAGCGTTTTCGGTCCTATTTCCATTAAAAATATTTAGAAAACCCATGTTTTCTATTTTAAACCAATTCTAAAGCCTCCAAATCTCTTTGATAGGCCTAATTGAACAAAAAGCCTTAAGACAACCCTATACTTTGACAAAGTTGCCCAATTAAGCCTCTGCTAAAGTAAATTGCCTCTACAAACTATTTAAACTTGCAGAGGAAGATCAAAATGCCTAAAAAATAGAGTACAAGCAAACCTAAAGGTTCTAAAGCACCTAAACCTACTCCTGCCATGACTTCAAACACTGCTATTGTTTTCAATCCATTAGAACCCCCAGTTGTTGATATTGAACACATTCCCCTAGCTGATATTGAATTCAACTTGTTAGATATCCATAATTAGTGCTTTGAGAAGTCTTTAAATGATCATGAAGAAGTTCATATTTGGGAATCCAATTTGGCCAAATATGTAGTCCCATTAACTCACCCTTGTCAAGAGAGTATTAGATTGTGTCAGCAGTACTATATTCCTAAACAAAGAGTTATTTTGAATGCCAATAAAGAAGTCCTATTTACCATCACTGCAGAGTCAATTAACCAAATGTTGCAGCTTCAACCAGACCCCCAAGCAGTCCCTTTGTCTATTGAGGCCCTCACTAAGCTATACATTGGCCTAGATTTTCCTAAAATGTTCATGATTTTTCGAACTTTTATGCCTCTGCATGTTGAAATTCCCAAGTTAAATCCTCCTTATTCAATTTCTCAATTCCCTAAAGGTTCAAGGAATGTAATCTCCATGATTTCCTTCATCCTTGGGTATTTCACTGATGAGCACACTGATGAGTCTATCTTGGGATTCTTGTCCACCTTTTCTCTAGGTCAACCACCTTCAGTTATCTTTGATTATGTTGGTTTCGTTGCTAATAGTATTCACTATCAATTGACCAATTACAACTTGAGGGAGCGTTTAGATATACCTCCTACCTTTTCCATTTGTTTCTATATTTCCAATCAAATCATTTTCCAATCACTCTTCAAAAACTGGACATAGAGTAAAATCCTCAATCTGTCATTTTTTGGACATCATTGCTCAGAAAAGAAAGTACAGATTTTAGTTATTCAGAGTTTTCAGAGTTGTTTTTACATCTAGTGATCACCATGTTGACAAAGAAAGAGCAACCTAGAATAAGTGAAGAAATGAAGGAAATATTGCAGTTATCAGAGCAAAGTAAGGTTGGTGACTGGTATTTGTATGAGAAATTTATTGAAATCAGATTCTTTGGGACAAACTTGTTACCTTACAAGTTACCCAAACATCCTTCAATGAGGATCTTTGCCTTGGAGTATATCAGGCAGATCCTAAATTCTGATTCAATCAACTTCATGGCAGCTAAGAAGAAGACCCAATTCAAACTTAAAAATCAAATTGGGCCATTCATATGTAATCACAGGGATGCAAAAAAGGAAGCAGCAAATCAACTATTGGAATATAAATTTGAAGAGATTTTCCCTTGGAACTATGATCCACAAGGGATATAGAGCAAGATGAGGGTAAAATGCAAATTAACACCCTTTATACATAAAGCTAAACCAGAAATAGAAATTTTTTCCAATCATCTTGAATGGATTGAAAACACATTAATAGACGCAGTAAGAAAAGGTAATACTAGTCATACCTTAGAGACTGCAAATCAACCAGAGAAGTCCATCAAAAGAATAAGAGAAGAGGTAGCCTATGTGGCAGAGACTACAACAGGAACAAACTTCAATATCATTTACAACAAAAGGCCAAAATTAGATACAACAGGTAAAGGAAAAGTGACAATAGATGTTGAAGAAACAGAGCCCTTAAATACCAACACAAGTTTGCCAGAGACAAATGTAGCTACTGTAATTATCAATGAGCCAAATTAGAATGAAGTACAACTCAATAATGAAGATGCACAAATGATGGAAATACAACAAAGTATGGAAGCTTCTTCCTCACATTCAGCTGAGGAAAAGGATTTGGATATTAAGGAGAAATATAAGAAAATCAAGTTGAAGAATGAGGAAATGAAAATTGAAATTTACTCTCAGTTTTTGAAACAAAATCCAGGTAATCAAAACAGATTCCTATTGGCATTTGATTACTCAAGTAAAAAATTGATTATGTCAGTATTACAGCCCATAGTATCGGTACCAAAGACAGTTGCTGACTATAAGAAGGTTGATCTAGAAGTAACTATAGACAGTATTCATGAATTAGATCAGATAGTGTTTCATAGTCAAAGCTCAGAGATGTTATATTCCACAGTTACAACAAAATCTATGAGTGATCATAAGCTTCAAAACACAATATCTAACATGCAAAATCAAATGAAGATGGATAAAACTTCATTATATGCCAAGGATATAAGGATAAAAGCCTTAGAAGAATTAATATTGCAGGTAGGATATGATCCTACAAACATTAAAGTAGCAGAAGCATTGGTAAAAAAGAAAAATGAGGATATAACAGCCTTGAGGAAACACATCAAACTTCCTCAAAGTGAGCATCCTTAGACAAAGGAAGTCTTACAGGAACAAAAGGAAAAAGATGAAATGATGAGTTTAATTTTCCAGTTGACAGCCCAGATTAAGGAAATGGAAATACAAATGGACCAACTTGTCCAAGAAAAGGAGACATTAAAAGAACCAGTTATTCCTACAGTCATTCCAGTCATCACTATAGCAGTGCCTTCAACTTTAGGAGAAAATTTGGCACCCAAAGAACCACTGGCCACTGTAGTGCCAGTGACTTCTTCCACTACATCAGCCACTAAATAATCTACAACGACAGTACAGCCTACAGATGATGCCAGTAAGATAGTAAAAGCAATGGAAGAGATGTCTTTGAAGACAAATGAATTTAACAGGTTGACAAAGATGATTTAAAATATTGAAAAATCAAATAAATCAGCTCAAGTAAATGCTAAGATACATGAACAAAATGCCAAAAGATTGAGTGAAGAGTTAAAGAAGTTGCAAAAAGAATTAACTCTCAAGGATCACATATCATACATAAAAAATTACCTTTGGAATAATATCATTGAAGCCATCCATGATGTATGGCCTTCAATTTAGGTAATTTTTTAGTAGAGAGAATTATTGCTAGCAGCCCAAGCATAAATTCAAAAGACTCAAATTGATTTGGCTGACAAACTAGAACAGGTTGTAAGATTAAATAATTTCCTCAACAGCAAAAATAGATAGGAATTGGAAGAGCTTAAAATAACAGACAGAACTGCCACTATCCTTGAAATAAGGAAAGTCACCACAAAGAGAAATTTGATGAGGCAACTTGAAGAAAAATGTGAAGGTATGAATACTGCCATAACTAGATTATGGTTAAGTTCACAAATTTGAGGAAAAAAGGACTTCTTGATATCATGGTTATTAATGATAAATTGATGCCTCAAAATTATTATGACAAGAAAATAAGAGAATTTTCCAAGGAACAGGTGAATAAGCCAACAGTTCAAGGCATCCCCACAGGAAAGGTGTTACTGAAGAGTTTTGAAGATTTATTTTATTTACAGTATGAGATCAAACACTTGTTTGTCATCAAGCCCACCTTTTCTAGATATACAGAAGCTGATGAGAACTTTAGGAAATTAAATAATATTCAAATTCCTAAAAATGAGGATTAGCAAGCTCTCACAGATTTACTATGAAGGATAAAAACAAACAGATGAAAAGAAGATAAAAAATAATTTTCAGAATGACAGTCAAAACAGATTTTATTTACAACAATAAACAGTTTTGACTAAAGGTTAAAAGGGTATCAGTTAAAGAGTATCAACAAATAAATAGTATCCGAGAAAGAGTATCAGTCAAGGCAAGTCAGATTTCAAAAAATATCTAAAGGCCAGCAAGGAGGACACCAAGGCAGCCACCTGCTTTATCCTCAAAACTGTTTCTATTTCTTATGGATAAAATAGGACAACTTGCTAATTTTTTAAGCAATTGTCTCTATTTTTATTGTAAAGATATTTTATTTTCCTAAGTTAATTCCTAGAAGTCATCTAGGATATTTTGTAAAACATTATGTATAAATACTTCATCTTTAGAAGTATTTTGTGTGTAATAAAATTGTTGGGATTGTTATAGTCATTTCTTCTTGGACATTAAAGATTTTGTGTGTCAAAACTTCAAGTAGCGGGCTAGATCAAATCAAATTGGCATCATATTTCACGATCCTTGTGATGAGCTATTTGGAGTGAAGTATTTTCTTCACTTGTCATTGTTTCTTTTCTCCGTTACATGCATATGTTTATGTTTATGCTAAATCTGAATGTATAACTAGGAGTATTACTACATGATATCTTAATAACACCCTATTTTTAACTAGTTATCATTTATATGTTTTCCTCTGATTTCCAGTGTAGGGAATTCTTAATTGCTCCCTCTCTCATTTTACCTCTCCTACTACTTCCCTTTTCCGGATTTAAGGATTCTTAAGTGCCCTTTATCCAGATCATACCACCTCACAAAAACAACTTTCCAAGATCTCCAAGGGTTATCTATCTTGCCCTGAAGACATTTGACCTTTTTTCCCTTGATCCTAGTCTTGTTAGATTTATTTTGACTCCATAGCCCAATGGACAAATAGATTTCCCACTATCCATCCTTTCAAGTGATTTTTCCCACCAAATTTATCAAAACAAAACCAAAGCTGCACTTTCATAACTAGCCTAATATTCACAAATTAAAACAAAGTTAAACTTTAAAGAGAGAGCCCTATTTGAACCCTAGGAAGGCTAGATCCTAGAGTTTGAAGTAGGTTTGTGGTTACCTCGGTGAGTTCTTTCTTGAACCTGGAGAAATTACTGAGTGATAACAGTACATACAACTAAAGTTGTATTAATACGAACTCTAATCCACATCTTGCCACCAAAAAATGCCTGAATGAAAGGCATCTATAGAAGTTCATATAAGTAGAAAATAAAAACATTATAATATAGACTAACAAACAATCCAAGCATCACACATCTAAGAAGTACATGGTCTGCCGAAGCACACTATGACTATAGATGTTCTAGATGAACTTGGTAGGAAATGAGTTGAGGCTATCTTTTGATAGAGCATCTGCGACAGAGTTGTGTTCCTAAAAAATATGTTCAATAGAAATACTCTAAAAAGATTCCTCAAGCCAACAATCCATCGAATCCAATAGCCAACAATCCATCAAATCCAATTATAGAGTAGAGGGATGGCGAGGGATGATCTGTTGGAGATCTATTCTATGAATACCCTTGAGACTCTAAGTATTTGAATTGATTGAATATTGATTCTTTTAGCCCATAATAGAAGATCCCATAGGGAAAACGCCTCAACCTTGGTGTTCAAACCATAAACACCAACCAAATGAAAATAAAACTGTAGTACCCACGATACACCTATATGAAGGCCACATCCAAATTTCCAATCTTAGGTAGCTACATCAAAGTAACCAACTGAAAAAAAAAAACTATTTTGATTAGCGACCAAAACTTTGTGTGGTATACCTTTAATGCAGTTTCATATATACCATGAATAAATGTGTGAGATGCTTGCTATTATGGACTTGCATTGGTGGTATCCAAAAGGAGGAAAATTGATGGTATAGCTTCTTTATATACATAATAATACTTCATAGTAAAGAGCGTGGATCTATTCACTAGTGCGACCAATATCAAAAGACATTTCCTCAAATATCATGGAATTTCTACCATTCTCTATGCCCAAAATAACCAAGAGAGGACCAGATCGATGAGCTCTATAGTGTATCATCCACCATTTGAAACACATATCCAGTGATGTGAAGGATCATCCAACACTTATGTTTTGATTCTACAAAAATAGGATCCAAATGGCAGAGGCGAAAGGGCATTGCATGAATAGATGGAGCACATATTCTAAAGTATCCCTGCATAAATAACATCTTCCACAACCATTAAATCCTTGCTTGCACAAATTTTCCCATGTGAGGATTTTTTTTTTCCAAATAAACCATCCAAATATCTTGATATTTAAAGGCATATTCGATATCCATATAAATTTGTAACAACATGGATCTTCCTGCACACATTGGGAGTATGTAATGTAATTGCACATGGTGAGCTCTAATATTTCACCAAGAGTGCTGCAACTCCCAGGGGCTGCCCTACTTTACTTTATCAACTTGGGGTTCGTACAATATTTGAGGTGACAGTGTTATACACAAAACATATGCATTATGTTCATGTCATCCTATTTTGCTTTAGGAAAGGGTGCTATTTCTTAAATTATGAGAACAATTGTAAAGTAAATTGATGGAAGGAAAAGACAGAAAGAAAACTGAAATAAATTTCTGGAAAGAAATGACAAGAATGAAGCTAATTGAATTTGTAGAAAATAAATAGCAGAAAGGAAACTAATCCTAAACCACACTTAACTTGCCCAAACAGCTGAATTCCCTCTACTTATCCTATGATCTATCTACCATGCTTCCATCCATGAAACTAAGCTATCCATGACTTAATTCCAGCTAAAAAGAGTTAATTTGCAGATTGGAGGAATAATATGGGCTAAAAGAGGCCAATGGGAGGTTTAACACATGAAATAAGGTTTGGAAGCGGAAAGAGGGGGTTAAACCCTTAGAAAACTTTATTATAATGCGAGAAATGAATTTGGAGCGGAAAGAACTCAAAAGTGCGATGGCGGAGTGCGATGGACGGAAAAAGTTGCGATATGCGATGTCGCAATTGCAATATCGCAAGTTTAAACGGATAGCGGTAAAGATTTAATGGAATGAACTAAAATGTGCAAAGTGCGATGTGCGTTGTGGTAAAGGTTGCGGGAGGCGATTTGCGATGGGGATGACGTGGCGGTGAAAAAGGAAAAAGGAAAAAGTTGCGGGTTGTGATGTGCGATATGATAAGAACTGCGAGATGCGATTTGCATAATACCGAAATCGCAAGAACCATCAGTGATTATTTAAGGGTGAAAGGTAAATTTTGCGAAGTGTGATTTGCGATTTCGCAATATCGCAATCACAAAAAGCGAGCAGTGAGCGTTAAAGGTAAAAGGTAAATTTTGCGATCTGCGAAGTGTGGCATACAGTGGCGGGAGTCTCGAGGAGAAAAGGTGGAAGACGAGTTCCAATGGGTTTTCAAGAATTTAGCGTTAAAAAGGTAAAGTAGTTGAGACCAATAAAAAGGTAGGAATAAGGTGGAAATCAGCGAAGGAGAGCGGTGAGTCTTCAAGACAAAAGGTAAGCGGTGTGAAGTGTGATTTGCGATTTCACAATATCACAATCACAAGGAATGAGCGTTTAGTGTTAAAGGTAAAAGGTAAGTGTTTCATTTTGCGAAGTGCGACGTACAGTGGCGGGAGTCTCGAGGAGGAAAGGTGGAGGTCGGGTTTTTTTCAGTGGTTTTGAATGGTTTTCACGTGTTTTTCATAAAAAGGGTAAGGTGGTCATGAACAAAGAAAAATAGAGAAATAAGGCTTAAGGGCTTAAGGGTGTTCGAAAGAAGGTAAGTGCAGCGTTAAGGTGAGAAGTAAAGAAGAGAACTGGGAGTGTAAGGGTAGTGCTCAGAAGTGAAGCATAGCTATGGATTCATGCACAAGAAATGAACAGATATGCGGGCTGAAATAGTGAAGGAAAGGCTTAGACTTGGTAAATACACATTCTTCCCCGAACTCGAACAAAAAGCAATTTTGGCATGTGGGAAGGTGTGCACTACTCGAACTCTATTGACAGAGATGAGAGGGGAGAGACTTGACCACAGTTTTGGAGTTTTTCCTCTATTTCACTATGCATAAGCAATTAAAACTACAATAGCACAAAAAATAAATAGCAATGAAACTTATCAGAAGCAGAACTAACTTAAATGACAGAGGAAAAAATAGCTCAATGACAGAAAGGAAAAGATAATAACAATAAATAAGCTAAGGCACATGGATTAGGCCCTGACCCACGAGCCTAGCTCTCTAAAATTAAACCAATCAAATGAAATCAGTCTTCTCATTTCATAAAATAATAACTACATACATCTGTGAAAGTTTTGATCCCTGAATAAAACAAAAAGCTTCAATAGTTGACAAAAATATTTCTGAATGGAATCGAGACTAGGATAGACTAACTCTTCCTAGCTCTAGCTCTGCTCTATTGATTCTATAGGGCGGCTACCAGCAGCTCCCTAGAAAAATGGTGATCGAGTCCACTGGACTCCAAGTAAACCAATATTGAGTGCTCTCCTCTTTAATTTTCTTGGTTGCCTCTCGAATTCGAATTGATGGAGAGAATCCTTGGGGATCCTTCGGCTACTTGTGGAATTTGAATTGCTAGAAAGAATCTTTGGGATCCTTCAGCTGCTTTTGAGGGTTGAAAATTCTCCTATAATCTATCCTTGTTGTCTCCTCCATGTCTTTGTGATAAAATCTTTATAAAAATTCTTAATAAATCACGATTTTCTACACTCAACCTTATATTAGGCACTCAAAGTATGTTAGCCTTAATCACCACCTATACTAGCACCATAAACCCAAATAATAATAAAAATGCAAGAAAAAGGGATCTAGGAATGAAAAAAAGTGACTATTAACCCCTCCAAATATTTCTAATGATGGAGCTCATCATCACCCCCCTACTGAATGGTTTCTCATCCTCTGAGAAACTGATCCTCCTCCTCGATTTCCTTCAAAGCTTTGATAGCCCCCCTGATTTCCTGAGGAAGAAGTGTGGGAGTTTCCCCAAGGGGGTAAAATCCATCATTATTTTCTGCATTCTCCCATTCTCTATCTTGTGCATATGTGTCCTCTTCATCAGTCAACCCCAGCAGCAAAGGTGGGCTGAGCTTTAGTCCCAACCATTGGATTTTTTTGGATTGCATGGCCTTCTTGTATAATGGTGACCTTTCTAATGCACCCCTCAGTATTTCTGGAGTATGATACTCCCTGTTCTTGAGGCTATGTGGGAGGCTATTCCATCTCCTCTAGCTGGCCATAATGCACTCCTCTTCTATCTGCCTAGAAACATCATCAAAGTGGCCTATCACCTGGTTTTGAGTCTGAAGGTAGCTTTCAACCAGTGCAGGGTCCTTTTCAATCTCTTGATGGTTAAGAATGACTCATCTTGGGTTGAACACTTCTTTTCTGAGATATAAGGGTTCTATATTTCTTCTTCCCATGAACTTCCATATTTCTTTTGCTCTATTGTCCTCATTCACCATCCAAGATGCTAAAGCCATTAACTAAATATCCCCCATTGTAGGATTGGGGTCCAAAATCTCCAGATTTGTCAGCACAAAGTTATGCATATAAAACTCTGCCATTTTTTCCTGATCAACTATTTTGGCTTGCTTGTAGAACTTCATGAATTGCCTACAATCTTGGAAAGGGAGTGATCCATGGGAGGCTAGAGTGTTGATTTGAAATAAAATCCATTGTTGTTTGAGGTACACAGCATATGAGTCATAGGGGAATCTGTGCTGAAGGGATTCTACGCATAAGTCCGCCATGGTGGCTACTTGCTCCTCTTTTTGCTACAATTTATCCTTTAGCACTACATTCTCTGCCTATGCCTTCTATAGCTGCTCCTTCAGAAATATTTCTTCGATTCTCCCCCTCCCCCCTTTTGCTACAATTTCTCCTTTAGCACTACATTCTCTACCTATGCCTTCTGCAGTTGCTCCTTTAGAAATATTTCTTCGATTCTCCCCTCCCCACCTTGGTTATTCTTCAATGGTGATCGGGCTTATGGGAGAATTTTTTGGCTTTCTCTGATTCTTGTCAGCTCCAGAATACCTAGAAGTATGCCTTTTTCTTTTTACGCTCAAAGGAGCCATGGTGGCATTTATCTTTTTGTAGTGAGGGGATGTGACGCTAGGTTGTGAGTCTGTGTCTCACCCACTTTCTGTTATCTCTATGACTTTTATGGCCATCTCTTATGTTTTTCTTTGTCCCTTTGTCTATCTCTCTTCTTCTTGTGGTTCTTCTTGTTTATGCTAGTTATTCCTCCTTTTATTTAAGCATTGCGTGCTTTCGTCGGTCCTCTCCCTCTAAAAATTGTCAATTCACTGGTTTGGATGAGATGGCATCTCCTTTTATTTGATGACGCAGCTAAATTTGGAGTGCCAATATAACTCTGCTTAGCTCCAGTTCTATCGTAGACAATTGGTTCCTCCTCCTTGTGAACTCAGAATGGACTGCGCGTTTTCCTCCCCTCGTTCTCCTCTACTCCATTGATTTAAATTTCTTTATTTTGCATGCCCAGGTGGCGTGTACTCCCAGTTTTATTCCAGTCATACCTCATGGTGGTGGCCAAGTTAACTGGCCACCTTTCTGCCCCTTAAACTCTAAGTCTGCAAATTAATTATTTCTGGCAATTATGAATGCGCAGCAAGGGGTGAGAGCTTATACCTGATTTTACCTGTTGTTTCCAAGGTGGTTATAGGCACTGGAGGTTTGGGACAAGCCTTGTTAGATGTTGCGTTCTTCACCATATTCTTGTTCTCTGAGTGAGCAGCTTGCTAAAGGAGAAGCTTCCTAAATGAGATGCTAATCTGTGTATGGTGTTTCTCTTTGTTGTGGATGCCGCGTGGGGTGCTTGCGATGACATGGGTGGAATTCTCGCTCTCCTGTAGTCTATTATGCAGCTGCCCTTGTTTTCTTCTTGGTAGTCCATGAAAAACTTTGTTTTTGAAGGAACTTCCTGATGTTTGTAGCAGTATGTTTGTGTGTTGCTTCTCTTGCTACATTGTGCTCAGGAATGGAGGAGTGTGGTGTATGGAGGTGATGGAGGAAGTTATGAATATGAATGAAGTGAATGATGGGATTGACGGAAAGCCTAGAAGAAGGGAAAATAAGATGAATGATTCACTGTGCTTTCCAGAAACCATTAACAACCTGCAAAACGGCAAACACAGAAAAACATAGTGATGCAGATGCATTTTTTGGTTTTGTTCTTTTCCTATTTTTTTATTTTTTTTCGAAAGAAATTGGGTTGCCTCCATGGAGGTTTTTCAGGCCAAAAAATTTCCTTAGGTGCTTCAGAGAGGTTTTCACCCATGGATATTTAATTTTTTTTTTGGAGCAAGAAGGTTCTCCATCGAGGCTTTGTACCTCTCATGTTTATTGTTTTTTCTTTTCTTTTTTCTTTCAGATGGAAACTATGGAGTTTCCCATCACATATACCTCTCAGCTTATTGAATTGATGAATTCTACCCTTGAAAAAGGCTTCTTGTAAATTGTGAGTCTGTGAACATTGACAAGCAAGGTAATCCCTTCCTCATCTATGGTCCTGATTTGAACTGCGCCGTTATCAAAACATTTCTCCACTGTGTAAGTTCTCAACCATCTTGTCATCAGCTTGCCTTTGAATTATTTAAACCTTGAATCATACAATAATACTCAATATCCTTCTTGGAAGGTCTTTTCTTTGATGTTCTTGTCATGCCATACCTTCCTTTGCAGTTGAACTACCTCTGTGTGAATAAGTGCTTGCATTCTGAACTCATCCAATCCATTTAGTTGCAACAACCTCTCTTTTTGGGCATTGGTTAGATCTAGATTTAATTCAGTTTCCATTCTTAAAGTATTGAATTCAAACTCAACTAAAAGTAGAGCTTTCTTACCATAAAATAGTACATAAGGAGTGAATCTTGTTGTTATCTTCCAAGTAGTGTTGTAGTCCCAAGTAGCTTCTACCAATCTGTCTGCCCAATATTTTCCACTGCTGCTCACAACCTTGGTGAGGATGCTCTCTAAAGCTCTGTTAGTTACTTCTACTTGGCCATTCGCTTGAGGGTGATAGGTAGTAGAATTTCTATGCTTAATCTTGTGCTTCTTCAAAAGATTATAAATGAGGTGAGAGGTGAATTTTGCTCCCTAATCAGTGACTGTTTCTCTGGGATATCAAAATTTGTAAAGCACATTCTCCCTCATAAATTCTGCTAATTTTTCTTCGATTTCTACCTTCACTTCTTTTGCTTCAAACCACTTTCTCAAGTAATTAGTGCAGACTATGATATACTTATTTTTTCCGGATGGTGGATCGATGGGTCCAACAAAGTCCATACCCCACTTTTCAAATGGCTCAAGAGCCACCTAAGGTTGTAAAGTAATTTCATCCCTTTGTGTGGGTTTCCCCATCCTTTGGCACTAGTCACACATGCTAGTGTATCTTCTGGAATCTTGGTGAAGGGTAGGCCAATAGTAACCCACCTGCAAAACTTTGTAAGCAGTTCTCTTTGCAGAAAAGTGGCCTCCACATGGGTTGTCATGACATTCAGAGAGGATATCAAAAACTTCTTCCTCCCTCACACATCTTCTTAGGATTTGATCAGGGCCTAGCTTGAAGAAATTCCCCCCAATCCATGTGAAAGGGGCACTTCTTTTATGATTCTACTCCTCTCCCTGAATGAAAGATTAGGAGGGAGTCTTCCAACAACCAAGTAGTTGGATATATCAACAAACCATGGTGAGAGTGTTGATATGGCAAAAAGGTGTTCATCTGGCAGCTTGTCATCCACTATTCCTTCTTCACCTACAGGGAGAACTAACTTGGACAAAAAAATCTGCAACAAAATTTTCCTTTCCAGGTTTATCAACAATAGTCAAATAAAATTTCTACAAAAGTAACAACCATCTAATTATTCTAGCATTAACATCTAGTTTGTTCATTAAATACTTGATGGTTTCATGGTCAGTGTGAACAAAGGTCTGATATCCAGTGACATAATGCCTGGATTTGTTCAATGCATGGACAATGGCCAACATCTCCTTCTTAGTAACAATATAATTCAGCTCGGCTTTGGACAAATTCTCGCTGATGAAATAAATGGCATAAGGGATTTTGTCCTCTAAATGTCCTAATTCTGCCCCTACAGCTTTGTCGGATGCATCAATGTGGATGTGGAAAGGCAGAGTCCAATTTGGACCTCGGAGGATGGGGGCAGTAGTCAATTGCTTCTTAATGAGCTCAAAAGCCTCTTGACAAGGACCGAACCAAATAAACTCGGAATCTTTGGCCAATAACCCAAATAATGGCGAAGCCATCTTGCTGAAATCTTTGATGAACCTTCTATAGTAACCAGCTAAGCCTAAGAAACTCCTGACATCTTTCTGCTTTTGAGGAGCAGGTACCCTTTTGATGATAGTGATTTTGTTCGGGTCTACCTGTATTCCTGCTTGGGATATGGAGTGTCCTAATACAACCCCTGCTTTCTTCAGGAATTCACACTTTTCTGGGCTCAAGGAGAGATGCATCTCAATGCACCTTCTTAGTACTTTACCCAAATTGGAGAGACCTTCCTGGAAGTCATCCCCATATGGTGTGAAATCATGCATGTAAATTTCGACAGAGTCATGGACTAACTCATAAAAGATGCTCAGGACAACTCTCTGGAAGGTGGCTGGGGCATTGCATAACCCAAAGGGTAGGACTCTATAAGCAAAGGTACCCCAAGGGCAGGTGAAAGTAGTCTTATCCTGGTCTTCAGGGCTGATTTGAATCTGATTGTACCCACTAAACCCATCTAAGAAGGAAAAGAACTTCTTCCCTGCAAGGCCATCCAGGACTTGGCCTATAAAGGGCAAAGGGAAATGGTCTTTCTTGGCGGCTTTGTTAAGTTCTCGATAATCGACGCAAATTCGCCACTTCCCATTCTTCTTTGGGACTATGACAAGAGGAGATACCCACTCACTGTCAGATATAGGATACATGAACCCCGCATCCAATAGTTTCTGCAGCTCTTCTTTGACTATGTCCTTTAGAGCCGGGTTCATCCTTCTTTGGGGTTGTCTCACAAGCTTGCATTCTTCTTTTATGTAAATGTGATGTCTGCATACTGAAGGATGCACCCCTTTCATGTCCTTGTAATCCCAAGAAAATGCTTCAAGATTTTCTTTCAAAAGCTGGCATATCTGCTTCTCTTCTTCATTTGAGAGGTTTGGGTTGATTTTCAGAGATCTGGATGGGCCAAACTCGACAACCTTGGTGGTTTTAGAGGTTATCTCAATTCATTGCACTTCCATCCAGGGTTGGCTTTTAGACTCTTTGACTAGGGTTTCGAGAGGAGTGTTAGTGGAGGACTGGTTTTGAACGGCATGGTCGATGAGTTCATCTTCATTAAGCTGCCCCCCTCTAAGGATAACATCTATGGTACACATAGGGGCAGTGTTATATAACTCATCTTCTTCATCCTCCAACCATATAGGGAGATCATGATCAATGGAAGGCTAGGTGAAATTGAAGGATATAACACTATTTGTTGGAATAAGGGACCATTTTTTATAGTCATGTTTTCTGGCCCGAAACTAATATAAGCGTCTGCTGATGTAGCTCATGAGAGTCTCCCCAAGATGAGAGAATAACCATTGATGAAGCTTGGTTTTTGGTTGCAAGACCGAAATACGTAGGATAATCCCAAGAGTCAATGGTAACCATAACATCCTCAACAATTCCTTCGATTCTTGTGCCAAATCTCTGCAAATTGCGAATCGTTGTGGTTTTCCTCAAAGTCCCTTGGAGATTAAGTTTCAACATAGTTTCCTTGGTCATGATATTGATGGCAGCCCCTAAATCAATCAAAGTGTTGGGGATTATGACACCATCTATATGTACATCAACAACTCGACTACCAGGGTCCAAGTATTTTGGAAATATCACCTTCCCCAACATCAGGTCAGACAGTTGTCCTACCACATTGATGGTGGGGGTATCTCTCTTCCACCTTCCAGGTTTCTTGAAGCACTTTTCTTTGATGAGCCTATTGTAGATAGGAACATCCTCAATGGCCTGGAGAAGTGGTATCTTTACACACAAATTTTCCAATTCTCCCACGAGTTCAGTCTCCTCTGGGGTGTGCTGACTAGGGTTGATCAAGTGCTCGGGAAAAGGAGGTTGTTGGATCTGAGTGTTATCTTCTTCCTTTTCCTCCTCAACCTCTACAGGTGAAGATGGGGGATGGTTGTTTGGGATTACTCTTCCTGGTCTGAGATTAACCTCCTGTATCTCCATAGCATAAGCTGGATGGGATGCTTCTCCACTGGGAACCTATTGTGCATGTATGTTGTTCGGGTTCGGATTGGGATGTACAGGTATAGGTAGCCTAGGTGGAGCAACATGAGTAAGTTGAGGTTGAGGTTGGGGTGGAGGCATTAGAGCAGGTAGTTGATTTTTTTGAGGCCTCCACCCTTTGGATGGATTGTTCCACTAAGGTTGTTGTGGAACATATTGCTAAAATAGTTGGTTTACTGGCTGAGGATGATATGAAGGGTTGGAAGGCCAAGTAGGAGGTGTAGACCAGGATGGAGGAGTGGGGGTGTACCAGGGTTACATGGGTGCACTCTGATTGTTGTAATAATAAGAGTGGGGTGCACCTTGCATACCTTGTTGATATGGCCGATGGCCCTGAGGCCTTCTCTGGTTGATGAAACAGAGTTACTCTGGCATTGTTTCCCCACCTTTATATACAGCTTTAAGTCTAGGTAAGGAGGGACAATTGTCTGTGCCATGATTCTCTTCACAGACTAATCAAACCTCTATGAAATTCAGTGGACATTCATTTCTTGGGTGTTTCTTGGTACATCTAGGAAAAAATATGGCCAGGGCTCTCTCTGCTTCCTCTTGCTTCCTTTTGACCTGCATTGTGTCCATTTTCAAAGAAAATGTGTGCATCATGTCACTCTTGAAGTCCTCTAGCATGTTTCCAATCTCATGTTTTATGAAGGTGGAAGAGGAAGGGGTATTGGATGTACTTTGGATATCTCTTCCCTTCTTCCTAAATTCCCTAGAATGGTTTTGGAAGAAATTTTTGATTGTTTCATAGGGTTGTTGGTAGATATCTCCTCCTAATAACATATTCAAGGTTTCTATCATCTCTTCACTGATCCCTCGAAGAAGTACAAGTTTGAGTGAGTCGGGATGAGGATTAAAATTGACTCTCCTATAGTTTAATTGAAACATTTCTTCATAATCCTCTAGGGATTCATCAGGCCCTAGAGTCATCCTAAATATCTCATCCTTAGTTTCCTTGGACCTACAATAGTCTTTGTACTTGTTGTTGAAGGTCTCTTCCATCTGTGCCCAGGTAGTGATGCTATCCCCAGGCAGACACATGAACCAACGCAAGGCTGCATCCTTAAGGATGGATGGGAATAGCTTTAACTTCTGGTCATCATAGGTGTAGTCATAAGTCCTACATACAAAAACAAATTCAAAAATGAATGTGTCAGGGTCCTTAGAGGTAAGTCCATGGAAGTGTGGAAGAGCTGAGGGGATGATGTTTTTCATCTTAGTGTCCCCATCTGCCTCTCTTATTGGAAAGGCTCTCTGGGTCCCATCCATGGTTAAGATAGGTGAAGCAGGTCCCTCAGTTGAAACAGGTTCTTCTTCTTCTTCCCCAATAGGATCCTCAAAATATTCAGAAGGCTCTCCTAGAGGGGGTTCAATCTCACTGCCACTGAAGAAGAGTGAAGGGTGGCTAGGAGGTGATGTGGGGGTTTTAGGTAAGGTTTGTATTTGAGTATTACTAGTCCTACAAGGCATGAAAATCAGATATTTTTTGTACTTTTTCAATATTTCTGAAGAGACGTGAAAATAAAGGAAATAGAAAAGAATGTAAAATAAGAGTAAAGTATCTAGACCACCTCCCAATGTTAAACTAAAAATTGGTGAGCCTTGGTATTGCACCATGAGTGTTGCAACTACCAAGGCCTACCCTAATTTACTTTATCAACACGGGTTATTAAGGGTGAGGTAAGCGGTGCTATATGCAATGAGATGCGTGCATTTCTTTATCCTCTTAACTAGAAAGGGTGTTATTTCTTAAATTATGAGAACAATTGTAAAGTAAATTATTGGAAAGAGAAAAAAAGACAAAAATATGACAAATTAAATTTCTGAAAAGAAATGACAGGAAGGAAACTAGTTTAATTTGCAGAAAAGAAATAACAGAAAGGAAACTAATTCTAAACCACACTTAACTGGGCCAAATGGCTAAATGCACTCTAATTATCCTATGATTTATCTACCATGCTCCTATCCATGCAACTAAGCTATCCATGACTCAATTCTAATTAAAAAGAGTTAATTTGCAGCTTGGAGGGAAGAAAAGGGCTAAAAGAGGCTAATGGGGTGGTTTAGCATGTGAAACGAGGTTTGGAAGCGGAAAGAGGGGGTTAAAACCTATAAAAATTTATTATAGCGTGATAAATGACTTTGGAGTGGAAAGAACTCAAAAGTGCGATGGCAGAGTGCGATGGAGGGAAAAATTTGCGATATGTGATGTCACGATTGCAATATTGCAAGTTTAAACGAATAGAAATAAATATTTAATGGAACGAACTAACATGTGCAAAGTGCAATGTGCGCTGTGATAAAGGTTGTAGGAGGCGATTTGCAATGGGGATGACGTGGCAGTGAAAAAGGAAAAAGGAAAAATTTGCGGGCTGCGATGTGCGATATGATAAGAACTGTGGGATATGATTTGCACAATACCGAAATCACAAGAACCAGCAGTGAGTGTTTAAGGGTGAAAGGTAAATGTTGCGAAGAGAGAGCGGTGAGTGTTAAAGGTAAAAGGTAAATGTTGCAATCTGCAAAGTGTGGCGTACAGTGGTGGTAGTCTCAAGGAGAAAATGCAAAAGACAATTTCCAATGGTTTTTCAAGAATTTAGCATTAAAAAGGTAAAGTAGTCAGGACCAATAAAATGGCAGGAATAAGGCGGCAATCGACGAAGGAGAGCGGTAAGTGTTAAAAGTAAAAGGTAAGTGTTGCCATTTATGAAGTGCAATGTACGGTGGTGGGAGTATCGAGGAGCAAAGGCAGAGGTCGGGTTTTTTTCAATGGTTTTGAATGGTTTTCACGTGTTTTTCATAAAAAGGGTAAGGCAGCCATGAACGGAGAAAAACAAAAAAATAAGGCTAAAGGGCTTAAGGGTGTTCGAAAGAAGGTAAGTGCAGTGTTAAGGTGAGAAGTAAAGGAGGGAAATGGGAGTGTAAGGGAAGTGCTCAAAAGTGAAGCACACCTACAGATTCATGCACAGGAAATGAATAGAGATGCGGGGTGAAACTGTGAAGGAAAGGCTTGGACTTGGTAAATACACATTCTTCCCCGAATTTGAACAGAAAGAAATTTTGGCCTGTGGGATGGTCTTCCCTACTCGAACTCTATTGACAGAGATGAGAGGGGGGGTACTTGACCATAGTTTTGGAGTTTTTCCTCTATTTCACTATGCGTAAGCAATTAAAACTACAACAACACAAAAACTAAATAGCAATGAAACTTATCAGAAGCATATCTAACTTAAATGATAGAGGAAAAACTAGTTGAATGACAGAAAGGAAAATATAATAACATTAGAGAATATGAGGCATAAGGATTGGGCCCTAACCCACAAGCCTAGCCCTTTGAGCTTAAATCAATTAAATGAAATCAGTGTGCTCATTTCATAAAATAATAACTGCACACATCTTTGAAAGTTTTGATCCCTGAATAAAACAAAAAGCTTTAATAGTTCACAACAATAATTCTGAATGGAATCGAGATTAGGATAGACTAACTCTTCCTAGCTCTAGCTCCGCTCTATTTATTCTACATAGAAGCTACCAACAGCTCCCAAGAAAAATTTTGATTGAGTCCATTGGACTCCAAGTAAACCAAGATTGAGTGCTCTCCTCTTTAAGTTTCTCGGCTGCCTCTGGAATTCGACTTGTTGGAGAGAATCCTTGGGGATCCTTCGGCTGCTTTTGGAATTCGAATTGCTAGAGAGAATCTTTGGGATCCTTCGAATACCTTTGAGGGTTGACAATTCTCCTATAATTTCTCCTTGACGTCTCCTCCAAGTCTTCGTGATAAAATATTTATAAAAATGCTTAATAAATCATGATTTTCTGCACTCAATCTTATATTAGGCACTCAGAGTATGTTAGCCTTAATCACCAAATATACTAGCATCATAAACCCAAATAATAATAAAAATGCAAGAAAAAGAGATCTAAGAAGGCAAAAAGGTGACTATTAACTCCTCCAAATATGTCTAATGATGGAGCTCATCAGTGCACTTCAGAGACAATCAATTGAACCTGGTGGAGGACACCTTTGTAACATAATTTATCATCACTATCATTTAAAACAACTCCTGTCATGTTTAGATATTCTATGCATACATCCCATACATTCAAATTCTCTCCAAATAATCCAATTGCCACAACATCCTTCCAAATACTGTATATGTGCATCAAATCATATAATATGTGTATCTGTGAGATGAAGAAAAGGCCCTTGTCATGTAATATTTTTGTAACCTCTAGAGGTAAAAGGTAATATCCCAACATCCCTTGGATGGGGTCAATTCAAATTAGTAATTTTGAGCATGTGCCAATTTCCCATTGGATATTTTCTAGAAGCCATCTTTTTGCTTTCATGGAGCTATTCCAAATATGTGAGTCAATCCATTTTGAAAAAACACCTAACCTATACCAATCAATAAAATAAAACCTTCTCATATATTTTTCTTTTATAATTTATTTTCATATACCATTTCCATAAACTACCCTCCATAATCTCCTAGTTAGTAAAGCCTAGCTGAAAATGTTAATGTCTTTTATGTCCCAACCACCAAATCTCTGCATATTTGAAATCTCCTCTAAGCGATCTAGATCTATTTTCTTTTTCGACCATATTAACAGACCAAATGAAATTTGCAATGACAATGTTTTTCTTTTGTTTATTTATTTATTTGAAACATAATAAGAATAAGTGCATGTAATAAATTATGATGTTCTAAAGCACTGATTGCACTAGTGTACATCTACCTCGAATAGATAGCCACCTGTGAACCGACCGAGATAACCTACACTCAAAATTGTTAATGATCCATTACCAATCCCTGAGAAAATGTCTATTAGGCTTAAAATTGAATCCAAGATAGGTGAAACCTTCACTAAGGATTGTTTTGTTGATATCAAAGATGTTATAAATATGGGGTATAATTTCTACCTTATCAGACGCACAAATAAGGAGATATTTAAGGTTATTCATATATAAACCAAAATCATCCCCAAAATTTGAAATGATGTGAATTATATGCTTCCATTAGTCTGTGGAAATGTGTCCAAATAAGAGCACATCATTAATAAACATCGAGTGTGTAACAAAGACTTTTCTAGTTACCTGTAGACCATAGAATAGGCCCTCATACTTTTCTTGCTCAGCCCATTAATAACCACCATAAACAATAAGGGAGACAAAGAACAATCATGTCAGAGACCTCGGGATGCCCTTAAGAAATGTGTTGCAACACCATTAATCCATAATATTCACATAACCCTTTTCCACAGATAGTCCCTGCATTTTGAAGCAACCAAAGTAGAGAAGTGTTTTAATAGTTTAGTTTTTTTAAATTAATTTAGCCATATAAATTAAATGGTTGGTAAATGTTGCTAGACATTAATTCATAATAAAAAATAAAAACAATTATTTCATGATACATCTCACATAGTTAAAATTTTAAAAAATATTATTATTATAAAAATAGTAAATATATTATTTTAATATAATATAAAATAAGTTAAGTGGCATATTTGATTTGAGGTCACGAGAAGTAAAATCAGAGTGAGACCTTATCAATCAAACAATTATTATTTTCCTTTTCATCTCCTTTGAAACGTCAAAGCCATCTTTGTTGAAGATCATGGAGAATCCTATATTAGTGTGAGTTGGTTCACGAGACCTTAGGATAGGAATTAATGTCTATTTCTTAGGGTATGGTTCTAACTTCCCTAAAACCATGCATGCTATATAATGCTTGAAGTGTCTTGAGAATGTAGAGGGTTTTGCATGTAGAAATTAGCTGAATAAATCACTTATTCAATGAAGATTAACCCGATCATACATCAATTTCGAATTGCATGCATAACACATAACCTTCTTCTACAATTAATTGTCACATGCGGAAAGAATAGAAGCGATCTCACATCAAATCATCACACACATTAACACAGTATGTATGGGGAAAGCTTATAGCTGAAAACCCCGCAGCTATAGTATATTATAAATGGAGAGAACATGCAGCAAATACATAGTACAAACTCCTCACAAGTACTCGGTACTATCTCCCAAAGCTACACAAAAACTAGCTTGGTTTTGAACAAGTCACAGGTTCAAAACACACCCACTACTTCTCTGCCTCTATTGCGCAATCAAGGATGGTCTAAATAGAGATCCAGGTTCGAATCTCACTAGCTTCAACTGCGCAATTGTCATTGGTAATTTCCTCCAAGTGTTATGCAAATCCCATGCAAAACTGATCCTCCAACTGATAGCTATACTCACCCTTTCATCTACCTCTTTCACTGGTCTCCACTGAACTGTCCATGCACTGAGTTAAGCTGATGTGTTCTTTAGTTGAATAATGAGTTAATAATTAGTGAATTAAATAATATTTAATTCACACAACTCTCACTAATTGTATCTATTAGTTAACTTGGATACAAAAAGCTCAACTATGTTTAGATTAGTTAAACTGAATACAACTCACTAACTTCCTCAATCACTCCACCAAACTACGCACATGAAGTCCTTGAAGTCTAACATGCAGCCAAGCTCACTTAACTCATAGGAAATTCGAATTTCCTTATGTCAGCTGCATGCCCCACCTCTGGGGGTCAAACTGAAGTGCTCCAAGAGGATAAACTGATGTTTATAGTCTAAATATTATTAAGGGTAAATAATATTTGACTTCCATATTTTTAGGAGAGGCAGTCTAAAAATAGCCTGGGTCCTAAAAATAAGGGTCTCATCTATTTTTACCAACATATCGCATACTTCAAGAATATCCAATTGGAATCCCCGAATCATGCTCCGTATGTCTAAAAATAGACATAGTCTAAAAATAGACTTTGCGACAAAAAAAATCACATGTGTGGTCCCCACCTAGTTTAGGTGATCACTTTCCAACTAGGATCAGGAAAGATGTTTCAGGAGGCCTCCTTCACTGTTTCTTGTTGCCATTTTCAACACTCCCTCTCAACAAGAAAGGATTGTCATTGCATGCGACATGCAACTCCATGCATTCGCCCTGCAACCTTCACAAGCGCCATGCAACTCCATGCATGCGACATGCAACTCCATGCATTTGCCATGCACCCTTTACATGCGCCATGCAAACTCATGCATGCACCATGCAAATCCATGCATGCACCATGCACCCTTTGCATGCAACATCTCCGAAACTGAATAGGCTCCAAACAACTCAATCAGTCTGATGCATCTATCATCAAAGTCTTCAACTTCTGTTGGTACCAACTGCACATGTCATCAGGAACCACTGCGTTGTTGAACTCTTGCACCCATGCACTCTGCACTTGCTGTCAACTCTGATTCGCGCTCCAGTATCCGACACTGTCACTTTGATCTGCTTGCATCAATCCAGCTGATCATGCTACTGCTGTGCTGTGGGCACCTCGTAGCCAGGTTCAATTCATGAGATCCACCATCTCATGAATCCTGCCTAGAAATCTCCTCTTGGGATTATTCATGCATGTTGCCCCACCTCATACCTGGTGGTATAGCTGCATGCACTCCCTCTGCCCGTCTAGCACGAAATTTCTCTGCATGAGTGGTTTCTTCCACTCCATGATCCTCCTGTGGCTGCTCCACACCCAGAGGTTCACTATCACCTGCATGCAAAACTTGCTCCCTCTCAAGCTTCAATTGCATGTCTTTCTCGCCTGCATGCAACACTTGCTCCCTCTCAAGCTTCGGTTGCATGTCTTCCTTCCGCTTCCCAAAATTAGGAAGCTCCGTAGACATCCCATCTACTTCAAGTCTGTAGAGATTCTTTGCCCGAATCCCAACCTTCTTGACTTGTCCCGTTGCCTTGTGCCGAAGGAAAACTTTTCCTTCTCTAAAGACAACTTCATACCCTTTATCCTCTAACATTGCAACTGAGATCAAATTCTTTGTTAGACCTGGTACATGCAATACATCTTGTAAAAGAATGAGTTTACCTGACTCCCTCTGAAAGGTTATGGTACCAATGCCGGTCGCATTGTATCGTCCACCGTCGCCCAACTCAACATGCACCTGGAGACCTTTCTCCACCAAGTCACTGAAAAGATTTGCATCTCCCGTCATGTGAAAGGAAGCGCCACTATCAATATACCACCCCGATCCAAATGCACTAGACAACATGCATGCGATCAATGAGAAGTCCAGCTCAAATTGCGAGGCAAGAGCCTCACCAGCTGCAGATCCTGCAGCCTGCTTGTTCTTCTTCTTCTTTGGGCAGTTCGTGGCATAATGTCCATGATCGTGACAGTGAAAACACTTCACTTTGGACATGTCACGCTCTTTACCATCCGCACCGGATTGAGAAGCCTTCTCCTTGCCCTTCCCCTTCCTTGCTTTGGCAGCCAAAGCGCATTCTTCTTCATCAGCTCCCTTTGATGAAGAACCATCTCTGGTATTTCGCCGGATCTCCTCTTGCACGAGATCAGACCACAGTCTTTCCCATCCCGGAAACTTTTCCCGACCATTGACACTATCTTGATATGCATGCCAACTCTTCGGCAAACCAAGAAGCGCCAAACTCACCAGATCCTCATCCACCACCGTCACACCAACACTTCCCAGCTCATCCCGACATTGGGTGAACCTCGTGAGGTACTTCGGCATACTTTCCCCCTTCTCACACTTGATGTTCTTGAGTCTATCTTTGAGCGCCAGCTTCCTCTGATCGCTCTTGCTTTGGTACAGATCCTTCAAGGCTTTCCACATCAAATATGGAGAGGCCTTCCCGTGTAAACTGGATACAATGTGATCCTTTACACCCTCCAACAGGATCCTTCGACATTTTGCTTGTTTCTTTTGCCATGCTTCCACAACAGCTGCATCATTAGAAGTAGGATTTGGAATCTCTTTCTCCACGAAGTCCAACAATCCATGATCATCTAATACAGCCTCCATGCGGTCCTTCCATGCAACATAATTCGAACTGCCTTCCAAGGCATATTCTAGTCGCAACCCGATGAAAGACATTTTCACCGCGGCACCAAGAACACAAATCTGCAAACTCGAATTTCACCACCAGCTGATAGCTCAATCGCTTCCGATCTACACTTGAGAACAAATTATTTCCAAATCAGAGATTGACTGCATGGGCTTTTACCAGACCTTTCACTTTCCAAAGAAAGATGAATCTGGAGGCTATCTGGCCCGTATGCAGACTCTGTCCGAGGAAATAAGTTTGCAATCACCGTAATAGATCTCGACAATTAATCTTGCTCCGATACCATGTAGAAATTAGCTGAATAAATCACTTATTCAATGAAGATTAACCCGATCATACATCAATTTTGAATTGCATGCATAACACATAACCTTCTTCTACAATTAATTGTCACATGCGGAAAGAATAGAAGCGATCGCACATCAAATCATCACACACATTAACACAGCATGTATGGGGAAAGCTTATAGCTGAAAACCCCGCAGCTATAGTATATTATAAATGGAGAGAACATGCAGCAAATACATAGTACAAACTCCTCACAAGTACTCAGTACTATCTCCCAAAGCTACACAAAAACTAGCTTGGTTTTGAACAAGTCACAGGTTCAAAACACACCCACTACTTCTCTGCCTCTATTGCGTAATCAAGGCTGGTCTAAATAGAGATCCAAGTTCGAATCTCACTGGCTCCAACTACGCAATTGTCATTGGTAATTTCCTCCAAGTGTGGTGCAAATCTCATGCACAACTAATGTCGCAACTGATAGCTAACTCAACCCTTTCATCTACCTCTTTCACTTGTCGCCACTGAACTGTCCATGCACTGAGTTAAACCGATGTGTTCTTTAGTTGAATAATGAGTTAATAATTAGTGAATTAAATAATATTTAATTCACCCAACTCATCTCTAGTGTATTAGCCAGTTAAACTAAATACAACTAGTTCAACTAGTTAACCAGAACACCACCTCCATTAACTCCTCAATCAACTCCACCCAAACTCTGCCACATGAGTCTAACTGAAGTCTAACATGCAATAGCTCACTTAACTCATAGGAAATTCGAATTTCCTTATGTCAGCTGCATGCCCCACCTCTGGGGGTCAAACTTAAGTGCTCCAAGAGGATAAACTGTTGTTTATAGTCTAAATATTATTAAGGGTAAATAATATTTGACTTCCATATTTTTAGGAGAGGCAGTCTAAAAATAGCCTGGGTCCTAAAAATAAGGGTCTCATCTATTTTACCAACATATCGCATACTTCAAGAATCTCCAACTGGAATCCCCGAATCATGCTCCGTATGTCTAAAAATAGACTTTTCGACAAAAATCACCTGTGTGGCCTCCACCTAGTTTAGGTGATCACTTTCCAACTAGGATCAGGAAAGATGTTTCAGGAGGCCTCCTTCACTGTTTCTTGTTGCCATTTTCAACATTGCAGAGCCAGACTCTCCTGGTTCAAACTCTCCTTCGTAGAGATGACCAGTGGGTTTTCTATTTATTTAATTCAAACATCAATTTTTATCATGGTATTAGAGCTCTAGGGTCGAATCATAGAAGGAGTGTTGTGATCCCTACGAGTATCCAGGTCGCATAGGAGAATCCCCTAATGACTTAGTAATTTTTTTTTCTCAGTATTTAAGCGGATCAGCGTGGTTTTTGGCGTAATGGTCACACCAATCGTCATGGTTTCTATAGCAATAGTCACGCCAATGGCATGGAATTGAGCAGAACAGAAGCATCGATCAGAGAAACACTTACTGAGTTATGTTTTCAGCGCGGTCGTTGCGGAAATTGGCTCAATAAGTGCACTGAGGAGATTTGAAGGGAGAAATCCGATGAAAGGTTGCCGATGAAGGGATCCGGTGAAAGTTCACTGATGAAAGAAGAGATCTGAAGCAGATCTTGCTGGTGAAGAGGATTTGAAAGTCTGTCACACAATGTGCAAAACAACCTGTTGAATTGATCACAGCTCAGGTACATTTGTATCGTAACATTGCTTTCTATAAGGATCTGGGGTAAATCTATCATTTTTTTCTATCTTGTCAATTATTTTTGAATCGTCAAGATGAATAATCAAATAATTGAAGAATACTTGAATGAGAGTAACAAACTCGATGGCTCCAATTACTCAAATTGGAAATTCAAGATACAAACTGTGCTAGAAGCATAGAGTGCTTGGACGATTGCAAATGGAGATGAGTCGAAGCCAGCAGCCAACAGTGGGAGCCCTAACGACTTAAGGCTGGGAGAAGAGAGAGGGAAAAGCAAAGACATGTTGAAGATATTAGTGAAAGACTACATCATACCACATATCAGAGAATGCAAATCAGCAAGCGAAATCTAGACAGTATTGAAGGATTTGTATGAGATATGGAATACAAATCGTCTTCTGTTTTTGAAGAGAAATATTCTATCCATAAAGATGGAGGAGAATGAAACAATTGCTTCTTTCATATTGCGGATCAAGGATCTGAAGAACAAATTGGCAGATATCAGTGAGATTGTAGCAAATGCAGATTTGGTCACAATTACCATGATGGTATGGCTAATGATTACCAAATGTTTATCATTGGGATAAGTGCGAGAGAGAAAATCCTGAAATTTGAAGAACTGACAGGAATATTAATGCAAGAAGAAGAAAGAGGACTGACTCTAAAACCTGAGAGTGCAAATCTTACGTTAATGGCGAAAAATAAATTCTTCAAATCAAAAGGAAATCCTTCACAGCAAATGGAGGAAATTCACAGAAAATACCGAATCAAACTGAAGGTATGTATCTGAATAGAAACTACTATGTAATAAAATGTTTTTATTGCAGAAAACTCGGTTATATGGCAAAAGAGTGCAGGAAGAAGAAGTTTCATGAAGAACAACAGAAACACAAAATACATGCAGGTCATTTCGCAGATGATGACCATGTTCAGAACTTCATATTGTTCATGGCAGACTTCGATGAAAATGTCAAAGTAGACATCTAGTATGTGGATCGACACACATGACGAGAAACAGAAAATGGTTTGAAGAGTTTAAAGAAATCAACAACAGAGCATAAATCTACCTGGGTGATGATAGAAGTCATCAGATCAAAGGGTGCGGGAAAATATCTGTTATTTTACCTGATGGTAATGTCAGATATATTCATAATGTAATGCATGTGCCCGGAGTGACAAAGAATCTGAATTTTGTATCCATGATTATAGATCAGGATCTCAAGGTATAATTTTTTAAATCTAATTGTTATATTAAAGATTTGTTAGATGGCATGAAGATTGTTGCTTTAGGAATTAAAACAGGAGGTCTGTATAAATTGGATGTGAGGACAACACCAAATCAAGCTTTGACAACATCAAGCTTGACTACAGAAGAGTTATGGCACCAGAGACTTGGTCATGTCAACTACAACGATTTGTTAGTACTTCAAAAAAAGGAAATGGTAAGAGATCTTCCTACATTAAAACAAGTGCATAATGATTGTGATGCTTGTGCATTATGAAAAATGCATAGAGAAAAATTCCCTATTCGAGTAGAAAAGAAAAAGAGAGACATACTTGAATTAGTGCACACCGACCTATGTGGACCCATGCAAACAAATTCATTAGGAAGTGCATTGCATTTTCTACTATTTGTTGATGACTTCACAAAGTTCTCTTGGGTATATTTTATGAGTAAGAAAAGTCACACATTTGAATACTTTAAGCAGTTTAGGTATATGATTGAAAAGCAAACAGGGAAGCACATAAAAATTCTTTGCTCCGATCAAGGGGGAGAATACTGGAAGGAGGAACTTACCAAGTATTGTAAAAACCATGGAATATTACAACAATTCACAGTACCCCATGCTCCTCAGCAAAACGGAGTAGCACAAAGAAAGAACAAAACATTGGTGGAGTGTGCTAGGAGCATGTTGAAAGGTAAGGGTCTTTTGAATGGTTTTTGGGTTGAAGCATTGAATACTGCAACTTATTTTAAAAATAGGAGTCCTACAATAAGTCTCGAGTTTAAAACTCCTTTTGAAGCATTATATGGATTTAAGCCTACAGTAAAACATTTAAGAGTATTTGGGTCTAAAGCATTTGCCCACATTTCAAGGAAGACAGAAGAAAACTAGATTCAAAAGCCATCAGATGTACCTCTGTAGGGTATTTTTCACAATTTAAAGCTTATAGATTATTTAATCCCTCTACTCACAAGATTTTTGTTAGTAGAGATGTCATGTTCCATGAGTAAGTTTCAAATGAACCTGATAAAAGCAATGAGGAATGGGATATTTCTTTCTTGGTGGAAGGAAGTGAAGAAACAGATAACAGCCATGAGGAGCAGAAAAAGGTAGAAGAAGAAATTTCAGATACAACAATCAAAACGAGTCCTTCAAAGGAAATTCAGAACAGGTTGGAAGCTACACCAACACTCAAAAGATCAAGTAGGAAGATTCAATTGCCTGCAAGATATAGGGAGAATGTCTTTATAACTAGTATGATGAATGTTGTTGAACCTTCTAGTTATAGAGAAGAAAATCAATGTGGTGAATGGAAAACAACTATGGAACAAGAATATGAATCTATTCTCAAAAATAACACTTGGGAGCTGATTGAACTACCTGAAGGGAAACAAACCATAGGATGTAAATGGTTACATATAAACCCAAGTTTAATGCAAATGGAACCATAGATAAATTAAAAGCTAGGTTGGTAACAAAGGGGTATTCATAAAAATAAGGTATTGACTATGAGGAAACCTTCGCCCCCATAGCTAAACTAAACACTATCAGAATGATGATTGCTTTAACTACTAAGAAATATTGGATGATTCACCAACTAAATGTAAAATCTACATTTTTAAATGGGGAATTGAAAGAGGAGGTTTATTTAGAGCAACCTGAGGGGTTTTTCTAGAAAGGGAAAGAACATTTAGTCTGTACATTAAAGAAAGCTCTATATGGACTAAAACAAGCACCGAGGTCATGGTATGAAAAGATTGATTCATTTTTTCTGTACATTAAAGAAAGCTCTATATGGACTAAAACAAGCACCGAGGTCATGGTATGAAAAGATTGATTCATTTTTTCTGTACATTAAAGAAAGCTCTATATGGACTAAAACAAGCACCGAGGTCATGGTATGAAAAGATTGATTCATTTTTTCTGCAACACACTTACAATAGAAGTAAAAACGACCCTAATCTGTATAATGTGAAAGATGAACAGGGGCGCATAGTGTTGATTTCCTTGTATGTAGATAATCTAATTATTACAGGTGATGTTATTGATCTGATCAAAGAAATCAAACAGTAAATGTCACAAATGTTCGAAATGAAAGACCTTGGTGAACTAAGATACTGTTTGGGTCTTGAGATCTGGAGAAATTCTATCCCAGAGTAAGTATGTCAGAGGTCTACTTGAAAGATTCAGGATGGATCAGTGCAAGGCTGCATCAGTACCATTACAACAGAAAATTAATCTTCAGAGTGAGGATGGCTCTAAAGAGGAAGATGCGACACTCTATTGACAGCTGGTTGGGAGTCTAATCTACCTAACCTTTACAAGACCATATTTGGCTTATGCAGTTAGTGTACTAAGTCAATACATGTCCAAACCACTTGAGAGACATTGGAATGCAGCGAAAGGTGTCTTAAGGTATCTACAAGGAATTGTAGATTATGGTATTATTTATACTAATTCTTCTGATGTTAGATTGATAGGATTTACAGATTGTGACTTGGCTGGAAATGTAGACAACCGAAGATCCATAACAGGTTATGCATTCAGCATTGGATCCGGGGAGATTACATGGAGCAGTAAGAAACATAACACAGTTTCCTTGTTTTCAGCGAAAGCAGAGTATCAGGCTATGTGCGCAACAACATGTGAGGTAGTTTGGTTGCGGAGACTTCTCCAGGATGTTGGGGAAGAATAGAAAGATGCAACAACAATCAGATGTAACAACCAAAGCTCAATTAAACTTGCTAATAATCCGGTGTTTCACAAAAACACTAAACACATTGATACACAATTCCACTTTGTCAAGGAGAAAGTTCAATCTAAAGAAATCCATCTTGTATATTGTAAAGATTGTGATAATGTTGCAGACATTTTCACTAAGCCTCTTGGCAAAATTAAGTTTCAAATGTTTAGGGAGATGTTAGGCATATTTGTGAACTCCTTCTCCATTAAGGGGGAGTGTTGAAGATAATGGAAAATCCTATATTAGTTTGAGTTGGTTCACAAGACCTTAGGATAGGAATTAGTTTCTATTTCTTAGGGTATGGTTCTAACTTCCCTAAAACCATGTATGCTATATAATACTTGAAGTGTATTGAGAATGTAGAGTGTTTTGCAAAGCCATAACTCTCCTTAGTAGAGCTGACAACAAGAGGCCTAATAAAATGATTCATTTCATTGTCCTTTGTACATTTACGGATCTCTTTCCAGTAACACTTTATACATGAAGAAAACTCCCCATGATCATTCTTTGACTTGATTACCAAATATTCATAAACTTATTAGAAAAATGAGTAAATTTCTTGAAACTATTAGTCATAGGTTAGAATACTATACCTAGCCATCAATTCTACAAGATGGAGAATTTATTTTCTCTATAATGTCTAATGCTAGAAGCTGCAGCATCAACAAAAGAAAATACACATTTAATACACACATCCCAGAATTAGATATGTCATTCTTCATATACTCAGGGACGTGTCTAGCTGCTATCCATTTCACTTTTTTCATATAAATTCCAATGTATTGTTACTACTAAATATCCAATTAGTCAAATACAAATATCATAAGAATATTACGAGTATTGATAATGATTTTTCTGGTTTCAGAGAGAAATTCAATTACTAATCAAAGTAATGTGAAATATGTGAAAACTAAAACACTTTATATATTGTTCTCACTCAACAACTAATCAATCAAATACAAATTTATTAAGAGAATTGATAATGATTTCTCTGGTATTAGGGAAACTCAATGACAAAGGATATTCATAGTAGTTTCTGTTTTTCATAAAATAGAAATTGGCCCAAATTTATTTCTGGGAGATTCTGTTAAAAGTTAGGTTTCATTTATTATTAAGAATTTTGTTCTTAAATGTAACATCCAAAAGATTCTAGCTCACTCAAATACTTAAATTTTTTTATATAAATTTTATCTCATTCAAAAAAATTATGTTCACATAAATTAAAGAGATTATGCTCTCTCTATGAAAAAGAAAACTGCAGTACACCCAACTGCAAATTCACGAGAATGCTGATCGTCATCAACAACTTTACTGCTTACAGATTGATGAAGAGTTTAGTTTATTAAATCATATGTAATTTGCGGAATGGTCTGTACCTCCAGCAATAACACAGTCCCTACCATCAGAACCAATACTTTCTGAAGACTTTGTCCCTACCGACCTAATTACATGAAAGAGCTAGGTTCTATCGTCTCAGCACATGAAGTTTGATTCTGCTAATGTAAAACCATTAACGAGTTATGAGGCTGGGTACTCCCAATATTTTCAATGGACATACAGAAGATTGTTCACACTTGATTTTTGTGGATGAATGTTCACAAACTGGTTTCTGTGTTTTTTTATTTTTTGAATTTTTTTTAAGAATGGGGTAGAGTTTTGTGAGGACCAACTCTTAATGTTGGATGGATGGAAGAACAATTTTCCGACTGCAGTTCTATCCTGGATGCTTTTCTGGATAGTTTAATTCCCAAGAAGAGTCTCATCCTCAACACCTCCTATGAAATACTCTGTCCTGATTGTTCTGAATTTAAATTTAATAGATTTTAAATCTCTGAATTGTTTTTTTTATTCAAAATAAAAGAGAGAAAATGCATATTTCTGACTTAGAATCAGGTTGAATCATTTTGAATAATGAATGATGGGATGTTAATATTACACAATTTATTTGCAGTGCAAGAAAAAAGAGAGAATGATCAAATTCAGAATCTTAAAGAAACTGCTTCATCAAATTCAGAACTGTCAAGAATTTGCTTTCTCAAATTCAGAATTTAAATTTTAACGAATATTACTTAATCAGATTCAGAATTGCGATTTTGACAAAAATTGCTTAGACAAAATCCCAGTTGGAGCGACAGAATCCAGGGATCAAGGATCTCATAGGACTGAGAAAATGAAATCCCAATGGCTTCAATAGATATAACAAGGAACCTTTGAGTTTTAAACTGCCACTGAGCAAATGACGGCTGCAGATGCGACTGCTGGACAAGTATTTGAATTAATGACAGATTGTTTTATCATGTCATTATTGAGGAAAGTATTATAAACCATGGCCATTAATAGTTTTACTCAGAGCTATTGTTCGTCTCCTGGTATGGAGGTGCTAGTAGAAACATGCGAGCAGAGATTCTGGGGCTATGGGGATTTCTATGGTTCTATGTTTATGGAGACTCAAAGACTTTCATTGATGAGATGGGATTTCCACCCATAAAGTTTTCCCCACCAAACTTTAGCCGTTGGATATCCCATTTCTACATTCTCAAGCAGTGTTTTTTTCGGATCACTTTTCAGCAGAAGGGCCTTACAAAAGAAAGATTCTGGCTATATGCAATTTGTACATCAGGAAGATAACACTATGAGGGATCAAGGCTCCATCCTACTAACTTAGCTGTTGCGTCTATTTTTGTTGTTTTTTTCCCGAAATATCTATTGACACTGTAGTTAGTTAAGATTAAGATTTCACACATGGTCAGTATGTGTAAGACTCTCCCTACATATCTATTTTTATTATTGACTATTTAGTTTCTTTGAGAATAACATAAACTATATTTACTTAATTTGCACTGTGGATTCCATGGTGAAGGGATCTTGTATGAAAATATTGATTTTGCTTTCCTAAAAATGTATTGGTTTAATAAATTCGGAGTTTCACAAAAATAAGTAGCTAAGAAATGTAAGTCTCCATTAATGAAAAAGTGAATGCTCATGTTGCCTACAGCATCATTTACATTAAAAGGCGGTTGCAGATTTAAATGATCATGACAATTTGGCTTACATCAACGACTAAAAAATATCGAATATGTAGAAATTATCATCATATTAACCACAGGGGGATAAATAAACAACACCCCATCCGACGCCCAGAAGCACAAGAAAAGAAGCTTTTGGGCAAAAATGAATATACATATTCACAAAATTGAGATTACCATCGCTGGACTTGAGAATGACCATATTCAGCAACTTCTCTGCTAACTATGAGTTGCAGACTCAGGTTGTGGATACTGTTGGGCATCACTTTATGAAGCGAAACAATTAATAAGCACATCCTCGAAAAAACTGCTGCTACAAGTAGACATCCTAATCTTCAACGCAGAGGAGGGAAGCTTATTCTTATCGTCTGCTGGCGACAACTTTTTCTCGTCCGTGGCTTTAACACCATTGAAGGAAACGCGGCCATCTCGTTTCTGCATCGACATATTTGAGTTGCAGCGGCTTCTGACATAGTCCTCTGCAATATAAAAATCCATAACCATATCCATCGAAAACTTGCCAAGCGGTGCTGTAACCCGTCACGGATAGCTAAACTAGGGCCCTCAATGTGGGCGATAAATGGCGACTTAATTAAGTATAGAAAGTCGGGATTGATAGAGGAAGACTACAAGCAGGGTTGAATCAATGAGCTAAGGCTTCGTCTGGTGATTAAATAGAATGGAATGGAATTATAAAATATAGGGCGCGATAGGAGATAGGAGTGACGTATATCTAGAGAACGGAAAACTGTGGGTGGGAGTTATCCGGGGGCTGGGAAAACCGAGGGTAATGGATATGTGGGTGCAAGCGACTATGCTGTCGGTGTGGCAGAAAGTGGCAGAAAGTATGCAGAGTAGAGTCGATGATATTTTGATATTTTTTGCTTTCGTGGATATGATAAGTCAGCGGGTTGAGATTCGAGAAGGAAATAAACGGTGGGTTTTTGTGGGCGCGGGGAGTGACTCAAACCGTGGGCCTCTTTGTCGTCACTTGGCCAGCTCAGCAACGGATATTTTTAGTATAGGATTAACTAAATACTATGTTTACGGTGAGTTCAGTTTATAGTTTTGATTATTTTATTCTTTTTATATGATATGATTGGGATTGTTGAAAACGAGTCAATTGAGTCAATTGTGGTGAAATAAAATTATATTTAAAATTAATTATTATTATTATTATTATTAATTAAATTTGTTTATTTATTTATTAGTTGAATCATGTAAATATGGTTGATAGCATTAAAATATTTAGTTTATAAGTTGTGTTTAGTGAGAGTTTTTGGTGGATTTATAGTTTGAAGAAGTGGAAAATTTTGTTGTGAAAACTTAATTTGTGTTATTTAAATTGGGTCTTTGACTTCATATATGGATTAAGCACCCTAAAAACTTCTAGGGCACAATCTTATCAAATTTGTGATTTCAATGAATTTGTGCTAGGTTTTAAACAAATTAATAAATGAGAGAACTTTTCAAAAAGTTGCACTTACAGATAACTCGTTTTATAATACATTTCATATTGTTTGGATTTTAAAAAATCATAAAATTCACTAAACTATAAATTTATTTTAAATTATTATTATTAATTATAAAAATATATATATATGAATTAAATATATATTCATTTAAGAAAATATGTAAAAAGATTTTAATTATAAAGTTTTATCTTTATTAAACTATGGAGATTTTTAATCTATAAAGAGGCTTTGTTACTTGACCACACCAACCTTCACCATGGCTAGATTTTTTTCCACAAGGTTTGGAGTGCCTTAACAGAATGTCACCATCTATTCTATGTCCAGGTGGTTGGTAGCATAACTATTTTTTAAAGAAATCTTATCCTTTGATTTGTGATTATTATTAAGAATATTTTAACATATTTCATAGATATTAAATCTCTATCATCCATTTAATAATTATAGTTAATGAAATTAAAATTCTAGAAACTCTATTTCAAAATGGACATATTTACAAAATTAATTAATGTATAATGTATATTAATTATAATTTTGCATATTAATTTATACATTACAAAATACAATACAGATTAATAATTTTATATTTAATAATGATGACAATATCATTCTTCTAGCCATGATCTGGAGAAGCAACTTAAAATCCACCATAATTACTACTCCATGATGAGTATGCTTATTAAGATCGACAAGACTAAAGTCGTGATAATTAAATCCAAAAGGACTAACCGTGATAATTCCATCTATGATAACAAGTACTTGGAGAAAGTTTCTTCATACAAATATTTAGGTATTGACATTCATCATCAACTCAACTAGAATTATAGCATTGATAAGAGGATTATTGGAGGAAGGAAAGCTTATCATATGCTTGAAAACAACTATAACTCGACTCATCTTTAGGTTTGGAGTAAAAAAAAAGCCTTTTGAGACTCTCGTCACTCTTGTTGTTTTATATGGTTCTGAGGCTAGGGTGGTAGTATATCTAGAGAATCATGACGGAAGATCGAGTTGATCCAAAAGTAAACTATAACCTACAACCTCAAAATTAAAGAAAATACTCTCATCCTATTATTGGTAGTCCAACCAACTCCCCTCTCATGTTTTGAAAATGATTTGGGTCCCTCCTTAAACTTGTTTTTGGATTTTCATTTTTCACATTTTGCTTTATTTTTGTATGATTGAAATGGTCCTAATGTGCATATTTCTTTCTCTCAATAACAATATGACATATTCTTAGTTACTCTGACTTTTATGTAACACCCTCCTACACGTCAAGACAACACTATAACAACCCTCTAAGCGTCAAGCCAGTGCTACAACCCAAAATTAATCCCTTTTTAAAGTATTTCTCTCAATTTTTTTACTTTTCAAGCAACCATATTGCCCTACTAATCATCAACCCAGTGCCATAGTTCCCTACTGATAATTAACCCAACACCATAAACCCTCTTGGGCCTCAAGATAGCATTACAACCTTGTAACTTGGCCTTAAAGCTAATCCATCTTCCTTTTTGAGCCTCCTTAGTGCTCCACTAAGCCTCTCGTTAGAAATATAATGCCCCATTAAGCCTCAATCCAATGTTATGGCCTCAAAATTTATCTCATGAGCTCAACTATGTCTTTTTGTGTTGTTGCACTGAGGCTCAATGGAATGTGATAACACACCACTAAGCCCTAACTTAGGACTACAATGCTTCCTTAAGCCTCAAATAAGAAAAAAAAAAACAATATTGAGCTTTTCTCTCACTCTTAATGATTTTTATTGATTTTTTTCAAGTCACATTTAGTTAGCAAAAGGAAAAGTCAATTTTAAAAAAAATTACTCAAATAATTAATGCAAAAAAAAATCTTTAAAAATCTTTAAAATAAGCTTATAGCAATCTTTATCCCTAACATCACATCTCTCTTGTTTCAAAGGCCAAATCACATTATCGATGCAAAATTTCACCTCATATTTCCCAGTTAGCAATAGATTTGGTTAGCTAAGCTAAATTAAGTAATTTATTAGCCTCATTCAACTTGGCTTTTACTCTTTATGGTTATTTTTAACATATTTAGTTACTTAGAAATTGTTTTATGTCAGGCCAGGAGTTAACTCCACAAATTGGAACATGAATTTGATGGAGGGTGTGCATGAATTTATACATGGAGGTGAGACTGTTGGGATTCATTTCTCAATGTCTCTTAGCTTTCCTTATTTCCTAATTTACACTATTATACAATCTCACCCAATCCCTTATTATTAGGTGTCAACATCCCCCCCCTTAATTTGAAGGGATGTTGGTGAGTCCAAGCATCATTATGAAATTTTCGAACTTTTCTCTTATAAGCGCTTTACTGAAGATGTCTACAGTCTGCTCATTTGTGGAACAATGACATAGATGAATAGTTTTGGCCTCAACATGATGTTGAATCAGATGGTATTTTTTATTGATGTGCTTTGTTCAATCATGGAACTTTGGGGTTTTGGCCAACTTTATTGCAGAAGTGTTGTCGATCATGAGGAGAGTTGAATGCATTTTTTTCATTTGCAAATCTTCTAGGATTTTCCTAAGCCACACAATTTCCTTTTTTGATTCAGCTACTGCCACATATTCTGCCTCAGTTGTGGAATATGTTGGAACTGACTGTTTGCGTGATAGGAGACAACTCTTGATCCAAGACTCATGGTATAACCTGAAGTAGATACCCCAGTTTCTTTGTCCCCATCAAATTCTGAATTAGATTATTCGATCAAGCTGAAGTCGCCAACCTGTGTATATTTGAGTCCAAAGTGTTGAGTCCCCTTCAAGTACTTTAGAACTCTTTTTGCAGCAGACCAATTTGCTTCACAAGGTTTTTTCATAAACCTGGAGAGGATTCCAACATCAAATGAGATGTCTCATCTAGTAGTAGTAAGGTAGATAAGACTTCCTACAAGCTATCTATACTTCGTTGCATCCTCCAATTCCTTCCCTTCAATGGATGTGAGCTTCAAGTTTTGTTCCATTGGAGTGGTCAAAGGATTGCATTCATCCATGCCAAACTTGCTCAAAAGATCTCCAATGTACTTCTTTTGAGAAATGAATATAAATTTAGGATGTTGAGTTACTTCAATACCCAAATAGTAGTGAACATAGCCCAAATCAGTCATTTCAAAACATTTCTTCAATTATTTCTTTATGGGTGCAATATAACTCTCATTGTTCCTTGTCATCAAAATATCATTTACATACACCACAAGATATACAATTGTTTTCCCAACTTTCTTGACAAACAAAGTTGCATCATCAAGATCAAAATGTTTGAAGTTAAGTTTCAGAAGATGCTGGGTTAATTTTTCATACCAGGCTCATGGTGCTTGGTTAAGGCCATACAAGGATCTTATAAGCTTGCATACTTTGTGTTCTTGGCCCTTCATAAAAAATTCTTCTGGCTGGGACATAGAAAACTTCTCCTTTAGATCTCCATTCAAAAAGGCGGTTTTTACATCCATCCGATGGACTTTCTATCCCTTATGAGTTTCTAGGGAAAAGAGTGTCTGGATGGTGTCCCATTTTGTTGTGGGGGAAATTTTTTCCTCATAATCAACCCCTTCTTTCTGTGAATTTTTTTTTTGCCACAAGCTTGGCTTTGTGCTTGTCAAGTTAGCCATTCGCTTTGTACTTGTTCTTGTAGACCCACTTGCAGCCAATTAGTTTGGTTCCCAAAGGAGGATCAACCAGCTTCCAAGTTCCATTTTTTATCAAGGCATGATACTCCTTTTGCATCGCTTCATTCCATTCATCATGAGAAGATTCTTCTTTGAAGGAATTTGGTTCAATATCTGTAGACAGATTTAGTTCATAGTTATTAGCAATATCCATATCAATAGGTGAATCAGAATTATCTATGTCACCTCCATTTTGTCTGATGGAACTTCTTGTTCCTGTCTTTCCAACCTCATTAGGATGAACATTTTCTAGGGTCTTTGTCAGCCATTTAGGGGGACCCTTCTGAGATGGCCTAGGCTGCTCATTTGACTGAGTTGGAATTGAATCAAGATTCAATCTCCCAATTCTGTCAATCACATTGTTCAAGGTGTCATCCGTGGTTGGTTCTTCATGTGGGGGAGACAGTGCTTCGGAAGATGATTCCATAGATTGATTAAGTATAGGAATCCCCCCTTCAAGATGTGGAATCTCATTATCAAATTCTTGAAATGACTTTGCATGTGGGAATCTATCCAAGCGATCAAGTTGCTGCTCAACAACATTGTCAATCTTGGTTGATTCAAGGAATATGACATTTATGGATACTAAAAACTTCATATTAACTTCATCATAGAGACGATATCCTTTGGAGGTATTGGAATAACCCAAGAACATAAATTTTTGACTTCTAACACCAATTTTATTTCTTTTTACCTTAGGTATCAAAGCATAACAGTTGGAACCAAAAACCCTGAAATCCTTTACCGAAGGAATGTGGCCATGCCACATTTCATAAGGAGTTTTGTTTTTGATTGAATTATAAGGACACCTATTCTTTATGTACAAAGCACATAAAATTGCATCAACCCATAACATCAATTTTACATTCTTAAAAAACATCATGGAGAGAACCATATTTAAAATTGTCCTGTTCATTCTTTCAGCTACATCGTTCTATCGGGAATTATAGGGCACAATTTTTTGATGTTTGATCCCATGTTGGTGAAGATAGTTTTAAAATTCGTTTTAGGTGTATTCTTTTCCATTATCAGTGCGCAAAGAGCCAATATGAGTTTGTGCATCATTTTCAATCCATGCATGAAATTTCTTGAATGTTTGAAAAGAATTAGATTTTTTCTTCAATAAGTAAACCCAACACATTCTGGTGTAATCATCAATAAATGTCATCATATATTTATTTCCATTTGCAGAAGAAACAGACACGGGGCCACATAAATCTGAATGAATAAGCTCAAGTTTCTATGTGCTCTAGAATGTGAATCATGAAAGGACGGTTTGCTATGCTTTCTTAGAATACAAGCATCACATTTCTTAAGTTCCCTAGGAATTGTATGAAATCCAATAACACCATTTTTCTTCAATAATTGAAGGCTATAATATTTTAAGTTTCCAAATCTAGCATGACATAAAAGACTTGATGGGAATGTACCTTCATCATGATGAGAACTGAATGCAAATTTTTGTGCATGAGTAGAGGTACCTTGCAGCTTTAGGAGTATTCCTTCTTCTATTCCCTCCATGAAAAATGAGCGATCTGATGCTTTTCTGACCTCAATATTTCCATCAAACATGTGAATGGAGTGTCCTTGCTGGCGGATGGGGACCAAGGACAACAAGTTTCTCCTCAACTTAGGGAGGTATAGAACCTCATGTAGAAGATGACCTGGAAGACCAGACAACTTAATCCTGATTGTGCCAAGCCCTGATGGCTTGGGTTTAGATTTATCTACGAGGTATACTGATCCATCAACCTTGTCAGTAAATTCTTCAAAAAAATATTTTTTAAAGTCATGTGACATGTTTCTCCTGAATCTAACAACCGATCATTTCTCCAAGAAGTAAATGAAACATCAAAAAAGTCTTCAGTTACTCCATTGTTACAATGTGCTATAACATAATGAGCAGATTCAAGTGCTTAACCTTTCTCTTTGTCATGAGTTTTACTTTTTTCTTGATTTCTTTTCTGGTCAATTTTATCCCAAGGAAACTTACATGTAGATGCATCATGCCAATCTTTATTGCAGCGTATGAAATTAATATCACATTTTCCAGTTTGAGTTTGTCTGCCCCCCCTTCCTCTAAAATTCCTTCTTCCTCTTCCTCTTCGGCCACCTATTCCTATGGAAGAATCTTCAACATGATTCTTCTCTCTATGTGAAAAACATATAGCCTCTTCAGAAGAAAGAGGGGTTGTCATCTCTCCAAAAGCCCTCTCTCTTTTTGCAAACTTTTTCTCAAGAGAATCAATGGTGATTTTCATGAGGTTTCCACTTTCTTTCAATGACTCAAGGTAATGTGAGTAAGTGGGATACAATGCCTTAACATAAGCTATTAGAGGTATGTCAAATTCTACACCAATATTCTTAATGTCATGCATTATATATCTTACTTCTGATGCTAAAGCAAGAGGGTCATCATTTTTCAATTTAAGGTTGAACAACATAATCATTAATTGAACAATTTAAAGTTCTGAATGAGAGTCATAGAGTTATTTTAATTTTCTCAAGGCTTCATAGGCGTTTGAAAACTGTTTAATATGGCGACTCACCCCTTCATTTACAGAATTTGCAATCAAGGCATAGGCCTTGCAATTCTTATTTTCCCAAATGGCCATCTCCTTGTCTGAGGTGGGGTTTGTCGGTGGATTTTCTCCTTCTCCTTCACAAATTCCTCTCCACAACTCATTAAAAATGATAATGTGCCTGATTTTTCGAGACCATTTAGGATAGTTCTCCTTGCCGGAGAGAACAACTCCCACAATAGATATGACAGAATACATTGTGACTCTTGGAAAAAAAAAATATTTGGTGGAGGGAAAAAAACTCATTTCTGGTGTAAAACGTACTTTACTACAAAAAAAAATCAATTCTGGAGTGAAAATGCACTCTGCTATAAATTAAAAAAAAAAAAAAAAAATTTGCTGTAAAAAAAACCAGTTCTGAGATTTTTTTTTTTTGTGGTGGTCAGACCTGGTGAAGGTCAAACCTGGGGAAGGTAGACCTAGGGGAGGTGGGTTACGGGAGGTGTATGTGGGGAGGAGAATGATGAGCGTGATGGTGAGGGGAGGGGTTGTGGTGAGGGGGATGGCGAACGAGAATACTTTGCTGGGGGGGAGAGCAACGAGGGGGAGGGGAGAGTGAGATGTGGTGAGGGGGACAAGGGACAGGGAGATAAGCGAGGGGGAGGGTGAGTGAGTGTGAGGGGGAGGGAGAGTTTGTAGGAGGGGGGAGTGAATTGTGGTGAGGGGGACAGGGAGAGCAGTGAGGGGGAGGGGGAGTGGGCGTGAGGGGGAGGCAGAGTTTGCAGGAGGGGAGAGTGAGCTGCAGTGAGGGGGGCGGGGGATAGGGAGAGTAGCGAGGGGTTGGCGGGAGTGTGAGGGTGAGCGGGTATGAGAGGCTGTAGAGGTGAGGGTGCGGGCCAAGGGAGCATGTGTGATAATGCAATGTGTATGAGAGGCTGCAAAGGTAAGGGTGTAGGCCGAGGGAGTGTGTGTGAGGGTACAATGTGGGCGTGTGGAGGATATGTGGTGATAGTAGATAGCGGCGAGGGGGCGAAAGATGGAGCGAGAGGTGAGGGTGAGTGATATAAGATAGCGAAGACGGGGCGGAAGATGGAGAGAGAGGTGAGGGTGAAGGTGGGAGTGAGAAGAATATAGTAAATCAGTAAATACAACAAATAAATAGGCAGTAGTATCCAAACTACAAAAAAATACAACAATATGACAGAGGTGACAGTCTGCAAAAATTGCAGAGCCAATTTTGTAGAATGGAGGAGGGAGTTACTGGTGAGCCCCGGCATTGCACCAAGAGTGCTGCAACTCCCATGGGCTGCCCTACTTTACTTTATCAACCCGGGGTTCGTAAAAACCTAGAGGTGACAATGTTATATACATAGTAGATGCATTATGTTCATGTCATCCTCTTCCTCTCTACGAAAGGGTGCTACTTCTATGGGTTCTCAGTGAAGTCTATCACACTTCAATGAAACTAAAATAAATTGCAAAAAGAAATGACAAAAATGAAACTAATTCAATTTGTGGAAAGGAAATGGGAGAAACGCAACTAATTTAAATTGTAGAAAGGAAACTAACTTAGACCACACTTAACTTGGCCAATCGGCTAAACACACCCTACTCTATCTATCATGCTCCTATCTATGCAGTTATTCATGACCTAATTCTACTTTGAAGAAGTGTGCTGGCAATTTGGAATAAAAAGGGATAAAGAGGCTAACGGAGGGCTTAACGCATGAAACAAGGCTTAGAAGTGGAAAGAGCAAGGTTAAACCTTATAAAACCTTATTATAGCACAGAAATGGATTTGGAGAGGAATGTTTTGAAAAGAGAGATTGCAGAGAAGAGGGAGTATAGTTCAGGAGCGGGAGCGAAGTACGATTTGCGAAAAGGTAAAATTTGCGAAGTGCGAAGTGTGACAGGGTAAACATTGCGATTTGCGATGTGGTAAATGTTGTGAAGTGTGATACGCGATATCATAATATCGCAATCCGCTGTTGAAAGTGGTAAGTGTTAAAAAAAACCAATTAAACAGTGTGAAGTGTGAAATGTGACGAGTGACGTGGTGGTGGGACCGGAGGTAGACTGCGATCGCAATATCACAATCGGCGGATTGGAGCGATAAGTCTTAAAAGAAAAGGGTAAATGTTGTGAAGTGCGATTGCGATGTATGGTAGCGAGAGAACCGAGAAGAAAAAGGCAGAGGTCAAATTTTGATGGTTTGTCAAGAGTTTTGCGTTAAAATGGCTACGATAGCCACTGAACGTGAAAACGAAGGAATAGAAGAAATACTTAGTTGTTTTGAAGTGCTTTTGGGAATTAAAAGGGTGCGACAACTATAAATAAGTGAAAATATAAGGGGATAAAAGTGTAACAACAGAGATGGAAAATGAATTGGGAAGGTGAGGGTGAAATTCTCCAGAAATTTAATACTTCTTTCGGCAAACAAACCTGCGGATTCATTCACGGGAAAACAGAAAATAATGCGTGATAAAAACAATGAACATAAATAGTTTTTTTTGGCTTGTGGGAAAGCATACCCCGCTCGAGCTCTATTAATAGAGATGAGAAGGGAATTCTAGACCCACAACTTTTATAGTTTTATCCTCCATTCTATTAAGAAAATGAAAACCTACAACAACAATTCGAAACATCAACTTGAAACTATCAGACGAAAGATTAACAAAATGACAGAAACAAAAAATAACTAATGGACAGAAACAAACTAGCTAAATAACAGAAAGGAAAGAATGGTAACAGGAAGAGGATTGGGCCCTAATCCATGAGCCCATCTCTCTGGAACTAGATCAACAAAAATTCATATGAATACTCATTGCATTAAAAGGAAATCTTATTACATCCCGAAGGTCTTAAACAACAAAAGCCTAATAGAATGGAAAATTGATGGCATGGGATGGAATGGAATGGACTATATCAAATGGACTAGAATCAAATGGCCGGACTGGAATGGAATAGTATCAACCCTAATTAACTCTTGATTAGCTTTATTTATCCTCAAGGGCAGCTACCAACAGCTCCCTAAAAAATAGGTAAGGAGTCCACTTGACTCCAAGCGAAATATGGCTTGAGTGCACTTGGTCTTGAGTCGCTTGGCTACCTCTGGAATTCGAATTTTTGGACGGGATCTCATGAGGATCCTTTGGCTACCTTTGAGAGTTAAGAAGGGTGGACAACCCCCTTGAATCTCTCCAATATTTCTCCCTAATTTCTTGATATTGTGCTCATTTATTCTCCAATATTAATCTTCCAGTGGCAGGGAGCAAGAACCTATATCATCTCCTTATCGAAATCTGCACAATCTGCCAAATATTCTAACAATATTATACAAAAATAACCATATTAGGCACAAATATGAAATTACCTTTAAAACTTCCTGAGAAAATATTGAAGCATAAGAAAACATTATTAAGTGTAGGAGAGATATAATATATATATTCGTGTGCATAAGGAAGGTAGATGGGATTAAGAAAGGTTAAATGGGCCTTATTTTATGTCTAATTTAGAGGCACGTCATCACCCCCCTACTGAAACTATTTCTCATCCTCTGAGAAACCTATTCATCCTCCCTGCCTTATGGTTTTTCCTGCATGTTAGCTTATTTCATTTTCTGTTTATTGGCCCATGCACCGCTCCTCCTGCTAATATTATTGCTATTATTCTTGAATTTCTTCTTGTAGGTGCTTCATGGAGGTCCTCATATGCCTTAAGAAAATCTATTTTGCATGGAAAGAGGTGGTGGATCCACCTTTTATTTGATTTTTTTTCTTTCTTATTTTTATTGCATGCAAAGTAAACTCACAGTTCTTTTTTCTGTGAACTGAGTTCACCCTTGGTTATCCCTTGGCACTCTTGGTCTTCTATTACAATGAACTACTTACTGCCCACTTTCTCAAGTCCTTTTTAACTTTTATCTTGTTCCTTTTCTTGGTGGAAAAAGTGAGGCTAGTTGCTAGATAAGGCTGAGGTTGCTCTTCTGCTAATTTAGGATATATAGAAAAACTTTCCTTCTCACACTTTTTAATGTTTTATTAAGCTAAAAAATATTCAAAGAAAGGGTTATATGATTTCATACCTAAGCCTTACCATTGATTTTTTTTTGTAGGTGATATTGAAGCTACTGATATGGTTGTTAAAGCTGTCTTCGGTGGTTCTAAAGTTGCATGTGATAATCTGCTTGAGGTCATTTTGGAGCTTTTGAGCATAGGAAGAGGAAGTCCAAGTTTGACTACCTTTAACTAGGCTGTTGACCAAATTTTATTTTTATGCCAACTTGTTGTTTTCCAGCTTGCAAAGGTTGGAGAGCACCTGCATTCATTAGAGAGAGATACATGGAGAAATGCAATTTTTTTTTTTTTTCAAGGCCTACTAGCTGCCTCTTTGAGGTTTTCCACTAGTAGGTCTACCTAGGAACCGCAAAGGAGGTTTTCACCTAGGATATTTTATTTTTCTCTTTTTTTCTCAACCCAATGACCACCTCATGGAGGTTTTCAATCAGTGTGCCAATCTCAAACACCTCAAAAGAGGTTTCACCTGAGATTTTATTCTTTCCCTTTTTTATTTTTTTTCTTTTTCATTTTCCTACTCTACTTGGAAAAAAAAAACCTTTCTCAAGTATAGGAATACTTCCAATGGAGCCATGTACACATCAAGATGGCAGATAAAATCATGTGCACACTTGGAATACATGCTTTGACATGTACCTGAATATGAGAGATGAATTTCTTTGACTTGGATTGTATCAATTAATGTTGGAGAAGAGTGTGTTTCTACAACTTAATGAATATTTAGAACCATATGTCAATATAGTTGTGATGCCCCTAGTTCACTTTCTAATTTGGATCAACTTGGATGTCCTCTTCTATTATGGCAGTCAAATATTCCTCTTTTTGTTGATTGTTCTCTTGAACACATGGAGGAAATGTTGGTAAGCATGAGGGAACTTTCTCAACATCTGATTTTGATTTATGCTCTTCATCAAGTGCATCCCTCGATATTTTGATCTCCTCATTTGGATCTTCTTCTTCTTGATGTTGTCCTGCAATGACATTAATAAAATCTCTTCTTTGCAATACCTTTCTTGAACTAAGATGCAGACCATTTAGATCAAGAGTGTAGAAATTATATAACTTATGTGTTATACGTCCAAGATTCTCCTGATCTCACACTATTTTAACTTCATGCAAAATACATAATCTATTCCACCATTGATCATTTGCGGAAATTAAATCAAGATTGCAATGCACACATGAAATCATAAAAATTCACACACATTAACACAGTTGTTTAACGGGAAAGCCTGAAGCTGAAAACCCCAAATATCTGTATATAATATATGTCATAGAGATCATGTAACAATCCTCATACAAAGCTGATCATATCAAGCTCTCAGTACACTACAATCGCTACACACTAATCAGGCCCGATCTTGCAAATCCATGCACCAATCTTTGCCACCTGCTAGCCTACCTCTACTGCATAGTCCCTGCTGAAGAATGGCTCTGAATGAGTTCGAATTACTCTAGCCTTGCTCACGCAATCCTCATTGGAATCTCCACTAAGTGTTGGATGCAATCAATGCATCACTATAGTCACAACTGATAGTCACACTTGCCCTTTCACCTACCTCTCCACTGGTCTCCACTGAAACTTCCATGCACTGTAGTTAACTGACGTATTCTTCAGTTGATTAATGAGTTATTATTTATGAATTAATTAAATAATTAATTCACTCCACTCTCAATAGTGTATCAATCAGTTATACTAGATACAACTAGCTCAACTGAGTCTAACTAAGTTAAACTGAACATAACTCCATAACTACTTCTTCCAACTGTGTCATAACTCTGCCACTTGAGTTCTAACTGATTCCTCCATGCAATAGCTCCAGTAAACCCTCAGGAATAGCGTAATTCCTTCTGTCAGATGTTGTGCCACATCTGTGCACTTAACTAAAGTGCTCCAAGAGAATAAGATACTGTTTAGAGTCCAAATATTATTAAGAGCTAATAATATTCGACATATCTATTTTTAGACTGGCAGTCTAAAAATAGACTCCACCCAATATGTTTAAAAATATAAGTCCATCTATTTTTCCAACTTGACCAACCATCCACAAATATCATCCTGCAACTCATAGAATATGATCGACATGTCTAAAAATAGACTTTGCGCCAAAAATAGCCTACGGGCCCACTTAGTGAAGGCAACTCTTTTCACTAAGTTCATCATATTATTGAATCTCAACACTCCCTCTCAAAAAGATATGGATTATTTGCCACCGTGATCCTGTCTCTATGGTATTCGAATTTTCTCCAAGTGAGCGCCTTCGTCAGAATATCTACATCCTGATCTTCCATAGGAATGTAAGAAAGCAACATGATCTTCCGCTGCACACAATCTCTGATATGATGGTTCCGGATGTTAATATGTTTAGATCTATCATGAAATACTAGATTAACTGAGAGTTTAATGCAACTCTGATTATCACAATATATCACAGTAGGATCCAAGTGAGAACCGAACAAACCGACCAGGATCTTCCTCATCCATATAGCCTCGCATGCAACCAAACTTGCTGCCATGTACTCGGCCTCCGCTGAACTGAGTGCCACGGATATTTGTTTCCTGCTGTACCAAGAAACTGCTGTAGATCCGATACTGAAAATTCCTCCAGATGTGATCTTTCTGTCTGTTGGGCTCCCTGCCCAATCTACATCCGTGAAGCCATGCAGCTTCACCTCATCCGACTGTCTGTACCAAAATCCATACCCAGATGTGCGCCTGAGATACCTTAGGACTTGCTTGCATGCCTTCCAAAAGAGCTTGGTAGGCTTCACCATCGCTTGTGAAAGTTGTTTCACCGCATAGCATATGTCCGGTCTTGTATTGAATAAATACATGAGCGAACCAACTAACTGTTGATAAACAGTGGCATCCACTACCTCTGCTGATGTAGCATCCTCCTTCCTCCAACCACCAGGAAGAGGAGTGTCGATAGGCTTGCAGCCTTGCATGTGAAACTTCTCCAGTATCTCTCGGGCATACTTTCCTTGAGACACAAACAGTTCACCTTTATGCTGCCAAATTTACAATCCCAGGAAATAATGAAGGAGGCCCAAGTCCTTCATCTCGAACTCCTTTGCAAGATCTACCTTGCATGAGTGTATCAATAGTTCATCACTTGTTAGTATTAAATCATCTACATAAAGCACAATGATCAAAAGCTTACCCTCCACCACAATCTGGTATAGGTTTGGATCCGTCTCACTCTTGGCGAAACCAAGTCCAGTGAAATAACTGTCTATCCGTGTGTACCAAGCACGAGGTGCTTGTTTCAGCCCATACAACGCTCTTTTGAGCCTGCACACATGCGAATCGCTGCTGAAGATTTTTAATCCTTTAGGATGCTCAATGTACACCTCCTCCTCAATGATTTCATTGAGGAACGCAATCTTCACATGTGCCAACCCATCTGCGCTAAGAGAGCAAGGATGGTCCGTATGGAAGAATACCTTGCGACAAGTGAAAAGGTTTCTTCATAGTCGATCCCCTCGATCTATGAGAAGCCCCGGGCAACAAATCTTGCCTTATACTTCTCAATGCTCCCATCAGAAGCTTGCTTCACTTTGTAGATCCATCTCGAACCTACCACTGATTTCCCTTCCAGCCTTGGGACAATCTCCCATGCACTGTTTCTGACAATCGAATCATACTCTTCCACCATGGAATCTACCCATGCGGGATCCTTTACGAACCTTCTCGAAAGAGATGGAATATCACGATACACCTGCTCAATGAGCTGCGATCCAAAGAAATCAATCAGTGATCTGTTCGTCCGCACCGTGATGTAGAACTCTACATTCTACACCGCACTGCGATTCCGCCGCCGACCGTAGTGCGCTTCTCGCTTCTCTGATGTTTGGCGCTGGATGAGTGGTTTCTTCCACTCCATGAACCTCCTCTTGTGGCTGAGCCACATCTTGAGGCTCATCCTTAGGAACTAATAGCTCCTCATCTGCATGCAAGTGTGGCTCCCTCTCAAGCGAACACTTCATGGCTTTCTCCTCCTGAAATTTGATATCCCGTCGCACAACAGTCTTGCGACTATCCGGAAAATACACACGATAGTTGTGGGGTGTATCAGTGTACCCCACAAATATCCCAACCTCTGTGGTCGGCTCCAGCTTCTTCCTAGCATCCTTCATCACATGAATGTAAACAGAGCCAAAAATCTTCAAATGAGAAATATCAGGCTTCTTACCAGAAAACGCCTCTTCGGGTCTACTCATGCCAAGTACTCTATGAGGACAATGGTTTTGTACATAAACCGCAGTGTTGCATGCCTCATCCCACAAGTATATGGGAAGGCCCTGATCATGCAACATCGCTTGTGGAGCACCCATGATCGTTCTGTTCTTTCTCTTCACGACCCCATTTTCCTGTGGGTTATGAGGCGCTATGAGTTCTCTTCGAATTCCTTCTTTGCTATAGAAGTATTTGAATTCGCCAGAGATGTATTCACCACCATTATCACTCCGGAGAGCTTTCACTTGCTTCCCCAACTCTTTCTCAACCAGTGCCTTGAACTCACAGAACTTTGAGTATGTCTTGCTCTTCTTCTGCATGAAGAAGATCCAGCAATGACGAGAAAAGTCATAAAAAAATATCACATAATACCTGTGCTTTGCTGTTGAAGCAATCGAGAAAGTTCCACACACGTTTGTGTGAATTATCTCAAGGATCGTCGAAGCATGACTATCCTTCTCATTGAAAGTGGTCTTCACAAATTTTCCCAAAGTACATCCCGTGCACTGATCTGACTGCGCAAGTGTACCTTTGGAAGCATTAAGAGAAATCGCAAAATTTTCAAAGCGCCATGGTGAAGATGGCCCAATCTCTTGCGCCACAATTCGCCCTCATCTCGGCTCACCACTCCTTCTTCTTTGCATGCCATTGCAATGCAGCTATCTACTTGCAATTGATAAATATTATTAACTCGAATCCCTATCCTTCCGTTCTGACGACACGATGTCTAAGAAAGCTTTTCCCTCAATCGAAACAACATCATAACCTTGTCTTCCCCTCCAACATCGCCACGAGATCAATTCTTCTTCAATCCTGGAACATGCATGACATCCTTCAAGATGAAAGGTTTACCAGACTCCCTCTCAAAGGAAATGGTCCTGATACCAATCCCATTGTATCTACCATCATTTCCCATCTCGATGTGCACTCCAAGATCCTTTTCCTCTAGATCACTAAACAAATCTCTATCTCTGGTCATATTGAAACACGCACCACTGTCAAGAAACCACACCGATCGCATCACACTTGAAACCAAGCATGCGATAAAAGAAAATTCAAGCTCAAACTGTGAGGCTAAGGCCTCTCCTACTGCAGAACCAACAACGCTCTTATTCTTCTTCTTCTGTGGGCAATTAGTGGCGAAATGCCTGTGCTGGTGACAGTGAAAACACTTCACCTTGGACAAATCATGCTTCTTGCCTTTAGCATCGGATTTGGAAGATTTATTCCCTTTTCCTTTTCGAACTTTGGTAGCCAAAGAGAAATTTTCTTCATCTTCATTCCTTGATGAAGATCCATCTCTGGTACCCCTCCTTATCTCCTCCTGAACAAGATTCGACCAAAGTCTCTCCCATCCTGGCAGTTTCTCCCGTCCATTGACAGAGTCTTCCTAGCTATGCCAACTCTTCAGAAGCCCAAGGAGATCCAAGCTCACCAAGTATTCTTCATCAACAGTAACCCCCACACTTCCCAGCTCATCCTTACAATGGAAAAAATTCATGAGGTATTTTGGAAACTTCGTGAGGTATTTTTATTTTCCTGAGCTTGTCTTTAAGTGCCAAATTCCTCTGGTCACTTCTTCTTTGGAAACAATCTGTCAAAGCCTTCCACATTAATAATGAAGTGGATTTCCTGTGAAGGCTAGACACAATTTGGTCCTTCACACCTTCCAACAGAATCCTTCGACACTTTGCTACCTTCTTTTGCCATGCGTCTAGTGCAGCTGCATCACTAGAACCAGGCTTCAGAATATCAACATATATGAACTCCTTCAACCCATTATCATCCAGAACTGCCTCCATATTGTCCTTCCATAATATGTAATTTGAGCTGCCCTCAAGGGAATACTCCAATCGAAATCCGTTGAAAGACATTTCAATGAAGGCTCAACTTCGACACCAAGAAAACACTGTAGCAAATTCGAATTCCACCAGCACAAAAATCAACCGCTTCAATAATTGCAATCTCCTCCAATGATCAACACAGCTCTGATACGATGTAGAAATTATATAGATTATGTGTTATATGTCCAATATTCTCCTTATCTCACACTATTTTAACTTCATGCAAAATACAGAATCTATTCCACCATTGATCATTTGCGGAAATTAAATCAAGATTGCAATTCACACATGAAACAATAAAAAATCGTCCAATAAACTACAGCTGTTTAACTAGAAAGAAGAGAGCCTGAAGCCGAAAACCTCAACTATATGTATATAATATATGTCACAGATATCATGTAAAAATCCTCACAAAGTTAATCATATCAAGCTCTCAAGACACTACAATTACACTACAATCACTACACACTAATCGTGCCCGATCTTAATCAGGCCCAATCTTGCAAATCCATGCACCGATCTATGCCACCTGCTAGCCTGCCTCCACTGCGCAATCTATGCTGAAGAATAGCTCTGAATGAATTCAAATTACTCCATCCCTGACTACACAATCCTCATTGGCATCTCCACTGAGTTTTGGATGCAATCAATGCATCACTATAGTCACAACAGATAGTCTATCTTTCCCTTTCACCTATCTCTCCACTGGTCTCCACTGAAACTGCCATGCACTGTAGTTAACTGATGTATTGTTCAACTGATTAATGAGTTATTATTTATGAATTAATTAAATAATTAATTCACTCCACTCTCACTAGTGTATCAACAAGTTATACTAGATACAACTAGCTCAACCTAGTTCAACGTAGTTAACCGAACACAACCTACAACTACTTTTCCAACTGTGTCATAACTGCCACTTGAGTTCTAACCGAGTCTCCATACTATAGTTTCAAGAAACCCTCGTGAATAGCGACTCCCTTTTCCGTCAACTATCACAACATTTGTGCACTTAATCGAAGTGCTCCAAGAGAATATGATAATGTTTAGAGTCTAAATATTATTAAGAGCTAATAATATTTGACATATCTATTTTTAGACTGGAAATCTAAAAATAGATTCCGCCCAGTATGTCTAAAAATAGAAGTCCATCTATTTTTCCAACTTGACTAACCATCCACAAATAGCATCCCGCAACTCATAGAATATGATCAACATGTCTAAAAATAGACTTGCGCCGAAAATAGCCTGCGGGCCCACTTAGTGAAGGCGACTCTTTTCACTAAGCTCATCATCTTGTTGAATCTCAACAAAGAGGATATGTTTGGTAGTGTTGCACCTCAATATTGTAAGTAAGCTGAGATACTTCATTGTATGGGTTTGGAAATGGTGGTACATGTAGTTGAGTGGGGGTGGATATATGAGATGGATGTGGTTGATACCGTGTCATGGTGGAGTGGGATGGTAGGGATAGCATGGAGTTTCGGTATGGAGGATATTGAGGAAATATTGAGTGGATGTTAAGGATTTTCCCCAATATGACCCTACAAACTGCGTTGCCAAGATTGGTTTTGGGGTTGAGATGGCCAAGGTTTCCAAAGGGGAGTGTGTCCCAATTAGTTGGAGATGGATGTGGATAATCTTGAAATTGTGAAGTGGGTCCTTGCATCATATCAAGTTGACTAGGTTGCTAGGGTATCCTTGGAGCTACATAACATATCTTCTTTGGTGATTTCCTTGCTCCATTGTCTTCATGGTAAACTTCTTTAAACCTGGGGAATGATGAACAACATTTAGTAGCATATGTTTCTGCATGGATAACAAAAATATCAGCGTCTTCGTTTTTCTCATTTTGCATTCTTAAAATTTCTACTTGTTCACTTAGATTGCTAAGAATTTCGTTTTTAAAGTTGTCAAGCAAATTTCGAAGTTCATCTTGCCTTACCAATGTTGATGTTGACTTACTTAATCTTTCCCTTCCTATTGATATGTGTTTGCATGTTTCACAAATTTCTTCAAATGACAATTGATATACATCTCCTGTACTCATGAGATTAAGGAGATCAATCCACTCATCCCTAATTTTTCTAAGTAAGAGGGTTTTTAGTGTGTCAAATCCTAAATGATGCAATTTTTCCCTCTTAACATTATACATGAACCTCTCTATTATATCCTCAAGGCTCTCATATTCTTCTTGGTTCATTCTAAAAATTTCTTCTCTAAGATCACGATCTTTGTATTTTTCTAGAAATATCTTTTGCATATCATTCCATGATCTTATTGAATTAGTACCTAGACTCATGAACCATTTAAGAGCTCCATCCTTCAATGTTGCAGGAAACAATATCAGTTTTTGAGTGTGTTATAAGTAGCCATAAGACCTGCAAAGTATCTCAAATTCAAAGAGAAATGTTTCTGGATCCTCTGTCCTCATACCATGGAAGTTGGGAAGGAAAGATGGAGGAAATTTCTTCATATTTATACTGATTTCCATATCTTGAATGTGAAAACCAATAAGATCTTCTTCATTGTAATCATATCCATCCATCTCTTCTACCTTCAAAAGTGTATGGTGATGTGGTTCTTACTGGACCACGTGGTCAAGTGGGGGGGTTGGTATTGGAGAAGTATTTTTAAAAAATAAAAAATTCTGAGTATCCCTACTCCTATGAGCCATGAAAATCAAATATTTTTGTATATTTTATTTTTATATTTCTAAAATGGCATAAAAAGAAAGGAAATCAGAAAGTAATGCTAAAAAAAAAATCAAAGCATCTACTAGACACCTCCTCGACAACGACACTAAAAAGTGGTGAGCCTTGGTATTGCACCAAGAGTGCTGCAACTCCCAGGGGCTGCGCTACTTTAATTTATCAACCCGGGGTTCGTAAAAACTTGGAGATGAAAATTCTATATACAAACCAGATGCATTATAGTCATGTCATCCTCTTCCGCTCTATGAAAGGGTGCTACTTATAGGGGTTCTCAATGAAGCCTGTCACACTTCAATGAAACTAAAATAAATTGCAGAAAGGAAATGACATAATGAAACTAATTCAATTTGTAGAAAGGAAATGCCAAGAAATGAAACTAATTTAAATTGCAGAAAGGAAACTAATTTAGACAACACTTAACTTGGCCAATCGGCTAAACACACCTTACTCTATCTATCATGCTCCTATCTATGCAGTGATTCATGACCTAATTCTATTTTGAAGAAGTGTGCTTGCAGTTTGGAGGAAAAAGGGCTAAAGAGGCTAATGGAGGGCTTAACGCATGAAACAAGGCTCAGAAGTGGAAAGAGCAGGGTTAACCTTTTAGGACCTTATTATAGTGCAAAAATGGATTTGGAGTAGAATTTTTTTGAAAACTGCAATGGCGGAGAAGCGGGAGTACAGTTCGGGAGCAATAGTGAAGTGTGATTTGGGAAAAGGAAAAATTTGCAAAGTGAAAAGTGCGACGGGGTAAACATTGTGATTTGCGATGTGATAAATGTTGCGAAGTGCGATACATGATATCGCAATATCGCAATCGGCTGTTGGAAGTGGTAGTGTTAACGAAAACCAATTAAATGGTGTGAAGTGTGAAATGCGACTGGTGACGTGGTGGTGGGACTGGTGGTGGAGCGTGATCGCAATATTGCAATCAACGGATCAGAGGGGTAAGTCTTAAAAGAGAAGGGTAAATGTTACGAAGTGTGATTACGATGTATGGTAGCAGGAGATCTGAGAATAAAAGGGCGGATGTTAGACTTTGATGGTTTGTTAATCGTTTTGCATTAAAATGGCTTCGATAGCCGCCAAACGTGAAAACGAAGGAATAGAAGGCAGAATTAGTCATTTTGAAGTGTTTTTCAGAATAAAAAGGGTGTGACAGCTTCAAATAAGTGAAAATGGAAGGGGATAGAAGTGTAAAAGAAGAGATGGAAAATGAAGCGGGAAGGCGAGGGTGAACTTCTTTAGAACTTTAATACTACTTCCTGCAAAAAAACCTGCGGTTTCATGCACGGGAAAACAGAAAACAATGTGTGATAAAAATATTGAACAAAAATCAATTTTTTTGGCCTATGAGAAAGCCTACCCCCCTCGAGCTCTATTGACAAAGATGAGAAGGGAAGTCTAGATCAACACCTTTTAGAGTTTTATCCTCCATTCTATTAAGCAAATGAAAACCTACAGTAGCAATTTGAAAAAACAACTTAAAACTATTAGAAGCAAGTAATGGTAACATGAAGAAAAGTTGAGGCACATGGATTGGGCCCTAATCCACGAGCCCATCTCTCTGGAACTAGATCAACGAAAATCCATCTGAATACTCATTGCATTAAGATGAAATCTTATTACATCCTGAAGGTTTTAGACAACAAAAGCCTAATAGAATGGAAAATGGATGGCATGGGATGGAATGGAATGGACTGTATCAAATGGCTAGACCAGAATGGAATATAATCGAACCTAATTAGCTCTTGATTGGCTTTATTTATCCTCAAGGGAAGCTACCAACAGCGCCCTAAAAAATAGGTAATGAGTCCACTTGACTCCAAGTGAAGTATGGCTTGAGTGCACTTGGTCTTGAGTCGCTTTCCTACCTCTGGAATTCGAATTGTTGGAGGGGATCTCATGAGGATCCTTTTGTTGCCTTTGAGAGTTAAGGAGGGTGGACAACCCCCTTGAATCTCTCCAATATTTCTCCCTAATTTCCTGATATTGTGCTCATTTATTCTCTAATCGTGATCTTCCAGTGGCAGGGAGAAAGTCCCTAAATCATCTCCTTCTCCAAATCTATATAATCTACCAAATATTCTCACAATATTCTACAAAAATAACTAATATTAGGCACAAATATGAAATTACCTTTAGACCTTCCTAAGAAAATATTGAAGCATACGAAAACATTATTAAGTGCAGAAAGAGAGATTATATATATATATATATATATATATATATATATATATTCATGTGCATAAGGAAGTTAGATGGGCTTAAGAAAGGTTAGATGGGCCTTATTTTATGTCTAGTTTAGAGGCCCGTCAGTTACAAGGGCAAGGATGCCAAAAATGGACTTGGTTCTGATACCATGTTAGGCCAGGATGTAACTCCACAAATTTGAATATGAATTTGATGGAGGGTGTGGATGAATTTATACATGGAGGTGAGACTATTGGGATTCATTTCCCAGTGTCTCATAGCCTTCCTTATTTCCTAATTTACACTATTATACAATCTCACCCAATCCCTTAGGATTAGGTGTCCAAATTTTATTTGTGTGAATTCACAATTTATTTGCTTGATATTTAACCAAGTGAGTGAGTATTAGCTTAATTTTATCGACATTTAGGTTATGTTAAAATCTTCATCTTCAACCCTCTCCCCCAAGTGACTTAGAGCACATTGTATCATATTGTACAACTCATTTATAAAGGGAAAAAACCACGAGCTCAACTCTAACAATAGTCTTAGAGGGTTGTAAAGGCCATTTTAACCCCCACTAGCTACATCATTATATTTCTCTTACTCAACTTGATCCTAGGACTATACGTAAGTTGGCTAGTAGTTGTTTTTTTACCTCTGTGTCACTTTTCATGACAAAAATTCCCAAAACATATGTTGACAAAGCACAACAACTCTCAAATTTTTATTTTCTTCAACTACATATGGTTTCTTTTGCTATAGCACCTAGTTTTTCATATTTAGAGTTGTTTTCATGCTTTTAGCTTACCTTTTTGGTTGAAATCTCAACTAGTTCTCTACTTCTCGAAGTTGAGTGCATGAGAAAGTTTCCCCTACCCAAAAACCCTAGTTGTTCACCTAATGCCACGATGAATTTATTCATGGGAAAAAACTTGTCCATCTGATTCAAGATTGTGAATCTGGAAATCTTACTTTTTCCTCATCACCAAAACTCGTCACCTTGTTTGGACCTAAATAGCATTGAAACTTAAACCTATTGGTTCTTTGCATTTTTCATTGATAATAAGCTAATATATATATGATGGGTTCCTTTTTATTTTATTGATTTTGAAGGAAAACCATGTACATATCTAAGAAAATATCTTGTGAATCTCTAGTATTTGAATCATTTGATGAAAAAGAACCTAGTATTTCCCCCGAGCCTTAGTTTTATGGCACTCCATGTTTCATCAACAACTTTACCACTTATAGACAGTTAGAGATATGTAGGGAATTTTTGAGAGATAATCCACCTACATATGAACCAAATTCCAAAATATATAAGGCTTCTACGACATCCTAGTTTCCAATCCACATATGTTCCCATGTGCAAAAGTTGTAGAATGGTTGGTGAAGCATGCATACCCAGGAGAAGCCATGATCAGGGATAGCCATTGGAACCTCATTTCTTCTTTTAGCAACTCTAACATCAAGATGCTATATAATCTACCTAGGGAAGAAATATACTTAGATGAATGATTGGATGAAAAATTTTAGGATTTTGCATAGAGAAGTGCTCAAGACATGGTGCACCACTAGGCGTACTTTCAAATCATGAGTAAATAAAGAGTATCCAGTGAATATGTTGAAGACCCATTTTAAGTTAGTGGCTACTATGTTGTTTTAGATTTATGGTTGACCTAATTTTGAGACATTCCTTGATCTGAATATGGGAAAACTAGTTTTGTTGTCCTAACTCCTCATCAATATAAAATAAAAAATGTTTAGGATCGTCTCGAATTAGCGAGTTATGTGAGGGTTTATGTGTCAAGTTTTATGTTTTTTATGAAAAAATCATGAGTTAATTAGCTGTTAAAAACACATGTACATCAAGTAAATTTCAGAGAAATAATACACAAAAAACACATTACATAGTAGTTGAAAACAAAGTTCACCCCTCCTAGGCTACATCTCCATGGACCTGCTTCAATGGCTAGTCCCTCTTTGGATTAATGGTCAATTCTCTGATTACATGCACATACAGTGCTCCAATTACTTTTCAACCTACTCCATTGGATTAAACAGACCCAAAAACCTCAAAATAGACTCTTCTGGCTCTACAAATGGTCTTCAGGTGATCCAGACATGACCTCCTCTCCTAGTGGCCCTAGGTTTCTTTAATCTTCAAAGTGAAAAAAACACTTACAAAAGTGTTTCTCTGCCTCTACAACCTACACCTTCATGCTTAGAGCATCCAAATCATCTAGGATTGACTCTTTCTAAGCTTAATTTGGTTGAAATATGCCAAAGTTATGACTACTTTAGTATTTCCTAGAAAAACTCCACCAAAACTAGAGTAACTCCAATTAATCCCACCAATTTTGGAGTCCCGCCGAAAATGGCAGACTCTGCCAACTCCACTGCTGAATTTACAGTGGATTAATTAGGATATAAGTGCGCAGTTAACTAGTGGATTAATGCTATAAGCGCGCTTTAAACAAATCTGAATTAAAATTAGATTAGTGCAATTAAAATGTGGTTAAGGTTAATTAAAACATGTTTAAAGTTTAATCCCCCATTTATGTTGGAGCGCTCCACCTGGACACGGGCTGAAGGTCCTGTGCAACCGAGGGCTGTCCCTTTTAAAATCCATCGAAACCTTTGTATCAACTTAAATATAAGCCGCAGACTTCATATATTAAGATTCAATTGTCCAATTTATTGGTAAGGATTGTGGGTAGCGTGGGGGAGGTCACGGGGTTGTGCCCGACCTCTGCCCTAAATTTTTTGCTCCATTATTTAAATTTGAAATTTTACCACATAATAAAAAATTTCAACCTTGGAGGGGCACATGGCAGCCTCTGGGCTAGCCATGTGTCGACATACCTTTGGTTCATTCAAAACTAAATAAAAAACTGCCAACAAACCAAAAATTTGAGCCAACCATCATCGAAAAGTGTCAACTTCCCATTGGGCCAGAGAAATGCCCATTTTAACCAAATTTTGACCCCTTTGACCCTGTTTGACTTCTTTTTTTTTAAATTTGCCTATTTGGTCAAGCAGACATCATGCTCTAACTTTCACATACGGAGTCGGTTTTCGATAAAATGAAGTGCGTTGGATTCCTGGCGACGAGACCTATCCAGGTGTTTTGGTTTGGAGTGATTCTGAGAACTTTTAATTTTTAGCAAATTTTGGCCCCTATTCCAGATCCCGATCATTCCTTGAATATTAGGTTCCACTCACGTACATTGTGCAAGTTGAAGGAAAAATTGTCAACGAGGTATACATCTTATCAAGCTCTCTATGGGACAATATTGAACTAGATTAGAACCTCGATGAGGGAAAAAAACATTATATTTTCATGGTATGTTACCTATTATACATATTCTATGCTAAGATTTCATTCATAGCCATGAAATGGGGATGGGAAATTCAAGAGGGGATGGTCCACAACAAGTGAAAAATCACTGAGAGGATTAAGCTGATAAGCTATGATTACATTTATTACGTGATTACAATAGGTGTAATAGAGCAATAATACTATAACACGTAGACTGTTATGGATTAGCTTATAAATCCTCTGAGAGGATCACTATATGCCATCTTATGCACATATTTTTCAAGAGTTTCTAGTGCCCTTGTATGAGACTTTGTTCAATGAGGCTACCCCATGTATGTTGTAAAGAACCAAATAGGTACTTCCCTCAATCGATAACTAGGTCATGGACCATAATGGCATTTACATGAAAGCATTCAGAGAAATTAAACTTCCCCACCTATCACCTATACTTGTGACTAGCGTGATAATGCTTCAAGAAATAGATTATTAAGTCTGCACTGTTGAAAAGTCAACAAGAAATGTGCGTCTAATTTAATTTTCCCTTAATTAAATTGGACAATAAAATGTAATCTTATCTCATATTCACTTATAATAGTTAACTGAGTGTGATAAAATCAGTTAGTTTATGAATTTTGAGTTAATGGTGGTCGGTGAGGCATGCTGATTGATTCTATTAGTTATGGAGTTTGATTTGCAATTAGTGCATTAGTTTAATGCATGAGAAATCAGTTAACTCAATTTATTGAGTTACAGTTAGTTGAACTAGTTGTAACTGTTTGTTGCACTAGTGAGAGATCAAGTGAATTAAATCAGATTTAATTCACATGCAGTGATCCTCCATGCAACTGATGATTTAATATTAATAGTTGCATGCATTTCAGTTCCAGTGGAGACCGAGTTGAGAAAAGGTTAAAGGGATGTTAACTATCAGTTGTATCATTATTAGGCTGCCCGCATGTAGTAATACAACCATAGGATTGCCCATGAGAATTGCGCAGTTTTGGAAGGTTGAATTTCCTAAAGAAGAGGGATTCCATTCTACATGAATTGTGCAAGCAAGGCAGGCTGAGCAGAGGTTGAAAATTAGCTAAGTGTTGGTCGATTTTGTCTAGATCAGTGTGAGACAATTGTGAGAGTGCAGAAGACTCTTGTGAGAAGAGTGCATTGTAATTGTTTCATGATTCCTTGGTGAATATACAATAGAATATAGAGGGGTTTTGAGCAGTAAGCTTTCCCCGGTAAAATATCTGTGTTGTGGTTTTAATTTCTTCTTTCTTTACTTGTTGTGATTGGTGATCGTGTTTATTTTCCAAAATTGATTTGTAGGAGGATTCCGTATATTGATTTAGTAGATCACATGATCGGATTGAATCCATAGATATAAATATTGTTTGTATAATTTCTACATGGTATCAGAGTGCAGGAAATCACTATAGTGGAGAAGAAATTGATTTTGTGACTGAATAACATTCGAATTTGCAAAAGTATTCTTTGGTGCAACAGGCGGATCGGGATCAAGATGGATTTCAATGGCTTGAGATTGGAGTATGCACTCGAGGCCAGTTCTAATTATATTACATGGAAATATAGGATGGAGGCAGTTCTGGAGGACAATGGATTGAAAGAATTCATTTATAATGACATTCCCAAACCCACTGCAACAAATGCCGCTCTTCTTGATGCTTGGAAAAGGAAGGTTGCAAAGGTGAGGAGGATCTTACTGGAGGGAGTACAAGACCACATTGTCTCAAGTCTCCATGGAAAAGAGACTCCATATGCAATGTGGAAGGCTTAGACATATCTATTTTAGAGTAGCAATGATCAAAGAAAATTGGCACTGAAGGACAAGCTCAGGAAAATCAAAATGGAGAAAGGCGACACTATTTCGAAATATTTAACCAAGTTTGTCCAATGTCAAGATGAGCTTGGGAGTGTTGGAATTACTGTCGTGGATTATGACTTGGTGAGCCAAGCTCTTCTAGGTCTTCCCAAGAGTTGGCATATTTATCAAGACTCTATCAATGGGAGGGAGAAGTTGCCAGATTGGGAACAACTTTGGTCGGATTTGGTGCAAGAAGAATTCAGACGGAATACCAGGGATGGATCTTCATCTAAGATAGATGATGAAGAAAATGGCACCTTGGCTGGTAAGGCGAAGAAGGGGAAGGGAAACAAATCCTATTCCAAATCTGAGTCTGGAAAAGAAGGCAAGAAGTGCGACATGTCTAGAGTGAAGTGTTTTCATTGTCACGAGCATGGACATTATACCACTAATTGTCTATAAAAGAAGAAGAAAAAGAAGTATTCAGGATCTGCAGCTGGTGAGGCTTTGACCTCACAATTTGAGTTGGACTTCTCGCTCATTGCATGCATGGTGTCAAGTGTGATGGGATCAGTGTGGTACTTAGATAGTGGTGCATCTTTCCAAATGATGGGAGACAAAGAAATTTTCAGTAGCTTGGAGGAGAAGGACCTCCAGATTCCATATTGAAATGGGTGATGACGGGAGGTACAGTGCTACCGGGATTGGTACAGTTACTTTCTAGAGAGAGTCAGGTAACCCCTTCTTATTAAAATATGTCATGTATGTACCAGGCTTGAAAAATAATTTAGTTTTAGTCGCAATGTTGGAGGATATAGGTTATGATGTCATTTTCAGTGAAGGGAAAAATTTCCTTTGACACAAAGCCACAGGACAAGCCAAGAATATTGGGATTCGTGAGAAGAATCTCTACAAACTTGATGTATATGTCTATGCAACATTGATGGGTAAGGGAAACAATGTGGTGATCCGAGATGAGGGTGAGCTATGGCACAGGAGATTGGGTCATCTACACCATGGATCCTTGAAGGTCATGCAACAGATTTCTACGGGGCTTCCAAAGGGTACACTTGCGTAGATAGACAAATGCAAGGGATGTACCATGGGGAAGTATGAAAAGGTCACTTTTCATGAGAAGGAGAACCGAATGGCAGAAATCCTTGAGATCCACTTTTCATTATTGATTATTTTTCTAGAAAGTGTTGGATCTACTTCATGTAGAAGAAAGATCAGACGTTCTCAAAATTTTGTGAGTTCAAAGCAGTGGTGGAGAAATATATGGGGAAGCATGTGAAGGCTCTTAGGAGCGACATTGGTGGTGAGTACATATCCAATGAATTCAATAAATTCTATAGAAAATAATGAATTCAGAGAGATTTTATTGCGCCTCATAACCCACAATAGAATGGGGTCGCATAAATAAAGAATAGAACAATTTGCGGCACGTGCGATGTTGCATGATCAGGACCTACCATTGCATATGTGGGCAGATGCATGTGATACAGTGGTATTTATGCAAAATCGTAGTCCTCATTGAATACTTGGCATGAGTACACTAGAGGAGGCTTTTTTTGGTAGGAAACGAGATGTTTCATATTTTAAAAATTTTGGCTCATCTATCTATTGCCATGTGACCAAAGATTCCAGGAAGAATATCAAACCAACAGCTGAGATTGGGATATTTTTGGGGTACACTAATACTCTTCACAACTATCGGTTGTATTTTCCAAACAATACGATGATTGTTGTGAGACGAGATATAAAATTTGATGAGGAGAAAGCCATGCGATTGTCCCTTGAGAGGGAGCTTGATTTGCATGCAGATAAGGAAATCTTAGTTCGAAAGAATGGAGCTCAAGAGGTTGAGTAGCAACATGCATAGGATCATGGAGTGGAATAAAATAATCATGCAAAGCCATCCACCAAACATGGTAGAAGGCGCACCACGAAAGCTGATAGATTGAGACTTGATGCTATGGAACATGTAGGAGCACCTACTTCACTGCGCAGATAGAGACAATCTCTAGATAGGTTTACTAGATACATGGATCTTAAGAGAAATTGTATTTTAATAGAACCATCCTCTTTTGAGGAAGAAGTGCAACAACTAATTCGGGTTGTCGCCATGGTTGAGGAGTATGACTCCATCGTCAAGAATAGTGCATGGGAATTTTTCCCAAGACCGATCGGAAAATCAGTGGTTGGATCTAGATGGATCTATAAGGTGAAGCAGGTAGCATATGGGAGTGTGGAGAAGTACAAGGCTAGATTTGTAGCTCGAGGATTCTCGCAAGTTGAGGGGATTGACTATGAGGAGACTGGTGAGCCCTAGTATTGCACCAAGAGTGCTGCAACTCCCCAGGGCCTGCCCTACTTTACTTTATCAACCTGGGGTTCATACAAAATTGGAGGTGACAGTGCTATATACACGGCATATGCATTCTAATCATGTCATCCTCTTCCACTCTATGAAAGGGTGCTACTTCTAGGGTTTCTCGGTGAATTATGTCACACTTCAACGAAACTAAAATAAATTTCAGAAGGAAAATGACAAAAGGAAACTAAATTAAATTTCTGAAAAGAAATGGCAGAAAGTAAACTAATATAAATTTCTGAAGAGAAATGACAGAAAGGAAACTAATTTAAATTGTAGAAAGGAAACTAATTTAAACCACACTTAACTTGGCCAATCGGCTAAACATGCCTTACTTATCTTATGCTCTATCTACCATGCTTCTATCCATGCAGCTAAGCTATCCATGATTTAATTTAATTGAAAAAGTGTTGATTTTCAGCTTGGAGAAGAAAGGGCTAAAGGTTCTAATGGAGGGATGAACACATGAAACAAGGCTTAGAAGTGAAACGATGGGTTTAAACCTTACTAAAAATTTATTATAGCGCAAAAATTCTTTGGAACAGAATAATTTGAAAAGTGCGATGGCATACGGAAGTGTGATATGTGATATGTGATATCGCAATCACAATATCACAAAGTTAGAGGAGTATCGGAAGTGATGTTCGGGAGCAGGAGCGAAACGCGAAATGTGACGGGGTAGAATTTGCGAAGTACGAAATGCGACGGGGTAAAAACTGTGATTTGCAGTTTGCAATGTGGAAGAGTATGGAGAATATCACAATCGGTGCCAGGAGCGGTAAGTCTTAAAAGAAAAGGGAAAAGGTTGAGAAATGTGATTTTCAATGTGGCGGAGCACAGAGGATTATCGCAATCAACGGTTGGAGCGGTAAGTGTTAATGGGAACTGAAGAAAAGGTGCGATTTGTGATGTGCGATGCAGCAGAGTTATCGCGATCGGTGTTTGGAGTGGTAAGTCTTAAAAGAAAAATGGAAAAGGTCGCGAAGTGTGATTTGTGAAGTACAGTAGCAGGAAGTTTGAGGAGCAAGGGCAGAGGTATAATTCCAATGGTTTTTAAGTGTTTTGTGTTAAAAAGGGTAAGGAAACCATGACTAATAAAAACAAAGGAATAAGGTGGGTTGAATGGTTTAAGTGTTTTTATGAATAAAAAGGTGGGTGCGACAATGAGAATAAGCAGGAAAAAGCGGAAATGGAGGGAGTAAAAACAATGCACGGATTGTGAAGATAGAGATGGAGAATGGAGCGGGGAGGCACCATGGAGCTGCTTTGGGGTATAACCTATTAATTCATGCACGAAAAAATAGACAAAATGCATGACAAAAATAGTGAACATAAAGCATTTTTTTGTCCTGTGGGAAGGTCAAATTTGCTCGAACTCTATTGATAGAGATGAGAGGGGAAGGCTTGAACACAAATTTTGAATTTTTCCTCTACTATATTACTCTCGTAAGCAAATGAAGAACTAGAACAAAAAACTAAAAGAAAAAAATAAACAACATTGAAACTATCAAAATCAAAACTAACTAAATGACAGAAACAAAACTAGCTAAATGACAGAAAGGAAAGAATGAAAACATCAGAGAAGCTGAGGCATAGTGGGTTGGGCCCTAACTGACGAGCCCATCTCTCTGGAACTAAATCAGTAAAATGGAGTTTGTCTATTCATTTCAGGAACATAATAGCCTCGTTACATTTTTTAAAGTTTAATTACTGAGTACAATAATAAAAAGCTTAATCGCTTGCAAAAAAAGTTCTGAATGGAATGGAATCAAATCCTTCCTAGCTCTAACTCTGCTCTATTTATTCTACAGGGCAGCTACCAACAACTCCCTTGAAAATAGTGATTGAGTCCACTTCACTCCAAGTAAACATAGGTTGAGTGCACTCCTCTTTGAGTTTCTTGGCTGCCTTTGGAATTCGAATTGCTGGAGAGAATCCTTGGGGATCCTTTGGCTACCTTTGGAATTCGAATTGTTGGAGAGAATATTTAGGATCCTTTGGCTACCTTTGAGAGTTACGGAGGGTGGAGAATCCTCCTATAATTTCTACTTGTTGTCTCCTTCAAGTCTTTATGATAAAATTTTTATAAAAATGCTAATAATTCATGATTTTCTGCACTCAACCTCATATTAGGCACTCAGAGTATGTTAGCCTAATCACCACATATAATAGCATCATAAAACCAAATAATAATAAAAATGAAAGAAAAAGAGATATAATAAGGCAAAAAGGTGACTATTAACCCCTCCAAATATGTCTAATGATGGAGCTCATCAGAGACTTTCACACTGGTTGCGAGGTACTCGTCGATTAGATCTATTCTTGCACTCTCAGCGCAGATGGGGTGGAAGATACATCAGATGGATGTGAAAACTGTGTTTCTCAATGGAGTTATTGAGGAAGAAGTGTACATAGAGAAGCCAGAAGGTTTTGAGATATTTGACATTGATTCTCATATGTGTTGACTCAAGAGAGCACTGTATGGGCTGAAGCAAGCACCTCGTGCTTGGTACACTAGGATTGACAACTATTTCACTGGGTTGGGCTTCACAAAGAGTGAAATGAATGAAAACCTGTACCATATTGTGGTTGATGGTAAGATATTGATTATCATACTTTATGTTGATGATCTAATTCCGATAGGTGATGAGCAGCTCATAATTTCTTGCAAGGATGATCTTGCAAGAGAGTTTGAGATTAAGGACATGGGATGCCTTCACTATTTCCTTGGTTTGGAAATATGGCAGCGGGATGGTGAGTTATTTGTTTCTCAAGGAAAGTATGCCAAAGATATTCTGAGTAAGTTTCACATGGAGAGTTGTAAACCCATGGAGACTCATCTTCCAGGAAACTGGAGGAAGGACGATGCTACTTCATTTGAGGTAATGGATGCTACTGTTTACAGGCAGCTAGTGGGTTCACTGATGTACTTGGTGAACACTAGACCAGATATTTTCTACGTAGTTAACTAGTTGATTCAAGCTATGGTTAAGCCGACCAAGAAATTTTTGAAGGCGAGGAAGCATGTCTCGAGATATCTCAGGGGCACTACATAGTATGAATTATGGTACAGACAGACAGAGGGAGTAAAGCTTCAAGGCTTCACCGATGCAGATTGGGTAGGCAGTTTATCAGACAAAAAGAGCACATCAGGAGGGATCTTGAGCAAAGGATTGACAACAATTTCTTGGTACAACATGAAGCAACGATTTGTGGCACTCAGTTCAGCTGAGGCAGAGTACATGGCAACCAGTCAGGTTGCATATGATGCCATCTAGATGAGGAAGATTCTGGTTGGTTTGTTTGGTTCTTAGATGGATTTGACGGTGATACATTATGATAACCAAAGTTGCATTAAACTCTCGGTTAATCTAGTATTCCATGAAAGGTCCAATCACATAGACATCTGGTACCACCATCTCAGATATTGTGTTCAGAGGAACATTATGTTACTTCATTACATTCCTATGGAAGATTAGGATGCAGATATTCTGATGAAGGTGCTCGCCAAGAGAAAATTCAAATACCATAGAGGCAGGATCGGGGTAGCTGATAATACCTTTCTTGTTGAGAGGGAGTGGTGAAAATTCAACAAGAAATGTGTGTCTAATTTAATTTTCCCTTAATTAAACTGGACAATAAAATGTAATCTTATCTCATAATCACTTGTAATAGTCAACTGAGTGTGATAAACTCAGTTAGCTCATGAATTTACAATTGAGGGTGGTTTGTGAGGCATGCAGAGTGATTCTATTAGTTATGGAGTTCAAGTTTCATTTAGTGCATTAGTTTAATGCATGAGAAATTAGTTAACTCAATTTTTTTAGTTAAAGATAGTTGAACTAGTTGTAACTGTTTATTGCACTAGTGAGAGATCAAGTGAATTAAATCAGATTTAATTCACATGTAGTGATCTACCATGCAACTGATGATTTACTATTAATAGTTGAATGCATTTCAGTTCTAGTGGAGACCCATTTGAGATAAAGGTTAAAGGGATGTTAACTACCGGTTGTATCATTAGTAGGTTTCCCGCATGCAGTAAGAAAACCATAGGATTTCCCATGAGAATTGCGCAGTTTTGGAAGGATGAATTTCCTAAAGAATAGGGATTGCATCCACATGAATTGCGCAAGGCAAGCAGGCTAAGAAGAGGCTGAAAATTGGCTAAGTGTTGGTCGATTTTGTCTAGATCAGTGTGAGACAGTTGTGAGAGTGCAGGAGACTCTTGTGAGAAGAGTGAATTGTAATTGTTTCATGATTCCTTGGTGAATATACAATAGAATATGGAGGGTTTTTTAGCAGTAAGCTTTCCCAGGGAAAATATCTATTATGTGGTTTGATTTGCTTCTTTATTTACTTGGTTTGATTAGCGATTGTGTTTATTTTTTGCAATCGATTTGTAGAGGGATTCAGTATCTTGCTTTAGTAGATTGCATGATCGGATTGAATCCATTGATATCATATTTTTTGTATAATTTATACATACACAAGGGTAGGTACATATCTCTCTTGGACGAAGAAGCATCCCTAGCACCACATGCATTTCCACTTGGGAGCATATGAATTGAATGAGATGAAGAGCTCTAAGGAAAATTCCAAGGCTCTAACACTTTTCCATTTTTGGGACCTGACATTCCACAAGTATGGTCCAAGATCCATAGTCAAGGATCATTAGAGATCACACAAGTCACATGTAGGAGCATTAGTTAGATACCTAAGTAGAGGAAGAGAAGAAAAATAATGTTTTTAATTTGAAAAAAATTCATTCCAAGAATAGGGTACAATCCTACCTAAGCAAATGAGGAAAATTTCAGGAAAAGATAAAAACATCATCCAAGGTAAAAGAAGCTTAGAAAGAGAAGGGAGAACGATTCTATTCATTGAAAGCAATTATTCCATTATGTTTAGGGAAGTATTGGAGGATGGGTCAAATAATTATGCACAATTGATGGCACCAAAATTAATATTGTTTTTGGGAAATGAAAAATGGGCTTAACAATATATGGTTGTTTGGTTATTCTCAATTTATCATCAAATAAGTAAAAACTTAATAGATATGCCAAAATGTGTTTCTAAACTCTTTCTTGGAATAGGTCTAAAGTTTGAGAGTGATTTTCAAATATCTTTCTCTTATGTCTAAAGAGAAATATATAAATTGATAGCTTATCCAAAGCTATAATTTCTATGAAGCATGATTAATGAGTAATAATAGAAAATAGGAATTGGACATTTCATAATATTATCACATTCTGTTTCCTTTCTAGGTGAGGTATTTCCTTTTTCTGGTCAAAGCTTACCTTTTATCAATTTCAAATATACCAATATTTTATTTCTAGATATTAAAGTTATATTTCCAATATAAAAATTATATCTATTATCTTAATAAGCGAAAATTTCCCCTTAATTTTATTTTTTTTACAGGAAAGAGTACATTCTACTAGGCACAATCGATACTTCATAGAAATGGATTCCATTATTCAACCATTAATACAAATATTTAATAAATGCCACATGGGTCAACATGTCTCCGGAGACTCGAACCCGCGCTACTTGGGACACAAATAGTGAACCATACCACTTGAGCTAAGTTCCTTTGACAGTTTTTTCATTAATCTGATAAAGCTGAAAAAGAAAATTTTCATATATATATATATATATATATATATATATATTCTTTTTAAACTTTAAAATATCCTTAATAAACACTTTAAAAAAAATAGAAAAATATAATTATGCCAATAGGCATACCCATTTCAAATTTTAGATGTGGCCTTGCTGATTTTTTGAAAAAAATATATGTATGGTTTTAATGTCATTGGGATGGAATATCCATAGTTGTATAACACATTTAATAACGCAGATTAATTTCTCTCTCTTCATATTTTTTATTACTCTAATAATAAATTAAAAATTTTAATTATATTACTCTTAATGTTTATTATTTTGATCAGATCATTCCTTTGTTTCAAGTCGTTTCAATTGGTTTACAGGTAGGATCAAGTTGTGGTGGTTTGTTTCCAACATGCAAGAATAATTTGGATCGCGTTATAGCAGTTTATAGTACAACTTACAAAGCCTTAATTATTGGCCTTCTACAATCTCTTCAAGTTGGCATTCATGACATCAACATATACATTCGAGATCCTCTTTCATATTTGGTTTAACAATGGCACATGTACTTGTGAACTATGAAGTGTGAAGGTATTTTTTAATGTACTTCTACTAATCAATCTATTTGGATGATAGCCTCAAAATATTTAATTATCACTCAATCCTCTAGGACGAGTTCTATACAATTTCTCTATTTATACAGTGAAAACGGGCAGCGAGTGCCATGTTTTGACCATAAATTTTATGTGAGTTTACATTAGAGGAAATTTCAACCTATAAGTGGTATCCTAAGGAAAAATAATAAATAATAAATTAAGATTTATGAATTTCGGAGAGAAAACAAAAAAACTACTTTTTAAAATTGTATTTCTGGCTTATCCCCTTATAGGTTTACTTAAATTTTAAGTTTATACATTCATCAAATGCAGAATTAAATTCCACGTCCAATGAGTACCCCTTATCCATACTTTTGAGAGGACACACATTGATAAAAATTGTAGATACATTAAAAAATGTGTTAAAACACATTTTTTGAATGTATCTACATTTTTTATCAATGTGGGTCTTCTCAAAAGTATGCATAATGGGTACTTGTTGGACGTGGAATTTAATTTTGCATCTAATGAGTGTCTAAAATTGAAATTTTAGTAAACCTATAAGGAGATAAGCTAAAAAAACAATTAAAAACAATAGTTTTTCTTCTTTTCCCTGTAAAATATTTACATGTACCTCTTTTTAAATTTAAAGCATTTTGATTGGTTTACATATTATGACATTGAAATTATATGAAATTTTCATGGGCACTTTTAGGTTAAAATTTTCTCTAATGTAAATTATTTGTTATATTTTTTTCTTGATTGGGGGTTTCCTGGCCTAGGGTTTATAATCATAAGGATTATAATATTTGTCTTAGGGTTTATAATATTGGTTTTTATAATCGTAACATTTTATAATATTAATATATTAGTCTTAGAGCTTTTATTCCTAGGGTTTATAATATTGATCTTAAGGTTTATAAAATGAATATTAGGGTTTATAATATTTATCCTAGTGTTTGTATATCAAAATTATGGTTTAATATATTAATCTTAAGCTTTATAATATTTATCATAGTGTTACACGTCATTTTGTAACCATTAAGAAAATGACCTCTAATCCATATCTCTAGCTATTTGATGAAGTGTTCCAAAGTAATCCCCTACAATTTTGGAATCAAAACAATCCCAATGACAACAAGCATCCTGCGTTATCTTGCTTAAAAACCTATTTTCAAGCATTGTCGCACTTTTCCTAGTCACTACCTACGCAAACACAGTTTCAGTCATTACTCCCTGTGTAGAAGGTTACTCTGTTCTCCATTAAAAGTTGTGACAACCTATTAACGTAGGTAAAAATAAAAATCAATTTATAGAAGCCTTGTTGGGGGAATATTTCCCAAATAGAAGGCCTCAAGCTCCTACCTTCTTAGGCCTCATCCCTTGACATATGGATCAAAATCCATCTCTTTGTCCCTCTCTTTATGGATCTCATCCCTTGAGAAGAGGATCTCAAACCTCTTCCTCTCGGCCTATAAATTCAATAGAGACCAAAGGAAACGGGTGTACTTTTTTGTGTAAACTTATATTGTCAAATTGAGGCTGGAAGATTTTCACTTAAGGGAGGATTGGGCATTATTGGGAAGAGGTTTGCAACATCAAGGCTAAGGTTATATTTCTCTTTTTCGTTTAGATATAATACAAAAAAGTGTTTCTTTCTCACTATATTTTTCAATGAAGCTTATGTATGTTGTTTTTACTTCCATTTTTCCATTGATAATGATATTAGGTACTATCTCCTTAATCACTAGTATATGTTTTATTGAGACATTTATATGTCATATGCCTTTGATCCTTTGATATTATTGTGTTTGCAGGTCTGGATTCTGAGCATTAGGAAGCTACATCAAACCATAGTGAGGATCTTCATTAGACATTTCATTTGAAAGGTATGGATTTCATATTCCAATAATTTTTCTTATGATTCAATAAAGATGAATCTAAGGAAATATTTACCACTTTTGTTTGTTTGTTACTAGATTTGACCATTAAATCTAGGGAAATCTTGTGTTGTCCATAAGACAATATTTGTTCGCTTAATATATAGGGCTTATGATATTAATCTTAAGGTTTATAATCCTAGGGTTTAATATTAATATTAATATAAAGTTTATTAGATTAATATATAATATTAATCTAAGGTTTATTATATTAGTATATAATATTAATCTATGGTTTAATATGAATCTTTGGGTTTGTAATCATAGGCTTTAATATATTAAACTTAGGGTTTATAGTTTTAGATTTTATAATATTGAGTTTTATAATGTTAGGGTTTATAACCTTTGGTTTAATATTAGGGTTTAATATTGGGACATTTGAACGGTATAGAAATTTATTCAACATATCATTATGACAAAAATTGTCTTAATGTGACAATCAGTCGGATAGTCATTATTGCAATGTTACATTACATTGCAATTTATTCAACGTCGCATTTTGAAATTACAAAATTGGGTTTTAATATTAGGGTCTATAATATTGGGTTTATAATATTAGGGTTTAATATTGTAGTTTAATGTTATAGTTTATAATATTAGTCGTAGGGTTTATAATCCCAGGGCTTACAAGGTTAATCATACAATTTATAATATTAATCTTAGGGTAAATACTATTAATCCTAAGATTTGTTTAATATTAATCTTAAGATTTGTAATATTAATCCTAGGGTTTAATATATTAAACTTAGTGCTTAATATATTAATTTTAGGGTTTATAATATTAAGTTTTATAATCCTAGGTTTCAATATATTATACTTAGGTTTTAATATATTAATATTAAGATTTATAATATTTGGTTTAATATTGTGACATTGGAATGGTACGAAAATATATCTAACGTCACAATGTGACAATCATTGTCACAATATTACATTACATTGCAATTTATTGAATGCCCCATTATGAACTTTTAAAAATAGGGTTCAATATTAATCTTATGGTTTATAATATTAATCTTGGGGTTTATAATATTAATCTTAGGGTTTGTAATATTAATCCTCGAGTTTAATATTAACTAAAGGGTTTATAATTATATGGTTTATAATAATAATCCTTGGTTGATATTATTAATCTTAGGAATTATAATCATAGGGTTAATATATTAAACTTAGGGTTTATTATATTAAATTTATGCTTTAAAGACTTAGGTTTTATAATATCAATCTTAGGATTTATAATATTGAGTTTTATAATGTTATGGTTTATAACATTTGGTTTAATATTAGGGTTTAATATTCTGATGTTTGAATGGTACAAAAATCTGTGCAACATTGCATTGTGAAAATCATTGTCTCAATGGAACAATCAATATGACAATAATTGTCGCAATGTTACATTCCAATTTTTTCAATGTCGCGTTGTGACATCACAAAAATGGGCTTTAATTTTAGGGTTTATAATATTGGGTTTATGATATTAATGTTTAATAATAGGTTTAAAATATTAGGGTTTAGAGTATTAATCCTAGGGTTTATAATATTATTCATACGGTTTATAATATTAATCTTAGGGTTTATAATCAAAGATTTTCATATATTAAACTTTGTTTTAATATATTAATCTTAGATTTTATCATATTAATGTTAAGATTTAATATATTAAAATTAGGGTTTATAATATGGGGTTTTATAATGCTAGAGTTTATAACATTTGGAAAATAATGTTAGGGTTTAATATTGCGACGTTTGAAAGGTACAAAAATATATCCATTATTACATTGTGACAAACATTGTCTCAATGAGACAATCGATCTCACAATAATTGTCACATGTTACGTTACATTGCAATTTATTCAATGTTGCATTGTGACATACACAATTGGGGTTTAATATTAGGGTTTATAATATTGGGTTTATGATATTAGGGTTTAAAGTATGTTTATAATATTAGGGTTTATTGTATTAATTCTAGGGTTTATAATATTATTCATACATTTTATAATATTAATTTTAAGGTTTTTATTCCTATGTTTTACTATATTAAACTTAGGGTTTAATTTATTAATCCTAGGGTTTATAATATTAATCCTAGTTTTTGTGATATTAATTTTAGGGTTTATAATATTAGCATTAGAGTTTAATAATAATATTAAGGTCTATAATATTAATCTCGAGGTTTACAATCCTAGGTTTTATAATCATATGGTTTATAATATTTATCCTAGGGTTTAATATCTTATTAATGCTAACATTGTGAAAATTATTGCCACAATGTTGATAACTATGAAGTTTATAGTATTTATTCTATAATTTATAATACTAATATTAGCATTTATAATCTAAATATATGGTTTATAATTCTAGGGTTTAATTTTAATCATAGACTTTAATATATTAAATTTAGAGTTTGTTATATTTTTATTAGGGTTTATAATATTAATCTTAAGTATATAATATTAATATTAAGGTTTATAATATTAATTCTAATGTTTATAATCTTAAAGTTTTTAATATTGATCTTATAACTTATAATATTAATCTTAAGATTTATAATTATAATCATATATATTATAGTTATGATATAACAATATTAATTATTATAATTATTATTGTAATTGTAATATAATAATATTAAATTTTAAGAATTTATATTATTATTATATTATAATTAAGAATATAAAATCTAATAGATATGATAATATATTAAAGTTTGTAATATTAATCTCACGATTTTTTGTATTAAATTTTAAAACTAATATAATAATAATAATAAGAAACAGTAATAATATTTTATTATATATTACACATGTATATTAATTATTTACTAATATAATTGTGTATCTAATTGATATATCACATTTATTAATTAATTAATGTAATTATGCTAATTTTATAATATTTTTAAATTATATATATATATATATATATATATATATATATATATATATATATATATATATAAACCAAAAAAACAAATTAATTAGATTAAGGTTTTATTGATGATTTGTTCATACTAATTTTATATTTAAATCTATACAATTTAATCTTTCCAAATTATTTTATTAATAGTAATTTAATTATATAAATTAAATAACTCGAATCAAAATTTGAAACCATAAACCATAGAGTTGAATTTCTATAAATTAAAATATAAACCATAAATTGAGTTTACACAAATTCAAAACTTTAAATTTTAAAATTGAAAGTGAGATAAATGCATGATTGGAAATGATAATATATTAAAGTTTATAATATTAATCTCACGATTTTTTTTAATAAATTCTAAAATTAATATAATAATAATAATAAACTATAATAATATTTTATTATATATTAGACATGTATATTAATTATTTGCTAATGTAAATGTAATTGTGTATGTAATTGATATATCATATTTATTAATTAATTAATGTAATTATGCTAATTTTATAATATTTTCAAATTATATATATATATATAGATTCCATTTTAAAAGAAAAAAAAATAACTCTTTACCACTTTAGTACTAATTTTTAATTTTTTTAGACATTTGAAATTTGATATCTATAACTTGGATTTACGAAATTTATGTCCATGATTTTTAGGAGAAAAAAACAAATTAATTAGATTTAGGCTTTGTGGATGATTTATTCATACTAATTTTATGTTTAAATATATACAATTTAATCTTTCCAAATTATTTTATTAATAGTAATTTAATTTTTATAGAATTTTGGCTTATGTGATCCATCGTAAAATTATGAAGATTTTTTTCGATAATAATCACATACAAATGAACATTGTCGACGCGTTTCGAACCAACCAGTGTGGTTCATCATCAGAACTAGGTTAATTATATAAATTAAATAACTCAATTCAAACTTTGAAATTATTTCATTATAGTTGTTTAATTATATAACTTATAGAGTTGAATTTCTCTAAATTAAAATATAAACCATAAATTGAGTTTACACAAAATCAAAAGTTTAAATTTTAAAATTGAAAGTGAGATAAATGCATGATTAGAAAACTTGTAATCATGAATATAGACATTTTATAGAAAATTCTACTTTGTGACACAGTTGAAAATGTATCTCAATAGTGTCAGTTGACATAATAGAGGCGTATGAAAAACCTGACACCCCTCTCTCCATTGCGGTGACCTCGTTATGCTTAACTATGTCCTCGCCTTTCGCTTTCAGAAGTGGCCTTGATTTTGCAGCATTTCGTTCTCGACTAGGACCATTGTTCTTCTCTGCATTCAATTTCCAACTAAGTGCGTTGCTCACCGCCGAATGAAGGCTGCACCATCACCACCCTTGTAATTTTTAGAGGGTTCGAGACGCTGCCCTTCACAATCACATGATGCACGATGTTTCCGCTGGAGTTGTCGCCCACAAGAAACACTCTGGAGAATTTTCCGTGGTTATCCTGATATTTGCAGTTATCAGGTCTGATCACATACGAAGTTAGTAATGTTTAAATGTATTCATATGCATTACTAAGTTACAAGCAGACAACTGGTTGTATGATTTTCTTTGTATGGAGAAAGAAATGTGTAGAGTTTCGTGAAGAGAAATTTGATGTATAAGTCGGGAATGTGTTGTGTTGTGTTCACGTGCGCATGATGAGCATAGGCAGACAGTTGCAGCTGCTTCATATTGACATTATTTAAACACTGCATGTGATTTCCATGTTGCACACACTGCGAACCGACTGGTGATATTCAAGTTGCTAAAGGGTAGGAGGACGAGGTGGATTTTCAAATGGCCAACCGTATAAAGGACCTCCCTCTCATTTCGATTGTTGTTGTTTCTCTTCGTCGCTTTGGAGTGGAGCCACGAGAGGGCAGTGAGAAATCGTCGTAGGCAGTAGTGAGGCCTCAGATGGACCAATTGTACAGTTTTCCAACATTAAATCGTTGGATGCAAATGCAAGAAATTCAGCATCACCTATCTGATTCACCTACAACATTGAAGCGCTTGACTGAAGAAAATCAGCAAAGGAGGGACGAGAAACGGATTACAGTGAAACGACCTAGCGATTCTGAGCATAATGCTGAGTCAGATGAAGATGATGAAGTACATGGAATCCTTGGAATGCCTGTTGCAAAGTCTGTTTTTGATGTGGATTCCAAGAGTTCTCATACCTCTTCAACTATTGCAGAGGATGTTTAAGAGACTAGAAATTTCAACACAGACAAAACTCCTTATTGTTTGACTGGGAGAAAGAGGGGCCATATGAGGAGGCTGTAGAAAGGCTGATAGTGGAAGGCAAATTACTTGATGCCTTGGCATTTCTATATCATTGTTTACGTGCAGATGGAGCTTCAGACCGTTTGTTACAATTGCTAATTGAGCGAGGAGAGGAGGGCCATTTAAATTCTGGTAAACTCCATAGTTATGGAGCATATCGCAACCTTTGGAGTGATAGCTGGGAGATCACAAAAGGCTTGTTGCCACCCTAGCTATAAAGTATTTGCACTGTTGGGAATTAGATGCGGCTATGGACATTCTCACAATGTGCAGTTGTCAATTAGTTCAAGATGATCTGCTCAGGTCTGAGGTATTGCGAATGAAGCAAGCATTGCGGAAATATAATCATATTCTGTGTGCAGATGGCCAATTTGGTAGCAAGCACGAGGTTGAAGCTGATTGAAAGCATATCCAGAAGGTTTGGCACTTCAGTTGGCAACGAAGGATGTAGCTGCAACAACATTAGAAGTGGCTGAAAGTGCTGGTTTATCAATAGAATTACGACGAGAATTATAGGGACGTCAGTCTGTGAAGCTTTTGACAGCAGATCTGATCAGTGGTGGAGGTCCAGCAAAAGCTTCTAGATTTCTTTCTTCATTGCATGAACCAGAGGATGTTCTGTTAGTTGCTATGGGTGCTACACAACAGCTACCAAATATTCAATTAGAATAATTGTTGGCAAGTGGGAACATTATCAGAAGCAAACATTACCTGATTAAACAAGTTGGCCTTGGGGTTTTGGTGTCTTTGCCATGGCAACAACGATGTTCTGCTTTGCATGAATACAACTTGAGTGGGCCCAATAGTTAAGAGCATGTGTTTCTTTTTAAGAGGTCACAGGTTCAAAACTAAATGAGGTAACTAAAAGAGGTAGAGTATGTATGCCTTAGTAGACCTAGCACTCAAATCGCTACCTTGCAACAATTTTTAAATGGATTTCCTTCTTGAGAGATAATCATTTGATAATTACATACGTTGCTAAAGCAATTACTATCACTGCTTATCCTTAGACTGAACTGCACCCATTGATGACCCCAGTAACAAGCATACCCATGCTAGAACGTTGTTGAATGAGTTTCCTTCTTAAGGGATAATCATTTGATTCTTACATACGTTGCAAAAGAAATTATTGTCACTGCTTATCCTTACATTGGCGCTCATTTATGGCCTCGGTAACAAGCATCTTATCCTTAGACTGAACTGCACCCATTGATGACCCCAGTAACAAGCATAGCCATGCTAGAACGTTGTTGAATGAGTTTCCTTCTTAAGGGATAATCATTTGATTCTTACATACGTTGCAAAAGAAATTATTGTCACTGCTTATCCTTACACTGGCGCTCATTTATGGCCCCGGTAACAAGCATCGCCCTTGCAACAATTTATAACATGATTAAATAAGACATATTACAAACATTTTAGGAAAAAAAACTTATAAATATAATTATTTTATAATATTTTTCTTATGATTTCATAATACCATCTTATACTGCATATATCTTTTTAGTTATTTCTTATACCTAAATAAAATGTATATTATCTTTGACTTCAAGATTTTGTGATTCATTATGTTTTTTAAATATTTTTTTTGGATTAATCACAATGATGTGGTCCATTATGAGAATGAAAATGTGGTTTATCATTAGAATCAATTTAAAAATGTATATTCTAAATTGAGAAAAACTCTAAATTAAATATTAACTTGGTTCAATAATTTACTATGGTAAGTTTATTTTATATTAAGAGAAACTATGCAAAACATTTAATGTCTTGAAATAAGAAGACATTTCAAGACATTCTTAAAATGTGTATTTATTTTAAAATAGTCTCTAAGCTTTTTTAATTGCCACATAAACTTACAAAATAGTTTCATGGGTTGGCTTTTGAAGGAATGCATCCATCTTTTGTGGAGACACATTCATTAATAATGTGTATATTTCTAAGATTACAAATTTCTCCATCTATGAATAAAAAAAGAAGCTTTGTGGCTTTTTTAGTGTTTCAAAATTTAGAAGTGTATTTTTTTTTAAAGAAGAATAAGGTGCATTTTAACAAGTGAAGTTGTGCATTTGAGGAGGAAAGTTGATACTCATGTCATTACTTATTTTCAAAAATGGTATAAATATTTCATTTTATATTCCTTTGAATTAGATAAGTTCATCTATCCCTATGCTATGTTAATATTTCTTGAATTATTAAAAAAATGAGAAAAATATTAGAATATGTTTTATTTTTATTTAATTTCAACTCATAATTTATATTGTCCTGGAGCCAATTCATGAACAAAACACACAAAAAATACAATTATTAATTTAAAAAATACCCAACCTTAACCCTTAAACATTAATTGGAGATGTAAAGATCAAGATAGACTTTGGGATTGAAACATAAAGAAACTTAAATGACTTTCATAGAAGCACTACTAAGTATCACAACTTTTCTTTAGCATTATATTATTTGAGACCATTATATAAGTGGGCTTCTTGTATCATTCAACTTCGTGTGTCATCGGACTTACAATCTTAATGTAGTATCAAGTACATGAAACTGAATGATGCCATATGTTAAAAGTATCATTCACCTTACTTCATATTAAAAATATTTCAATTAAGTATTTTGCATCAATTAAGTGCTTATTGCCTATCCAAAATCATATCATGATAAAAATACTCAGGGATTCCTTAAATTGCATCAAAGGACGAATTACCATTTCAATTCATTTAGGTTTTTGAGCACCCTATGAAATGTATGTTTCTCAATTTCCTTTTTTCTCCCCCATCCAAACAACTTCTCATCGTAATCAGAGAATCTGGTAGGATATCACAATGGTGTCTTCTCAAAGATTGCTTTAGTTTAATTATGAGTTTGGTGATAGAAATCTAATATATTGCAGATTCTATAATGCAGTTTTACCCACTCCGAAAACTTTACTTTACCAATAATTTAATCTCTATTTTCTCATATCTTCCATTTCCACATCCGTGTTTCTTACAATGCTACCTTTATATCACCTTACATTCATCTACACTTCTATCGAAGTATCTTCACACCCTTTTAGTATAAATACTAATAATAGAAATCCTGATCTATAAAATTACGGGCGTCCATAGAGATTTCAGAATTATCACACGTGACACCTTCAGTGGCCAACTCCAAGTATTAAGGATCTCATAGGACCGTTGAAATGAAATCCCAACGGCTTCCATTAATTAGTATAACAATGACGTTTTAGTTCAAAGTCAAACTTTCACTTAGGCGCAAATGGCAGCTGCAGCTCCAACTGCTGGACAAGTCTTATAAAACTATGGAGGACGGGTATTATAAAACCATGGATATATTGTATAATATTTTCAGCGTTCCTGGATCTGCCCGTCGATATTCAAATCAGTAAACTGTGGGCCTCGATGGCTGCGTAGGGTGAATCAAATGGCGGACCTCTTTGTTGTGCCCACGTGAATACTGTTTTTTTTGTTAAAAGTGTCATTCGTGTTTTCCCTTGTCCGCCACCTTGCACAACAATGGATAAGAGTGACCATGATCTCAATTTTTAAATAATTTTTCCATAAATTAAAGTTCTGTTTTATGTAAGTTTAAAAGATTTTTTTTATGACACCAGTTGTTTAAAAAAAATTATTATTTAAATTTTTCATTAAAGAAGAAATTTTAATTTTTTATAAAATAGATAAATAATTTATTAAAAATGAATTGAATTCGTCTACCGTATATTATTAAATAATAATTTTTATTTAAATTTTTCATTAAAGAAGAAATTTTAAATTTTGATAAAATAGATAAATAATTTATTAAAAATGAATTGAATTTCTCTACCGTATACATTATGTAAGAGATATTAACTAATGCAATTGATTTGCAGAACCTAAAATACCATTAGAGAAGTAGATTATGTAGATGGTGTTGAGGGTTAGCATTATGGCGGGTCAAAATCAAATAAAACATAAACAAGAGCTGCATGCAGCCGGTAGTCCCTGCCGGTAACATACAGATCTCTTAATATTTGCATCACAAGTTGGGAATGGGTCCTGCCATCATTGCTTTTGAAAATTTAATATGCATTTTATGTAATCTATATTTCACCATACCTGGAATTACTGCTCATAATGACAACACTTAACCTCGGTTTCTGATAGGAGGGCTGGAAAGACAAATAGGACTTTAAAGCAGGAAATCAGTCAGCTAGAACATTGGGTATCAATCAATAGTTCTAGAACGTTGTCAATATACTACTATACAGAGGATGATCACGTATCAACTCAGGTCCTCGTCTTACCCGGAAGGAACTTCCTTCTAGAAGCATTTTGTTATTGTCATTGGAGTGTCTCAAGATAGTAACACACTCTACTTAAGAGCGCTACTCTATAGATAGTTTACTACTCTATTTACCAGAACACTCTGCTGAGGAGGGTTACTCCTATGAAAGGTAAAGTAAGGTCCTGCCCCTTCTCACAAGGCTTTTTTCACCAATGGGGCTGTTCTTACCCTCTAATTTGTCATTTAGGGAAATAAATAGGAGGGTTGTTCACGTTATCCCAGTTCTTGGCTATCGTTTTATTTCATTGGCAGCTACCTCTTTCAATGAATACGTAGAAGATATGATATTTTATAATTTTTTTGTTCATCGTAAAATGTTTATATTTTTTCATTAAATGTTTTCCCATATTTATAAATCATATATATATATATATATATATACAATGTTGAAAAGTCGAATACAACAGAGAGATTGACTGTTTACCATAAATTCAAAAGTCGAATACAAGTGAGGGATTGACTGTTTACCATAAATTAAATTATGGCCGTTATACATAAATTTTCAGCAACGAGCAGCCCAGGGAGACTATAACAACCCGGCTATAACTACACAACTACACAACTTTGGAGAGGTGGAAAATGTTTCTTGTTTGATCTGGAAATATAGAAATCATATTTTCTTATTGTTTGATCTGGAAATTCTCTCAAAACTGGACAACAAATCGAAGGATAGGATGCTCAACACTATAATTTAGGTAAACTAGTTATTTAGAAAGTTTCAATAACAGGCTTTGACCAACTACCAAATTTTTGCAGCATCCTAACTTACAGAAACATTTTAAAGGTTTAACACATGCAGAAAAACGATAACACAATTATTACGAAGAAATACGAAGAAATGCATAGAAAATAGATCCATGACCTAATTTTAACTATGCATGGCCATGATTAACAAGCCTTCTACAATGTTATACCCACAACTATGCAAGGATAATACTAAGCCTTCTACAATGTTATACCCACAACTATGCAAGGATAATACTGCATACTGCAGTGTGTTTGACCCTTTATGTCAAAATTAACAGAGTGCAGAAAATTCCCCCAACAATAGCTCTCAAGATTAACACAGTGCAGAAAATGCTCCGAGCAATAGTTTTCAAGGGTAGACAATTTTTTTGAAGTGCATTAAAAAGCATAAAAATAAGGTAAGCATGACTCCCTAACATCTCTAAAGGTTGCAGCTTCTCATTAACCTAAACCCCTCTTGAAAATTAGAAAGAACAAAGAATATGTTTTTGCACAACCCAATCTTGAAAATTAGAAAGAGCAAAGAATATGTTTCTGCATTTTATCTTGCTGTTTATAAATATTTTATATATCTATATTTTGTATTTAAAAAATATCTTTTGAAAATTAGAAAGAGCAAAGAATATGCTTCTCCATTTTATCTTACGGTTTAAAAATGTTTTATATATCTATATTTTGGATTTAAAAAATATCTATGTTTCTGCATTTTGTCTGGTTGTTTATAAATATTTTATAGAATTAGAATGAAAAAATAATATCCTTCTGCATTTTTTCATGTTGTTTATATATATATAGTGTTGTTGGTTTCCTTCTTACATTGCATGATGTCATAATGCCATAAAGATGTACTAAATCTTGAAATTTACAAGCCACAAACACTATAATGATGGCACATGCAAAATATTAAATATTTTCTTCAAAAGATTCAGAGAATATTTGTAGGTTTCATTGTTAGTGACTGATTATTCTTCGCTCTTTTGCTTTCATCCAAAAGAAAATTTACAGGAACAGACACTTGAATAGAAACTAAAAACTAGAACTTATGGTGAAACAAAGAAAATGGATAGAAATTGAAACTTGAATAAGAACTGAAACTTATGGTGAAGCAAAGAAATTGGATAGAAGTGGAAACTTGCATAGGAACATAAACTTATGGTGAAATTCTTTTTTCTTGAAACTTACCATTTTCTTTATTTTTTTGGCAAGTCATTGTTTCTTAACAAACATATCCAGAACAATCTCTGTAAAAAGAGTAAAAATAATGCGCATGAATGCCTCATATTGATTCAGTAGATACGAGATAAGAGCGAATGATAGAGGTGGTTTACCGGCTTTCATTACCATATTATTGGTCCTCACTGCAAAAGAATTTCCCCTGCAAGACTCACCACCTTATGGTTTGCAAGACTCACCACCTTATGGTTTGCTCCATGAGCAAGGTAATGGGGGAGTTGAGGTGCAGGGAGAAGACAAATCATATTTTAAACATACTAGATCATATTTTAAAAATACTATTTCAGGGAGGCTCAAGCTCTGCCAAAGCAAGTGCATGCAGCTTGCCACTAAGAAGTGGGCTTCCAACTGCCAACTAAATCCCTCTACTTAGGATCAAACATAGACCAAACATTTGCATAAAAATTTCAACAAAAATTTGAAATTCTTAATAAGACCAAACTTTGGTTAAAAATAACTTGACAACTTTTTCTTAAAATATAAATTTGGATAAAATAATTTGGCCCAACTCAAATAACCTTGGGGCATGTAAGTTTGCAATAAGAGAGCAAACTCAAAACATTCCTTAAAAATATCATTACATAAATTGTCAATCCTAAACTTTGGTTAAATAGTAAAATTAAACGTTCAGTCCTTCAAGCCATGCCACTTTACCTCTTCTTGGTCATTGTGGCTCCTCGCTCCATTTCAAGCCAGATTAGAACAATTCAAAGGGACTTCCTCCAGAGAGGAAAAGCCATCAAAGGTAAATGGGCTCTGGTTGCCTAGGATAAAGTGTGCACTCCCATTTATGAAGGCGGGCTTGGCCTTAGAGATCATGATCTCCTGGGTAAGGCCATGAGGGCTAAAACATGGTGTCGTTGGCTATCTAACCCTTCCACCAATTGGGAAATGCTTTGGAAAGCCAAATATGCTCCCACAACCCCTTGGGCCTCCCTTATCAGGCTCTCGGGCAACCTTAAAGGTTCTCCCATGTGGAATAAAGCTTGGGAAAACAGAAAGCTGATTCAAGAGCACAACATCTGGGAGATAGGCAATGGTCAGTAGGCTCTATTTTGGGACGATGCATGGGAGCAGAGCCCCAGACTAGACAAAGAGATTTAAAGGCCAACAAAAGAATATTTGGAAGCGCAAAACAAAATAAGAGTAAAAGACTACTGGAAACCTACAGGAAGTTCTGAATGGAGGGACTGGGAGAATCTCAAAGACTCTCTTCCTATCCACCTCCATCATTCCATAAACTCTCTTGCTAAGGAGCTCAACAACCGACAAATTGAAACAGAAGACGATCCATACATCCTTCGTTGGGGTTCCAACCAAGCAGGGAATTTTATCATCAAAGAAGCATACAACATCCTACAAAATCCCACCTCTACTCAAGGGGACAGTAGATGGAAAAGACTATGGAGCAGGAAGCACTGGCCAAAGATCACTCTCTTTCTTTGGCTCATCACACATAGGAAAATTCTGACGTGGGATAATCTCCAAAAAAAATGTTTCAAAGGCCCCTCGGTTTGTATACTATGCCTCTCTGACTCTGAATCGACCAACCACCTCCTCAACACCTGCCCTTTTGCTTCCAACATATGGTCTTGGCTCCTGCTGGTTTTCAAAACCTTGGATCGCTCATTTGACTCCATTCATAGCACCTTGGAAAATTGGCGCCCTGCTTTCTCTAGCCATCCGCTTATCAATCTCGCTTGGAACCTTCTCCCGGGCATCATTTGTTAGGCTTTCTGGAAAGAGCAAAATTCTAGAATTTTCAGAAACCACTCGTCCAAAGAAGAACAGATTCTTACCAATATCAAGATCACTCTGAGAGAATCTACCTCCATTGCCAATCTCCCTGATTCCCCTCACCCTCCTTCCACAACTGATTGTAGAACCCTCTCTCTCCTTAATCTTCCCACCCCCCTCATTGATTCCTCTTCCCAACCAAACTCCATCAATCCCGATCCCCTGACTCTCTGGCACCCCCCTGACCAACCTTTTTTCAAGCTCAATTATGACGGGGCTGGCTTTGGCGGTGTTTTTCGCAATTCTTAGGGTTTCATCCTATGGATATACTATGGAAATCTGGGGCATACTACCAAAAATGTGGCTGAGCTCCAAGCAATGGCCAAGGGTCTGGTCATTGCCAAGCAGAACAACTATTGGCCCCTTTAGGTCGAAGGAGACTCAAATGTCGCTACCCAAGCATGGAGGAAACTTCAACAGGGTCGAAGTGTGACCAAGGTCTCTGACAGCTGACGCCTCAACCGTATACTCCTTCACATCAATTCCAGCATCATGGAAGCGAGGGGGCTTATGTTTCATGTTGTCAAAAGAAAGGCCAACAATCTGGCCGACTACATGGCCAACCAGGGGGTAACCACCCAGGCGCGTCTCGTCTCCCACGGATGGAGTGATATGGATTCACCCGAAATCAAGAAGGAATGTATGATTATCAATAGCAAGGACCTACACAAGGCAGGCATCATGTCGCAGCCGCCCGATCCTCAAAATCATCATGACACTGTACTCAATTAATGCTCTGTTGATTGCTTCGAGCGAGGGCTTTTCCTTGATCAACTCGCCTTGGCATGCTCCCATGCTTAGTCTTTAATCTCTGCATGACACCATGATAAATGTGAGTGTGCGTCACAATTGTTCTCCCGCGGCCAGCCAACCTGACCACGAGCCCTTAAATTCTCTTCACCCAGCTTCTTTTCCTCACTTCGCTCTCTGGTTCAACTTCCCTTTTGCTAAGTTTAGCTGCGGCCTCTTGACCTTCTGCTCCCCTGCATTGTTCTCCCTCTGGCCTTTTGATCCCCTGTCCTACTCTCCCCTACTGGCCCTCTTCCTTTCATGGTTTCGTTCTCCTACCATGGCCCCCCGCCGTAGGAATCCTCCTCCTCCCATCCGACGAAGCCGCTCCTCCCAGTGGGAGAACCCATCTCGTCACCCTGTCACTTGGGCAGAAACCCAAGCTTGCAATGCTGCTCGCTTTTACAGAGACAACACTCTGGCTTCGGCAAGGGAAATCATGGAGGAATTGGAAACTACAGTGGCGGCTCGACGTCGAGCCACCCCGACTGAGACTGTGGACCATGAATTCCAATGGATTCCGGACCCAGGCTTAACGAGAAGCCGGGAAAACCTCTTCACGCACGCCATTGATCTTCACTAGCATACAAAAAATCTCCTTTCTATGGCGCTCCAAGAGCATAGAAGAGTCAGGAGACAGATGGATAAGAAGATTCAGGCCCTCTCGGACAAGTTCGAGACTTATGTCAAAACGGTTCACCATTTAAGATTTGTTGACAGTTCTTCACCTCATTATGAATTTCTGAAGAAAAAATCGGGGCTTCAGCAGAGAGTCGATGATCCTAATCTCAGGGTTAAAGTCGAGACCCCTTCAAAGGGCTCTCCTATGGGTGCTGGGCCCTCTCACTGCCCCCGCTTTGACCTTGAGGAAGGGACTCCTGAACGGCCAATCAATATCGATGATTTATTCAGCGATGAAGACCCGGTGCCACCCCCCTCAGGCCTTTAACTTCTTTGTTTATTTCTTGTTAATGCCTGCTTCTCAGGATTTTTGCTGCGCTGAGCCTGCGTGCTCTTTGTCTTCATTTTTCTCTTTGTTTCCGATATCCCCTCTCAGTCTCCCTCCCCTTGTTTCAAGATCCCTGAGATTGGGTTTGATTTTGCGCTCTTTCCAGAGCTGCGGTTGTAAGCCAAGGTGGCTCTTTTTGTAACATATGTTTTATGATTAATGTGAATAGCTCCGCATGATTTATAAAAAAAAAATAGTAAAATTAAACGTTTTGTTTTGGTCAAACGATAAATTAATATCCAGTTAATGCCGGAATGATCACTATAGTCCCTTCATTTCCGTAGGAAGGGACTAATAACATGTTAATTATTTGACTAAATTTACAACCAAAATAAATCTCTTCTTTTACCAAGGGAAGAAAGCTCGCAGTGTGCATAATACTTATGCGTTCGTGGATATGTTCACCGATACTCAAATCAAGAAACCGTGGGCTCCACTGGTTGCTGAGGGTAAATCAAATGGCGGGGCTCTTTTTTGTGGCCATGTGAATACCAGCTATTGGTTCAAAGTGTATTTCAAGTTTTCATTGTCCACCACGTTGCACAATAATGGATGAGCTAATAAGTCAATAATCTCATTTAAAAAAAATAAATTGAGGTTTTTTTTTTTCTTAAATATTATTCTAAATTCATATGAATTTAGAATAATAAGAGTGAGCCAATAAGTTAATAATCCCGTTAAAAAAAAATAATTGAAGTATTTTTTTCTTAAATATTATTCTAAATACATATCAAAAAAAAATTATTAGAGTGAACCAATAAGTCAATAATCCCATTTTCTTAATAAATTGAAGTTTTTCTTAATATTATTCTAAATTAATTTTAGTTTGAGGAGTTGTTTTATTTTTTACAATAAAATAAATTAAAAGTACGATATGAACTAATAAATTTATTTTAAAAAATGATTAAAAAAGAGATTTAAAAATTTATATATATTTTTTATTAAATTGAAATATAATTTATTATTAAAAATGAATTGAATTTCTTTAGGTAAGGAATTAATTAGTAAAATTGATTTGGAAAACCTAAAATACCAATAGAGAAGTAGTTTACTTTATATTTAACACGTTAAATATGTTGACGATATTTACAATCAAAATAAATTTCACTATCTAAAATAGACAAATTTTTATAGAACCAATTTTTTTCGAAGTTTCAAAGAAAAAACACAGGTTATTATATTATATAATAGGAAAAATAGTACATTGTTTGATGTTAAGTGGAATAAACACCATCAATATCTAGATCAACACATCATTTGTATGTCTAGATCAACACATCATTTGACATTCTACAAGTCTTATATACCACAATACATACAACTAAAGTTGTATTAATACGAACTCTAATCCGCATCTTGCCACCACTAAAAATGTGAAAGACATATATAAAAGTTCATATCATAAGAAAATAACAACATTGTAATATACACTAACAAACGATCCCTAAAAACTAGATGCATCAAAAATTAAATAGAAATCCAAGCATCACACACTCGAGAAGTACTTGACTTGTCGAAGCACACCATGACTATAGATGTTGTAAATGAACCTACTAGGCAATCAGTAGAGGCCCTTTTTTGAGAGAGCATCTGCGACAGAGTTGTGTTCCTTAATAATATGTTCAATATAAATACTCTGAAAATATTCCTCAAGCCAAAAATCCATTGAATCTAATTATGGAGCAGAGAGGTGGCGAGGGATGATCTATCTAGATCCATTCTATGACTACCCTTGAGTCTCTGAATATTTGAATCGATTCAATATTGATTCTTTTAGCCCATAATACAAGATTTGCTGGGAAAAAACCTCAACCTTGGTATTCAAACCATAACCACCAGCCCAATAAAACTAAAATTGTAGTACCTGTGAGACACCTATATGAACACGACATCCACATCGCCCATCTTAGGCAGCTCGATCAAAGTAACCAACCGAAAACAAAGTATTTTGAGCATTAACCCAAACTTTCCGTGGTGTACCCTTAATACAGTTTCAGATATACCATGAATAAATGTGTGAGACGCTTGCTATTATGCACTCACATTGGTGGTATCCAGAAGGAGGAAACTTATCGGTAGAGCTTATTTATATACATAATAACGCCTCTTAGTAAAGAGTGTGGATCCATTCACTAATGCAACCAATATCAAAAGGTATTTCCTCGAAGATCATGGCATTTCTACCATTCCATATGCCCTGAATAAGAAAGAGAGGAATTGATCTATGTACTCTACAGTGTGTCATCTACCATTTGAAACACATATGCAATGATGTGAAGGACCATTCAACACTTATGTTTTGATTCTACAAAAATAGGATCCAAGTGGCAGAGGAAAAAGGGAGGCAAAAGGGCATTGCATGAATAGATGGAGCACATCTTCTAAAGCATCCCTCCATAAATAACATCTTCTAGGGCCATTAAATCCTTACTTGCACAAATTTTCCAATGTGAAGATTTTGTTTTTCCAAACAAGCCATCCAAATATAGTGATCTTTAAAGGCATATTCCATTTCCATATGAATATGTACCAGCATGGATCCTCATGCACACATAGGGAGTATGTAATGTAATTGTACACTTCAAAGACAATCAATTAACCCTCATGGAGGACACCTTTGCAACATAATTTATCCTCACTATCATTTAAAACAATCCCCACCATGTTTAGATCTTGTATGTATAGATCCCATACCTTAAGGTTCTCTCCAAATAGTCCAACTTCCACAACATCCTTCCAAATGGGGTATATGTGCATCAAATCATATCATGTGTGTATCTGTGATATGAAGAAAATGCCATTGTCGTGTAATATTTTTGTAACCTATGGAGGTAAAAGGTAATATCCCAACATCCCTTGGATGGGATCAATCCCAATTGGTAACTTTGAGCTTGTGCCAATTTCACATTGGATATTTTCTAAAAGCCATATGTTTGCTTTCATGAAGCTATTCCAAATTTGTGAGTCATTTCGTGTTAAGAAACACTCGACCTATACCAATCAATAAAAGGAAACCTTCTCATATATTTTTCTTTTATAATTTATTTCCATATACCATTGCCAGAAACTACCCTCCATAAGCCCCTAGTTAGTAAAGCCCAACCGAAAATGTTAATGTATTTTATACTCCAACCACCAAATCTCTTCATGTTTGAAATCTCCTCCAAGCAAGCTAGATGTGTTTTCTTTTCAACCATATTACCAAACCAAATGAAATTTGCAATGATGGTGTTAGTTTTTTTTCTAATTTTGCAAGATAATAATAATAATAAGTGCATCCAATAATTTCTGATGTTTTGAAGCACCAATTTCACTAGGGTACATATGCCTCTAATAGATAGCCACCTGTGAACTAACCGAGATAGAAAACACTCAAAATTTTTAATGATCCATTACCAATCCCTGAGATGATATCTATTAGGCTTCAACTTGAATCCAAGGTAGGTGAAACCTTCACCAAGGGTTGTTTTATTGATAGCAAAGATGTTAGCATTATGGGGTATAACGTATACCTTATCAAACACATGAATAATGAGAGATTTAAGGTTATTCATATACAAGCCAAAATCATCCCCAAAATTTGAAATGACATGAAATATTTGCTTCCTTTGGTCCAGGGAAATGTGTCCAAATAAGAGCACATCATCAAAAAACATGAAGTGTGTAACAAAGACATCTCTAGTTACATGTAGACCACATAAGACACCCTCATAATTTTCTTCCATAATTTTCCTGCTTAGCGCATTAATAACCACCATAAACAATAAGGGATAGAAAGAACAACCATGTCAAAGACGTCTCAATTCCCTGAAGAAATGTGTTGTGACACCATTAATCCATAATTTTCATAGAACCCTTTCCCATGGATGGTCCCTACATTTTGAAGCAACCAAAATAGAGAAGTGTTTTATTTTTTTAGGTTTTTAAAATTAACATAACCATATAAATTAAATGGTTGGTAAAGGTTGATAGGAATTGATTCATGACAAAGACCAAAAGAATTACGTCATGATACATCTCACATAGTTAAAAATTTCAAAAATATTATTATTATAAAAACAATAAATATATTATTTTAATATAATATAAGTTAGGTGGTGTATTCGATTTGAAGTCACGAGAAGTAAAATTAGAGTGGCACCTTATCGATAAAATTTTTGGTTATCTTCCTTTTCATCTCATTATTTGAAACATCAAAGCCATATCTATATTTTTAGATGAATTGTAGGCCTCGTGCAATGTTGAAGGAAAACCACTTAAGAAAAAGTGACAGACCACCATTCCTTACAAACTCCCAATTTAATTCCATATCTCTCACAACAAGAGGCGTAAGAAAAAATGACAGACCACCATTCCTTACAAACTCCGAATTTAATTCCATATCTCTCACAACAAGAGGCCTAATGAAATGATTCATTTCATCTTACTTTGTACATTTAGGGTTCTCTTTCAAGTAACACTTTATACCTGAAGTAAACTCCCCACGATAATTCGACTTGATCACCAAGTATTCATAAAATTATTAGCAAAATGAGTAAATTTCTTGAAAGTATTAGTCATATGTTAGAATACTATACCTAAAAATCTTTTGTGTCATCGATTAGTATAGCCATCAATTTTACAAGCTCATGGATGTTGGATGGAGAGTGTGTTTTCTCTAGAATGTATAATGCTAGAAGTTGAACCATTAATAGAAACAAATACACATTTAATACACACATCCAAGAATTGGACATATCATTCTTCATATACTCATCGAATGTAGGGATGTGTCGAGTTTCTATCCATTTCACTTATTTCATATAAACTCCAATATATTGTTCCCACTAAAAATCCAATCAGTCAAATACAAATACCATAAGAATATTACAAATGCATTAAGAATATTTACAATGATTTATCTCCTCCTACGGGGGCAACTCAATCACTGATCAAAGTAGTGTCAAATATGTGAAAACTGAGAGATCCAAGATTCAAATCCCTCGGTTGTATCACGTTACAGAGAGGAGGATAGGTCATAGATCCCCATACGTTTACAAGTAGTTACATGTCAGATTGTATCACGTTATAGAGAGGAGGACAGATCATAGATCCCCATATGTTTACAAGTAGTTACATGTCAGACGAGCTATTGGGTTCCTATAAGATAAAAAACAACGAAAAAAAAATGATTTCTCTCCAAAATGATTTTTGTTTCTTCTTAAACACATACGTATGTTTTTTTTCGTATGTAGGTTATATCCTGCTCTTGCTTTTTTCAATGCAATGGATTTTTTGAACAAGAATTCAAGGATAATCTGCATGTAGTTTGGAACATGGTCATATAATGAAAGATCTCATCTGTGAATTCCATCAACAAAAGAATAAAAAAAACTCAATTTGTGAGCATATTACCTACTTTAGTTAAGTTATTGAATTGATAGAGCTATATTTTATATAGCACCAACATATTTAGTTAGCTTATGAATCCACCATAACACATGGTGGGGGGAACCTCTCCAATTGATTAGTTATTCATGGAAGGTTGAATACGTATTATATTCATTGAACTTCAGCAAAAAGGCGGCATAATTTAAAAAACATTTTTTCAAGAATTTATAATGGATTTATAGATCAATATGAACTCTTAATGTGTGCATTCAACTATGAAAATTCCCTCGATATAAATATTCATTGTCTACCTAATATTTTAACATAAATAAATTAAAAGTTTAGAAGTCTAATTATGAAATAAACATGCGTATCAAAATCATTATTAAAAAAAAATTGCAAATGGGAAAAATTCCATGAAAATGTTTTTTTTTATAAAATATATAGTGTATTAAAAAAGATAAAGTATATTCTAAAATATAAGATTGAAAACATTGAATACAGTGTATTCTAGAATCTAAGATCAAACAAATAGCATGCGTAATCCATATATCATAAATTTTTAAAATTGAAAAGATTGTAATATCTCTTTTATCTGAATAAAATATTATATATATATAAAAAATTAATATTATAAAATATTTGAGACTTTCGTATTTTATGTTATTTTATATGGATGTGAGGTTTGGGGTTGCAATATATCTAGAGAATCATGGAGGAAGATCGAGTTGATCCAAAAGCAATTTATAGCATAAAACCTCAAGATTAAAGGTAATACTCCCTACCTTATCCTCTTGATTGAAGCTATTATTTCCCCCATTGAAAGCATGTATATGTTTATGTCACGGGGGTTTCACTAAGGAAGAAATAGAAGATCATGTGTGTTCATATTTGGGGATATATATTGAGGAAAAATGACGTAATATATTGGGGGATATATAGGGGATAAAGGTTTTTTATATTGGTAGATATAAAAAATGGAGTTCAAAATTAATAAAAAAAATATAAAGGGATATAAAAAATGTTAATAAAAAAATGGATACATATAACAGCTAGTAAAAGTATGGGTTTCTTAAATTGGGAGGACGTATTGGGTTTGTATCGGTAGGGGGTTAAATAATATGATTTTTAAAGATGTTTTCCAATATGTAGTCAAATTAAGGGTATTGTTTAGTATATCATGAACACACGTGATATGTCAGAGGTTCATTGAATAAAGCCCATGTGGTTGATGCATCTGATGTATAAGAAGAAAATCTACATTATGGAAGCCAAGAGGTTTCCCAAAAAAAATTCTAACTCTAGCCAAAAGCCCCACCTCTAGGTCAAACGTGGTTGGCATAAGGATGTCTAGTCTTGGCCCGATCATTAGTGGATAAAGGATATGATCATCTTGGAGAATAAGGATAATATTAAAAATATTATTTCTTCCAAATTTAAGGATAATTTGTGGGATGATAAGGAGCTAGACGAAAAAAAGGAAGCCATGGTATTATAAGGAGGTGATTGACCCCATTTTTCCTAACCAAAATTATCCTTTTGTATTGACTAGTGCTAAGAAGAAAATAAAAATTGGAAAAGTAATAACTAATTCTCGTGAGCTTTGTACTGAAACTAGGTGTTGGTCTATTCCTAAAACTCCTTGGGATGAAATATTTTGTCAACTTTGCAATACTAAGAGGGTTGAAGATGAAAAACATTTTCTCTTGGATTTCCCAACTCTTGCTCACATCCATTCTTATTTCCAAAATATTTGCCACATTTCCAACCTTCTTGACTTATTAAGTCAAGAAAACTATAGTGATCTCGGAATGCTTCTCTCCCTTTCTTTTAATCATAAATATAAAATTTTAAAGAATTTCAATTAATCTCTTACCTTCTTGTTGTGGTAAAACACAACCCTCCCCATTTTTGACTTGTTCACTTTAAATAATGGGGACCCTTTCTATAAAAATTTTGGCTAAACGCCTTTTAGGATTTTTATTAAGTTGACTATCCTATGATTTTATTAATTTTTTATTTTCTTTATATTCTTGTTTTGATTGCTTTGTTAAAAACATTTTTTATAAGCTTTCCATTGATACTTGTTTTGCTTATTTGGTCAACTGGTTTGTAAATTGCACTCCTTTTGAAGTCTAATCATTTACGTTGCCTGGGTTAAAAAATGCATAAAATGTACATTATTCCATTTTTGTAATTAAATTAGTTCAATAATGCATTTGTTTTAAATATTAACCTTTAGTTAGTTAGTTAGTTATTACTAATATTTTTCATTTTTTACTTATACATCCAAATCACGAAGTATCGGGATTTCATTAATTTACTCCAATTTTAAATTAAATTACTAATATCGAAAATTCAAAATGTCAAAGTGACTGTAGTTTATTTATTTATATTAATATCAAAGTGGCTGTAGTTTAGATAGGTAAATCATCTCTTAGATAATTTCACAACTTAACATCATTAAAATAAAACCAAAACAAAAAACTAATATTAAATATTAAATATTAAATTAATTAAACTAATTAAACTAATTATTATATTAAATATAATTAATTTAATTGAATTAAAATTATATATATATATATATATATATATATATATATATATATATATAACGAATTTATTACTGCATCACGAATTTCCAATGGATGCATTTCTTTAAAAAAAAACCTCGACCGCACGATATGCCGATTGCGAAATCATAATGAAACTTCATAACTCATGTGTTTGAGTTTCAAACTCATTCATACGCGAATGGTAAGTAATGGGAGTGCTAGTTTAATATTAGTAGATTGTTAGTTTAGTTTTAATTTAATATTTGATTTAATATTTAATATTTAAATAATTAATTTTAAATTAATTAAATTAATTAATATGTAGAATATAATTAATTAAATTATAATTAGTTATTAGTTAGATTAATATTAATTAATAATTAGTTTATTAAATAATTAGTTTAATTTATAATTAAACAATTAAATTAGAATTAATTATTAGATAATTAGAGTCTAATTTAGGATTAGATTTATAATTAAAAATTTTGATTTTTAGCCCAACAACAGAATTTCTAGAATTATGTTAGATTTGACTCATCAACTTTGGAGGCTCATAGATTGAGTTTTACTTGGCCAAATGAGGTCCAAGACGACTCATTAGAAAGATAAAATCAAGGAGAACATTTCTGAGGAGGTTTCACTAACATATTTAGTCATTTATTGGGTCTAAAAACAGGCAAAAGATCAAGCTATGAATTTTTAAACAAAATCAATTTTATGATTTTTATTTTCTTCATTTTTCATTTGCCCAAGCCTCTTTTAAGTGCAGATTCATTAATCAATAATATCCTTGGCCAATTAAAAGAAATCAATAGAAAGCTTGGATTTTTTTTCTCAATTATTTATTTAATTAAATTTGATGGGATTTATTTTAAATGCCAGAAATGACATCTTGATTGTTGCATATTAATTTATTTTGATTTCTTTTTGCAGGAAAACAGTAGAAGAGATATGGAGAAAATGATCTCAAATCAATGAGAATGTTCCAGCAACTAAAGATTGGAATTTTGAGCAAATAAATTGGATTGGGCAGATTTTTCTTCAAAAAACTCTCATCTCAAAAATACCTTTGAAAATATTATAAATGGCATATTGTAGAATATAAAAGGGGGGCTGCTCTCCTCTACAATTTTGGACTTCAAAAAGCACTTTTGCAATAGGAATTTAGAGTTGTAGGAGAAAGGAGAGAAAATTTCAGCTCTAAAAATTATTGAGGGTTTTTCCTTTGTATCTTGAATTATGTATGATGAGTAGAGTTTGCACTTTTGAAGCTCTAGTTTTGAAAGAAGAAATTCAAGCCATGTAAAGGACTGTTGGAGACTAGGATCAAAGAAATGGATTTAATTAAATTGGTATTTTTAATACTACTGTTTCAAATACCAGTTTTATTTTTATGATAATAAAATGTGTGTCATTTTATTCATGTTTGTGCACTTCTGTTGATATGGGTAATTTGTTTCAATATTATTATGTATGTATGCTCTTATGAATTAAACTCTGATTTCTGAGTAACTATTTACTCATAAATCTGTCTTATAAAACTGATATATTAAATAGTAATGTGTTGTGAATTAGTTCATAAATGTTGTTGATTTATTATTTTAGTTAAAAGGTCTCAATAGGATGTGTTTTGGTATTCACAAATGCCAGCTAATTGAATTACTTTGTTAGCTTGACATTAACTAAAAGCCAGACATATTTAAATCATTATCATTTAATTGTCTTGCTCTTAGTTGGGTTAAATCTATATCTACTGAATTAAGGTAGGATTAAGATTAGTTTATTTTTCATGCATTATAGAATAATTTTTCATTTAGATTAAGTTCTACATTCTTTTAAGTCCTCTTCTCATAGAGGCAAAATTTTAGTTGTGGTTTAGCTGAACCCAAATCAGCTTAAGGGTCATTCTATTGCCCAATTAGCAAGAAGAAGTGATCTGATATCCCTGTCTATTGGTATTTAAAGATACATTATAAACCAATAGCGATAGGGAAAAGGTAACTGGACCTAGTTAAACCAGTTGGAGCCACTACTCTAAATGGAAAAGGAGCTGCTTTAAGGTCCGGACCGGGTGGTTATCCCCCAATGTTGTTGCAGCGATTTTCGAGTCTTCAAAATTTTTGGCACTAGAAGGAGGGCGTGAAACTTGTTGTCTATTGGAGTCTTTTCAATTTTAACATTTTATTTAAAATCACGACGGATCCTCTTAAACTTCCAATTTGGAGTTGTATACATGGACGTGCATCTTCCAATACTCCACCCGAAGTGGTAAGACTCTTGTCTCAGGTAAAGTTTAATGGTAAGAAAAAATATTTTGCTTTTAATCATGTCTTTCAATTTATTCCAAATGTTTGAAATTGTGATTTTCAAGGAATTGATGAAGGCATTTTAAGCAGAATTTTTACTCTGAAATTCGCAGCAAAAGCTAGAAACTGGTGTAGAACTCTTCCGGTTGCCTCAATTCATAGTTGGGATCAATTTGTTACAATTTTAATTTGTAAATTTGACGGATATGATTATGAACAGGTATGCGATGAAATTGAATATCAACGAAGATTTGAAAATGAGTCTGTTAGAGATTTTAATATTCGATTTGATTTGAATTGTTTAAGATTTAAAGTTGAAGATAAACCTACGGAAGAATAATCATTATATTGGTTTGAATATATTTTCTCTCTTCCTCCTATTCCCAATCCATATGAAATTAGTTCAAGCTTTGTTCCATCCCCTTCCAACATAAATGAGAATTCCAATATAGATGTGCAAATAAATTATAATGAAGTGGTCTCACAAAACTTAGAAAATATTTCTTATCAAATGCAAGAAGGCAACAATGGCAATTTTGGAGAAAGAGCCGCCTTAAAGTCTGAAAGTTACTCTGCGGTGAATTCAGAAAATCAAATTGCAAATCATTAAGTACAAGCAGTAATAAAAGTAAATATTAACACGCAAAATTCTGTACAAATTTCTGAATTTTTTCATGATAAACAAATGTCACATTCAGAGAACCAAAGCACAATTCTTCAACAAAGCACGAGTAGACAAAAAAATGATCTAGAATCTGAAATTTATAGTGAACAGCAGGCACAGGATTTCTCGAACAGAAAAACTTTTGAATTCATTATTTCTGATTCTCATTTTTCCCTTTATTCTGATATTTTTAATGTTGGTAATTTTTCCCCTCTTGGTATTAATGATATTTCAGAAAATAAAGAGGATGATCTAAAAGAATTACCAATAAGTTTTTATCAAGATAGAGAAACAATTATTGATCATTCTTTTTCCATTAATGAACATGAATTTTTTATTCCTCCTTGTTTTGATATATTGGACGAAATCAAAAGGAATTCTAGAGGATATTGTGAAGTCGTTTATGATAATTACTCTGACATTAAGGATGTTGATTTCTGTTCTTTTTAAGAGAATCCTCATGATAAAATTCAAATAACATCTATGAATGAGGAACATTTCAATTTAGAAATTATTCCAACCAATCCTCATTCTGGAGCAGCAAATTATCTTCATGATTTTACCATTCGAGAAAACATTTCAATTTATGATTCATATCATGATCAAACTCCCATTCCTACTTATAATCATAATTCTCTTTCTAATTCACAAGTTGGAATTGGCAATTATTCAAATTATGTTATTCTAGCCAATCATTGTAAAAAAGAAATTATTTCAAAACAATCTCAATTGCGCTATAACATTAGTTGTACCAATAGTGATTTCACTTTATTTTTTCTTTCACACTTATTTTGTTCAAATGTAGATTTATTTTTTGATTCTATTTCTGATATGTTTTTTGACACTTTATGCTGGCATATTGAGCACTTTAATAGTAAACACTCAATTGATGCATTGCCCTATTGGGAAATTGAAGTTTCATATTATAATCATGAACATCAAAAACTACTAATATTTCAATTTCAATCGATGTTCATCTCTTATCAATTGCTTCTGTCTTCTCAAAGGCAGTATCAACAAGATAGTGTATTTTTACAATCCAGCCAGCAACCCAATTCAATTAATAATCTTCCATTATATCTAACATATTTCCATTCATTGTTCAATAACTTATTTGAAAAATATTTGGAAAGTTTCCCTTCAAAGAAGATTGTTAATAGCACTAACAATTTTCTCCAAGCCTTTGAATCTAAAATCGCATACCCACAATCTGGCCTGTTATTTCCTCTTTTGAACCTTTCCCAATCATTAATAGAAACCCATCCGGATTTTTATGATCCAATTGGAATTCAATTGGAAAGGACATTTCAGAAGAAGCTGATTGTAAATAAGTTGTTAACAATAACTGTAAATTCTACTTACAGATTTATTTTTCTTAGTTTAATTAGATTTGTATTACTAACATTTAAACTGTGTATATATAAAGAAATTAAAATGAGAGAGTGGTTACATTGGAAATATGACTATACTTAGTCATTTTCCTGCATATAGTTAGAATAAGAGTAGAATTAATGTAGTTTGTTTGTTTATGTAATTAATTTATTTTCAACAGTTCTACAGATATAAATAAAGTAAGAAATCAGCCCTTCTCATATCATATACATGTTCAAGAAAATATCTTCTTCTCATCAGAAAATTTCTAATTCTTGCTTCCCATTTTTAAATAAAATATTTTGCAGCAATACCTCTACCCATAACTACATCTCTGCCTATTCCAAATAATGTCTTGACTGAATTTAATTGAGTCTGCATTTGGCATCTATCACCTCAAAGCCAATTTTCTCCATTTCGAGATGTCATTAAAAGATTTTATTTTGAAATTTATTTGTCAAAAGTTTTGAGGATACAAAGCTTCATGATCTCATTGTCCCATGAAATATATGACTATCTATTATAAGCTTAATTCCAATTCAATTATTATTAGTCAGTCTCACATTTCTCTATAATCACATGAAATTCATGTTATCTTCCTCGAAATTTGTTAAAATGACCTTCAGGGTGTCCATTTTGCTGTGTGCATACATTCAAATCTGTATTGATATTCTTTCACAATGAGTGGCTTTATTCCATTCTGATTTTTAGTTTATTATCTATTGCTGCAATACGCATCACATTTATTTATTAATGGTATTATTGAACAGTCACTATAACAATACAAATTTTTCTCAGGTTAATTTGAAATGAAGCAGAGGTAATAAATTACTGTTGCAAATTAAAGGGAAGCATATTTTCATTTTCATTTTTGGTGAATTTTATGAATTTCAGATTTCCTAAACACGAATGATTGATTTCCTTTAGCTTGATTGCCCATTCCAATTTATAATAAATAATGAGATAATTTTGAACAAAGTTAGAATTTTGATAAATCCAAGGAAGAATTTGAAGATTCATGAGGTAAAATTTACAGACAATCTCCTTCCAGGTATGAATTTACAAGTTCATTTTCATTTATTCTTCATTTTCCTTATTTTATTTATGATTCTTGTCCTGTTTCATTTGCAGATTTCCATTTATTTTCGGAACTTGAAGTAGGCAGAAAACCCATTTCAAATTTGCAAGAATTTCAGAGAAATTTTATTTATGATTCATTAGAATTTGAGCATTCTTAAACTTTGCTTTCATTCATTAGAAAACCCAATAGATATTTAAAAACACTATCGGAAGATTCATATCAGAACATTTCATATCCCCGATACTGCAAAATTCATACATCTCCGATGTTCCTTTTCGTTCATTCTCCATTAGAATGACTTTACCAATATTGTGATGTTCACATAATTTTGGACCCGATATGAAATTCAAAATAACTTCATAAGAAATATCGCATCCATTCAATCGCAATAATGGTAGGGGTATAATTTTAAAAGCACCGATGTCTAAGATCCGATATGATATTAAACTTTCATAATAAATTTATCAGGTTCATTATTCATCGCATATCAGCGTATCATATTGTATTACATCTTGTACTTAAGTGTGTCGATCGCTGAAAGCCACGTCATCCATCGCATTGCCACTATCGCAAAAATCATATTGGCATTTCTGACATGACTATTGTCCTATATTCCGATATGCTGATATCGCAATCGCTTCATCGCATTTTTATCCATGGTCATGTCACTATTCCGAATCTGCAATGTGCGACGTTCGATGTGCGATGTGAGATATACGATGTGTGATATGCAAAGTATAAAGCATGATGCGACCACTCCCTGATTCTTGATATAATAATTATTCAATATCACAATCGCTCCATCTCATCGCATATATTCTCATTGCATGTTCTCATATCACAAATTTTCCGTTGCAACTTCCGATGCGATAGATTCCAATGCATGCCTCTATGCCATTAACATTTAATCAATATATGACATATCAGCAAAGGTGAAATTTTTCAGATTGAACTTTAAGCCTAGTGAAGAAACATACAATGTGAATCATCCGATAAAGCATTATGGTGTATGAAATATTTCAAAAGCAATTTTGGGTAACCACTATGGTACTAAAGCAATTGATGACAAATTTGCAACATATTTAAATCATTTTGATTTCTCATGTATTTCAGTTTTAAATAATTCCATAATTAAATATGAAATTCAAGACCTCTTTATCTTTAAATTTCATTATCTTAAATTTGGTCTTAACTCTGAACAATTTACAAAAATCGTGGAGTTTGTATGAAACTTATAATATTTTGAGAACATTCATCACTGTAAATTCCCAATCTCATTTCTGATGCATTTGTTTTAATTTTGATTCTCTTGAACACAAAGCATTCATTTTTTACATTTTACTGCTTGCTTTAGTTTAAATAGAATAAATAATGATTTTGGGTTATAAGATTTTGGTTAGTTTAACTTCTTCATGTTTTTAATGTTAACTAAAAGAAGAAGTCAGTTATTATTGGAGAAACTGATACCTTTCAGGTAAGATCAAATGCAATTATCCAATGGTAAGATTCATGTACCCACTTTCATTAATTTCCATTTCATTACTTTAGTTTCAGTTCTGTTTTTTATGTTGATATTTAAATCTGTTTTGCAGCTCCGCATAAAATCTTTCAATCATCTTCCAGACCATATTTTGAAAGTCCTATACTCTTCTCCTGGTTTTATTTCAAGAAGCAACAATAATCTTCGTTGAAACAACTACACTAGGAAGTTTCTGAACCTTTATTTTGTTTCTTTAAGCATTTCTTTTATTAGAAAAAAATTAATATGATGCTTTGAAACAAGAAGATTGACATCAGACAAAAAAATTTCATTGTGGCTAAATTTTATCATCACTACTATCTAAAGTATAAAACATTTACAACCCTGCAAGGCATAATTTATCTGAATCTCGAAATAATAAGGAATAATTACATGATTATTTTCCTTCACTTCATTTTGTTGAGACATTGGTATAAACATTCTTGTTAGAGTTTGTGTTTCAAAATTAGGATTTTCCTTTCCACTTGTAAATTTCTTCATTTTTATTTTTGATTGTTGATTTCTTTTCTCACTTTAGCTTAAGAATTATTTTCCTTTGATTTTCAGTTTTAATTTTGGTGACTCTGCCATGATTTATATAGGATGCCTTCTTATTACCTAATTATGGTCGGCATACATAGGGAATTTTTTTTTAATAGTTTACTATTAGTTTTTTCTTAAAATCTATTAATAAGGTTTATTTTTCTTATTATAAAGGTAGACATATTTAAGGAAGAGATTACAAAACAAGACAAGTTGACAAAGAATCATAAAATCTGAAAATTTTATTTTTCATCAAAATTGTAATTATTTTGAGATTTCAATATTCTATTAAGATCTTTCAAAATTCTATTGTCAATCAAGAAAAGTTATTTTTAACCAAGTAAAGACACTTTACAGCAAAGCACTTTTAACTCTGAAATTGTCATTCTGAACTCTTAAGGAGTCAATGATTCCCCCTATTCAAAAGAGTTTTATTTTTCTAGAATGTAATCCAAAAATATATTTAAACTTAAAAGATAAGAGGTCTCTTCACGAGCCTGCTTACCATGATCATAGGGGAAAATAGGCTGACATTACCAACACTGCTAAACAAACCAAGGTAATGGGTTATAATTGCAAACAATTATAATACAAGGGGTCTCATCACGAGCCAGCTTGTTCAATCCAATTATAACCAGTGAATAGAATTATCGACTATCTAGCTACCAAGCCAGGACAATGTCTTTTAAGAATTACCAAAAAATAAATAAATAAATAAACATATATAAATGGATTTATCTCTAGATCAATAATTCTTAAATAGATGGGATTCTGAATCATTCATGATTAAAAGGTAACCCTGTCGAGACTATAGATGTTTGCTGGCAGCAGTGGCTCTACCTGTGACAAATGAGTACATTTAAAAAGCTAAGTTGTAAAGTGACCCCTGCTTTATCTTTACAACTAATTAAGGGCTGATATAGAGTTATGAAATATTTTAATTTATGAGGAATTTTAAGAAAATTACAGTAAGATGATTATTGCTTTTATTCAGACTAATAAACCTAGTTAAGCATTCCAAAAATATATTTTTTTATTTATTTTAGGAAAATCTCATTCATATCAAACAGAGATAATTGGTTCTTCTCCCGTATGTCATTATTGTTGTGGTAAAACTTAACCCTCCCCATTTTTGACTTGTTCACTTCAAATAATGGGGACCCTTTCTATAAAATTTTTGGCTAAACACCTTTTAGGAATTTTATTAAGTTGATTATCCTACGATTTTACTAATTTTTCATTTTCTTTAGATTCTTGTTCTGATTTCTTTGTTAAAATAATTTTTTTATAAGCTTTCCATTTATACTTGTTTCGCTTTATTTGGTCAACTGGTTTGTAAATGGCACTATTTTTGAAGTCTAATCATTTACGTTGCCTGGGTTAAAACATGCGTAAAATGTACATTATTCCATTTTTGTAATTAAATTAGTTCAATAATGCATTTGTTTTAAATATTAACCCTTAGTTAGTTATTACTAATATTTTTTATTTTTTACTTATACAGCCAAATCACGAAACATTGAGATTTCAGTAATTTACTCCAATTTTCAAATAAATTACTAATATCGAAAATCCAAAATGTCAAAGTGGCTGTAGTTTTTTTTTTTTATTAATATCAAAGTGGCTGTAGTTTAGATAGTAAATCATCCCTTAGATAATTTCACAACTTAACATCATTAAAATAAAACCAAAACAAAAAAACTAATATTTAATATTAAATATTAAATTAATTATTATATTAAATATAATTGAATTAATTGAATTAAAATTATATATATATATATATAGAGAGAGAGAGAGAGAGAGAGAGAGAGAGAGACGAATTTATTACATCACATCGAAATATCGCATCGTGAATTTCCAATGGATGCATTTCTTTAAAAAAAAACCACGACCTCCCGATATGCCGATTGCGAAGTCATAATGAAACTTCATAACTCATGTGTTTGAGTTTTAAACTCATTCATACGAATGAGTGGTAGGTAATGGGAGTGTTAGTTTAATATTAGCAGATTGTTAGTTTAGTTTTAATTTAATATTTGATTTAATATTTAATATTTAAATAATTAATTTTAAATTAATTAATATGTAGAATATAATTAATTAAATTATAATTAGTTAGATTAATATTAATTAATAAATAATTTATTAAATAATTAATTTAGTTTAAAATTAAACAATTAAATTAGAATTAATTATTAGATAATTAGAGTATAATTTAGGATTAGATTTATAATTAAAATTCTGATTTTTAGTCCAGCAACAGGATTTCCAGAATTATGCCAGATTTGACTCATCAACTTTGGAGGCTCATAGATTAAGTTTTACTTAGCCAAATGAGGTCCAGGACGGCTCATTGGAAAGAGAAAATGAAGGAGAACATTTCTGAGGAGGTTTCACTAACATATTTAGTCATTTATTGGGTCTAAAAATAGGCAGAAGATCAAGCTCTGAATTTCTAAATCAATTTTATGAGTTTTATTTTCTTCATTTTTCATTTGCCCAAGCCTCTTCTAAGTGCTGATTCATTAATCAATAATATCCTTGACCAATTAAAAGAAATCAATAGAAAGCTTGGATTTATTTCTCAATTATTTATTTAATTAAATTTGATTGGATTTATTTTAAATGCCAGAAATGACATCTTGATTATTACATCTTAATTTATTTTGATTTCTTTTTGCAGAAAAACAGTAGAAGAGATATGGAGAAAAAGATCTCAAATCAGTGAGAATGTTCTAGCAATTAAAGATTGGAATTTTGAGCAAATAAAATTGGATTGGGCAGATTTTTATTCGAAAAAACTCTCCTCTCAAAAATACCTTTGAAAATATTATAAATGACAGATTGCATAATGTAAAAGGGGGGCTACTCTCCTCTGTAGTTTTGGACTTCAAAAAGCACTTTTGTAATAGTAATTTAGAGTTGTAGGAGAGAGGAGAGAAAATTTCAGATCTGAAAATTATTGAGGGTTTTTCTTTTGTATCTTGAATTATGTACGATGGGCAGAGTTTGCACTTTTGAAGCTCTAGTTTTGAAAGCAGAAATTCAAACAATGTAAAGGACTGTTGGAGACTAGCATCAGAGAAATGGATTTAATTAAACCGGTATTTTTAATACTATTGTTTCAAATACCAGTTTCATTTTTATGATAATAAAATGTGTGTCATTTTATTCATGTTTGTGCACTTCTGTTGATATGGGTAATTTTTTTCAATATTATTATGTATCTCTGCTCTTATGGATTAAACTCTGATTTCTGAGTAACTATTTACTCATAAATCTGTCTTATAAAACTGATTTATTAAATAGTAATGTGTTGTGAACTATTTCCACGTATTATTGTTTAATTATTGGATTACTGATTTAACAATAAATATCATTTTTGTGAATTAGTTCCTGAATGTTGTTGATTTATTATTTCAGTTAAAAGGTCTCAATAGGATGTGTTTCGGTATTCACAAATGCCAGCTAATTGAATTACTTTGTTAGCTTGACATTAACTAAAAGCCAGACATATTTAAATCCTTATCATTTAATTGTCTTGCTCTTAGTTGGGTTAGATCTATATCTACCGAATTAAGATAGGATTAAGATTAGTTTCTTTTTCTTGCATTAGAGAATAAGTTTGCATTTAGATTAAGTTCTACATTCTTTTAAGTCCTCTTCTCAAAGAGGCAAAATTTTATTTGTGGTTTGGATGAACCCAAATCAACTTAAGGGTCATTCTCTTGCCCGATCAACAATAAGAAGTGATCTTATATCCCTATCTATTGGTAGTTAAAGATACATTATAAACCAATAGTGATAGGGAAAAGGTAACTGGACTTAGTTAAACCAGTTGGAGCCACTACTCTAAATGGAAAAGGAGTTGCTTTAAGGTCCGAACCGGATGGTTATCCACCAATGTTGTTGCATCAATTTTCGAGTCTTCAACACTTCTTAAGGACTGATAGAACATATTGATGTTACTAGAAATTAACCATCATCACCACCATTAAAGATGTTTATGAATTCAAATTTTTATTTCTTTTAAATTTTTGTGTTTTATATTTAAACATCAATATAAAAAGAAATAGTGAATAAAACTATAATTTATAAAATTTAATTAAGTGAAATTATTTTTTTAATTTTATTTTTTCATGAATAAGTAAATTGTGGAAATTAAGTCTCTTGGTTTATAAGAAGTTTGAGAAGGTATTTAAAAATGTTTTAGTATTACTCAAATGGATATGATTAATGATGTTATGGAGGTGGTGGGATGATGGAAAGTCATTACCAAAAGTAATACCCATGGTAGACGTGGCTTACGAGGTTGGGGGGATCATTAAAATTCACTCATCTAAGAATTGAGCTTAATGGAATTAATCACCTCCCATTACTCCACTACAAGGGATGTTTTTGTTCCTAGAGAGTTCACGTATGGTGAGTTGATTGTCATTTTATTCTCAAACAAACTTTTTCCATCTCTACTATGGACTTTATTTCTAAGAGACCTTTCTTTGTGGCCCTCCCCATCAATATTTTCTACCCGTTCCTCTTATTATCTTCATCATTCAATGAATGGCTTCCTTCCTCTATAGGTAAATTAAAAAGGCTAATAGTTGGTTTGAAAGGCCTCAAAGCTTCTCCTCTCTACATAGTCTAAGATTCTCAGTTTTTGGTCTCTCAACACTTCATGCTTCTTCTTTCCCTCTATCACCATTACTGATCCAGGTGGCTCCAGAGACACACAGAGGACAAAGGGAGATGATGAAAGCTCAAAAATAAAAGTGTTTGGATTTCTCTCAAACCAGGTTTAATATGAATATCTCGTCATCCTGATCACAACGGTGCAAACGGTTCGTCAAAACGAGCTAATATGCGAAAGTTAGGAGCGGTCAAAGTTTTGGGTTGACTTGGTGACTTAGCAACCTTAAGGAAGGCACACATTCGACCTTTCTCGACCAATGGATTTTGACAAGCTCAGGCCAGATTCCAGGAAAATTTGTGGCCTCATTAATTTGTCTCCTATGACCTAAATTTCAGTGTTTTAAAAATGCAGAATTTTGTTTATATAGCAAAAATTTAATAAAAAAAGGGTCAGTGGGCCATGACCCACGCTGGACCCCACGGCATGGAACCAACCATATAAAAAATGGTGGGGTGGTCAGCGGTCAACCCCACCACCCCAATCAAACACCACAGATATACCGTGGGAAACGGGGCTTGAACCCGCCCGACCAGAACAGCTGACCCGCCTCCCGAGGGCCCACACAACCACCACTGCAATGTATATAATGCCACTAGCAAAGATGAGGGGCGGGCCACCGAATGAGAACTTGACCCCCCTCCAAAACGAAAACGCGCCAAATTTGTTTTTAAAATATTCAAGCAATTAAAAATTGTGCCCATTTATGGAGGGGTCGGGGTTTGACCTCCCAACCTCCCTTCAACAATTTCTAAAATTTACCACTATGCCAACGGTGGTACTTGGAATACTCTGCCCACTTTTAATACTTAAACCCTGTAACTCAAAAGTGCACCCAGGCCAAGGCAGAGCAGAGCATGGACACGGATCGAGGTAGTGATTTAATATTTGCAGTTGGAACCATTACCAGGCCTAGAAATAAGGAGTGGAACCATGATCTTGAAATTTTCCCGGGGAGGTAATTTTTGTCCATGTTAGAATATAGTCAAGGTTACAGTCATTTTTCACAATTTTTGCAGAGAACGCAATGGCGAGGTCAGATTCACCTTCTGAGTTGCAATTTTCCAATCCACCAACAGAGTAGCATCTTTGAGGAACCTAAGGGGGATCTAAAAGATTCATTTTTTCCCCAAATTTTCACTTTGTTAGAATTAAGAAATTTGACAGTATATTTTGCACTATTCACTACTACATTTGGCGGAAATTCCGACACTTGGTTCCGACGCTTTTGACCAAATGTCGGAAATTTCCCCAATTTTTTTCCATCCCGCCCGAAACCGTCGCTATACCGACGTTTATAGAAAAGTTTCGCAATACCGACACTTAGAAAAGTGTCGCCATTGCAACGTTTGGAGGAAGACATCGCACTGGAGACACTATGGCCCAACGCGTTGCTATTGCGACGACTGCAAGTGCGACACAATGTCTAAGTGTCGTAATTGCGACGTTTGGAGGCCTTCGTTGCAATAGCGACGCCTTTTCTGCTGTCGGTATAACGACACTTATATGCGCGCTAAATACACATACAAAACTTATATGCACGCTACATAAAAATGATTTTATTGTTTCGTATCCATCGCAATAGCTACATTAACGTCTGATATCACGCACGCATTCGCCCTCCGCTCTTGCAGAACAGCATTCGCCCTTAGCTCTTGCAGAACAGAATTTGCCCTCAGCATTCGCCCTCAGCGTTCACCCTCAGCTCTTGCAGAACAGCATTCACCCTCAGCTCTTGTAAAATGGTAAGTTCTTACTGCAGGCCCTTCCTCCTATAGTAGGGTTGACTCTATTTGGGTTTTTTGGTCAATTCCATTGGATTCTGTTAGGCTGTAGGGTTCTCTCTAGATGTCAAGAATCAAGATTCAATACCCTTTATTATCTTCATCACCCAATACAAGATTTAAATTTTTCCCAAAGAAACGCTTATTAATTTGGCAGCCATTATTTCTCCCTGCTTTAAAAACCCTACCTTTAAATGAAAACAAGCATTGCATTTCAACTACAAAAATCTATTAGTGTTCAAATGTACATGTGTGCTACATTAACGTCTGATATCACGCGCGCATTCACCCTCCGCTCTTGCAGAACAACATTCGCCCTCAGCATTCGCCTGAACGTGCAGCACGAATATTTGAAACGACATGCTTGCTGCGTGGCGGTTCCGCCTATCGGCTCTTGCGGAAACCGGCATTGACCTCGGCTCTTCACCAAATGGTAAGTTCTTACTGCAGGCCCTTCCTCCTGTAGTAGGGTTGACCCTACGGCCTAACCAAATAGCTCCTTCGAAGAAGCTTTTCATCGTCTTGGTGGATATGCGAGCAAACAATTGTAGTTGTCATTCGTGCTCCAATATATTAATATAATTTTTACATTGAACTGAAGAAAGGGAAACAAGAAAATGCTAGCCATCATACAATGCTTTGACATAAGAGTTTTGAGTGACATACTTGAAAAAAGAACTCATCGATTGATATTTATAATCATTTGAGTTATTCAAGTTAAACACAATGTCAAGAATCAAGATTCAATACCCTCTATTATCTTCATCACCCAATACAAGATTTAAATTTTTCCCAAAGAAACGCTTATTAAATTAGCAGCCATTATTTCTCCCTGCTTTAAAAACCCTACATTTAAATGAAAACAAGCATTGCATTTCAACTACAAAAATATATTAGTGTTCAAATGTACATGTATGCATCACTTGTGTAGGGTATTCCTTTTCCACTTTCACATTATCCAAGAATGTGTGCAGTATAGTTCATATTTTTTGTGATTTAGATTATCTTGAAAAAGGAAAGGTAAATTATTTCGCATGGAAAAAGAAGGTTTTCCCTTTTTACTACTGGAAATGGTACAACAAAGTTCCATTTCTACCCGAAACTCCTATGAAACAGGAACCAAATAAAGGCCATGTCCTCGATGGACATCATTTGGCTTTGAAAATGGCCATTGCACCGTGTTGTTTCTTATATTACATCACGATAGTTTCTTAGGTCATTTCTTGTTTCTTGAGATGAAAAACAATCAAAGAAATTGTGAAGATCCTTTCAAGAAATAAATGACCATTTCTCAATCATGTCTCAACTATTTTTTATTTTATTCAGTGGTTGCTTACTTTGAGAGAAATTTGACACTTTTATAAGGAATATAACATAAAAACACAAAATGGGAAGGAATTTATGATGTAGATGACCTTTAGTTGTTGTCAATTAAGAATTGATAATACACGATGCATGTTCTGCACTACAAACTAGATTCCTTCCTGGAGTTAGGACACAGAGTATTGAATCAAAGTTGTAGTTTCTAACTTCTTGTATTGGTTCATCAATCTTGAAATTCGGACATTGCATGTCTTCATTGCTTCATGTTTGAATAATTTGCATCATATCGTACAATAGGAAATTAGGAATTATGATTATTATTACTTTATGGATCTGCTAAGTTACTTTTAAGTTTGCATGGTTTAGTGTGAAATTATTCTAGTCCCCAAACACATATAATCAAGGAATTATAACGTGATTTCAAACATTAAATATCAACAAAATTGTTTAAAGGATATTGAAAGGAAAAAGGTGATGGAAGATAGAAAGTGCCTTACTTAAATGCTGTAAGGATTTTTCAATAGTTGCTCCAAAAGATTCACTTCAAGGCCCTTCAAGATCGTCTCCAACAATGCTATACCATCAGCTTCAACAATGTTGCTCCAAAAATATCCTCAAGGTCTTCACAACAAGTTTACTAGAAGTTGCTCCAACAATATATTCAATAAGGTCTTCATTGTCAACTCGTCTCTTGTTTGAGTGCCTTAATGTGCAATGACATGTTTCCAGGACTGAATTCAATGCAAGGCATATTTGAAACTCTAACTCTGTCTTCCGGTGTCTTATTAGAAATTATTTCAGTTTTCATTTTGTGTTTTCAAGTTAGATATTGTTTTCAAGTTTTTACATTTATAATTTATTGCAATGTGGCAGACTGATCAGAGCAGTGCAGGAACAACCCCGAGACGGGATGATCGCGGAAAGAGGCCAGCGGAAGAACATGTAAAGTGCCAGCATTGCTCTATCTTAAGGTATTTTAGTTATTTACATAATTGAAATAATATTAATTTTGTTCAAATATGCAGACACCTAGCCATGGTACGCTTGATGATTCCCTCTTTGAGGAAGAGCTTTCTTCATCCCTATCTCCAGTGTTCTTGTTGCAAAAAAAGGCATGAGATGCAAGGTCGGAATTTAATGCTTTGATAGACGCGCCTCAAACACCTGAAATAGAAGAGAGGATACAACATCTTATGAGGCAGCTAAATAGATATCAGGTAATAATAAAAATTCAAAAGGATATTTTTTTTGTTCTGCATGAGATGAATTGTGATAGTTTGATTTTTAATTTTTACATTGATTAAACTAACAAAAAGTTCTTTTGTATGTAGCGTTTTCTGGCATTTGCTGAACCCGGTGTTGGTGGTAGTGGGACACAAGGGCAAGAGATTGCCCAACAACCCTCTCGTACACCTTCTACTCCTTTAGGTACTAGCCAAGAAACACACCCTGCCCAAGCTGACACCCAGCCAACTGCTGAACGTGTTGGCAATGATGAGGCTGATATGGCCAACTACATTATTGCGTTTCCTGGAGCTACACGTGTCAGCTCCACAGGGACCATTAATGGCACGTTGTTGGTGAACGATGAGGGTGTCCCTATAAAGCATGTACAACTCCCAGTTAAATTTTAATATTTTAACTATTTCATGTACTTTATCTAAAACATATTTATCATGATTTTTATTTTTAAATTAATGATAATATCTTTCTTTTTTTTTGGTTTTATTCTGTGTAGGAAACAATGAGTTCTACAGGATTCTGGAGAGCCATACGTTGGTAATTTTTGGCCCAACCATACGTACAGGGTGGAATTCCCAGAATTCCAACCTGAAAAAAGAACTTCTAGATTATCTAGAAGCCCTTTTTGGGGTCGGCACATTTGACAGAACAACGGTGGCTCGGGTAGCTGACAAATATTTGAAATATACCAGGGACACCTATAGGACGCAATTGCAATTTAACCCTAGATATGAGCGTCCTCTCGCAGTTTCAGAGAGTGAGTGGAGAGCACTCATCCATGACGGAAAAGAGAAAAGGGCAAAGAAAAAAGGAAAAATGCCAACTGGACCCGCAAGGTAAATTACAACTTTAATTCAATAGCTTTAATTTTCTTTATGTCTAAAATAAAAGTGTGCTACGTCATATCTGACTTCAATATTTTGATGCTAGGTTGCCTGACACCTTAAAGGCAACCAAAGCTAGGATTGAGAAAAAGGGCCATCACAAGCTCGGCCAGGGTGGCTACTTGAAATTAGCTGCAAGAATTGTAATTAAGTAGCTAAACATCTTATAATTAATTGTATCGCCTTCCAACGTTTTTGTAATCCTATCAGATATGATTAAAAATACACAATCATATGTAATGTGGGGTGATGACTTCGGAACAGAAACTACAGAGGAAGATAAAAATATCGCTTTCCGTTTTGGCTATCAAGCTGTAGTTGAACGTCGTAGAAGCTTGGGGCAGGTCCCAAGATCTAGAATGCCTGATAAGGTAAAACATTAACCTTTCAATATTTTTGTTTTCGTCCATAAATTTAATGTCTAAAAACTTTGTTTAAATCAGGGGAGCAACACTACCGACGAGGTAAATAACCCAGTTTTAGAGCCAGATGTAGATGATCCTCTCGTGCAACCTGATCATTGTAGTGGGGACCAGGCCGACAATGCTTCTATCAGTGAGGGCCGTGACGGTAATTAATTTCCACTTATAATTTTTTCTAATTATACCTTGATGGTTGTCCTTATAACTTTTTTTTTTTAAATGACAGAGAATGTTTCCCTTGAGGATCTTACCACCAGAGAGGAAGACAGGGCAACAGTCCCAACGGCGACAACTGGTGCACCAGGTAAATAATCTCATTGCAATTTTTTTTATTAATATTACCGAACTAGTTCAATGATATTTAAAAAATGAAAATGAAAATTTAATATTATTTGTTTTTGTAGGCGATGCCCCGTCACTGGATGAGACCAGACATCGTGACTACGCAACTAGGTCAGCGGCGACAACTGGTGCACCAGGTAAATAATCTCATTGCAATTTTTTTATTATTAATATTACCGAACTAGTTCAATGATATTTAAAAACTGACAATTAAAATTTAATATTATCTGTTTTTGTAGGCGATGCCCTGTCACTGGATGAGACCAGACATCGTGACTACGCAACTAGGTCAGCGGCGACCAGGGAAA